>JARBWK010000008.1:29623464-29963621 GCA_030556195.1 Anolis apletophallus | reverse complement strand
GGCCAGGAACAAGACAGGGCTTCCTAAAGCTTTGGGACAGGAACAAAGGCAAGGCTTGATGACCACTAGCTAGCCAGCTCGTGATCCTCAACTCCGACTCACGCCTATCCAGTAGCGACGTGGCCGGAGAACTGAGGATGCGTTCCCACGGATCCTATACTTAATCCTTCGGCCGAGGCCCCCGCGCTCTAGGCTTCTTCGTCTCCAATCTCTGCTCACGGACCTCGGTCGGTCCAGTCTAGGACCCTAGACCAAGCCCTCCTAGTAGACTCAATGTCCCGTCTCCCTATCGAAAGTTCGACCTTGCCTCTCAGCAGCTGTGTCGCTATCTTCCTGAGAACTTTCCTCCCTAGCACTTTCCACTCGGCTTCGTCCATGTTTTCACTTTCAAGCTCTTGGGAATTCCTCCCTCCGGTGTTCATAACTCCCTTCGCTGCTTCCCATCTCCACCTGGTGATCGGAATCTATGCTAGGCCCAAACATCATCTCATCCCATGCCAAGCTCTCTGCAGGCGAACGAGGCCCATCCGAAGGGCCCTGTGCTTCACCCCAGTCATCTAGCTCATCCTCTGAATCCACATCTGCTGCTGCAGGCCCTAATGCTAATGGAACCCCAGGACCTATTCCCTGCCCTCCAGGCACAAACGAGAACTGCTGTGCTACACTTCGTCGTAGGATTCTACCCATTATTACCCCTAAATCTGTGAAATCTTTAGGAAAGGGTTCATTGTTATTCCACTGGTCCCTGCTCATTTTCAGCTGATATTCACGTGACATTTTTATACCTCATTTTTATTTGGCAGAATTAATACCAAAAAACATGCAATATATCCCAGCAAATCTATTGATTTTAGCCAGTGAGCTAGCTTTTTTGTCCCAGGTCATGTAATGCACTAGATGAAAAATGCCCCGCGACTATTTTTTGGAAAAGTATGAAGGAGATAAACTGAAATAAAATGCTCTTTGTATCCATAGGCTGGCACAAATAATGGCTGTTGCAGAGGGAGGTACTTACCCTATTAGAAATGTTTTTTCAATTATTAAGGGGCAGAAGTATTTCCCATAATGCAGCTGGGGCGCATTTTCCTCCATTTTGTTTATGATTATATTTTCTGACTATTTTTTGGTTGTAGATTTGACTTTGCACAGAGTTTTCTGGAACCTCTCGGTGTGTGGTTCCTTGGGTATCATGAAACATAATTTATTCTGTACTCACAAATACTCACGGAGTATTTGTGCTCTGTAGTACATTGGAAAGGAAGATGGAATAGAAAAGTGTCCTATAGTGCCAATAGAGTTAAGCATGTATGTCAAACTCAGGGCCTGCAGGCTGAAAATGGCCCACCATGTCATTTTATGTAACCCAGATGCTGGACTTCAACTCCTATCTTCCTCATCATTAGAAATCATGATTAGAGCTGATGGGAGTTGTGATACAGTAACATCTGGAAGGCTGCATTTTTTCTGCCTAGTCAGGATAATGGAGTTTTAATTTATATACAAGGCTTGTGGATATGTCTGATTTGTAAATGTCCCTTAACCTCCCCTCCCCAGTACCAGTGCTGTTTGGTTGCAATTCCCATTATTCCCAGTCTGCATGGAGGATAAGGATTCATTCAATAATATCTGGGAACCCAAATTAGAAAAACCCTAAAGAATAGTGACCTCAGTGCATATATCTATATATCTATATATCTATATATCTATATATCTATATATCTATATCTATATCTATATATCTATATATCTATATATCTATATATCTATATATATATATATATAGAGAGAGAGAGAGAGAGAGAGAGTTAGTTGGTCCTCTGTACATATCTATTAGGCATGCTAAAATTGAAACGGAAATCTAATTGATTCGTTAGAAATCCGTAATTAATGGGACTTTTGTTGTTTTACGGATCGCTGCCCCGAACCAGGAAGTAGACTTCCTTTTACGGTCCGTGAGGCCAACAATTTTGCGTTAGGATCGTTAGAAATTCTTAATTATTAATTAATTAATTATTGTACTACTCACTTCTCCCCCTCATTTCCTTCCCGCCTTCATTCAGCTTCTTCTTTTTCCGCATTTCTATGGGGAACTGGAAGTGACGCTGCTGCTAGGTAGAGGCAATGCATTCTGGAAAGTGATTCACACACACACACACACACGCACGCTTCTCCTCTCTCCAGGCTTCCCCCCTCCTTCTCTTCCCCGTTGCTCTGCTGCCATGCATGCCCCATTGCAGGGGCCTGCTTCACACACACACACACACGCCACAAGCACGCTTCTCCTCTCTCTCCCGGCGCTCTCAGATGCTTCTCTTCCCCGTTGCTCTGCTGCCTTGCCCCATCGCAGGGACCAGCTTCAGCCCTCCAGGTACGTGTTTTGGACTTCAACTCCCACCATTCCTCACAGCCTCAGGCCTCTTCCTTTTCCTCTCAGCCTGGGCAAACTTGGGCCCTCGCTCCCTCAGGATCGGGGTGAGAGAGAGGCAGCGAGGGGCGAGGGGGCTCCTCCTCCTTTTCTTTTGCTGCTTCCAAGAATAGAAAACCCCTCCCTCCCTCCTCCCTTCCTTTCCCTCCCTCCTTCCTATTTGGAGAGTCCCATCTAGAATTCAGTGTGGTTTATTCAAGTTTTGGCCTACAACTCCCAGAAATCCCAGCCAATTTACCAGCTGTTAGGATTTCTGGGAGTTGTAGGCCAAAACCATCTGAATGCGCATGCTCTGGCATACGATTTCTAACGAATTTCGTTAGTACTTAAGTTACATTTCCGAAAATTTTGGGAATTTTTTTGTAAGTCTTTGATATACTAATCAAAAAAAAAATCCCGCCCCATTTGATTTTAGAATCGCCATTTTTCGATTTGTTATCATGCCTAATATCTATGTATTTTTTATCCATTGATTCAGTGGCCCTTTGAAAGCATCCATAAGGCTGGTGTGGCCCTCAAAGACAATGAGTTTGACCCCCCTGGTGTAAAGCTCGTATGTAATGCCTAAGATTCTATTTCATAATATGTGGAGCTATCCACTGTTTTTTGCCCTGACAATAATACACCTTCTGGGGCGTTTTTAGCATGCCCCTCTGTAATGTTGGAATTTTAATTTTGGAGGAATAGACAAATAGGATGCACTCATCTTCAAGAGTAGATAATAGGCTTCCCATTCAGCTGATCAATCTTCCTTTATCATTTTCATTGATCCTGTCCTTTTGAGCTCTTTGTTCAATTTATCGTACTGTGCAAGCAGCACATTTTCTAAAAAAAAATTAAGTAGCTTTATGGATGTGCTCCAAAACATTGAGGTCAAATGAGTTTGCAGGAAGGTGTAGGTTCTAACTTTTTGAAAAACACAGACTTGCATTTTGGGGGAGAACAGATAGGAAAAGACCTGCTTATTTTCATCTCATTTCTCAGGAGATTAATGACAACAAATATGTAGCTCAGTATTATATTCTGCCACAATTTTCCTTATTTACAGAATCAAACCCCTTCCACACACACTACAAATGCTTTTGAATCTGTACTGCTTGTTTCTCTCTAATAATCTCCTTGGTTTATATAAACCGCATTTTAAAAGCTTGTTATTATTTCCTTGACATTTTCCATTTATGTCCTCCTTGCCCTTGCTTCTCAATGCTCCTGGTTCTTTCTTTTCTTGTCTGTTTAGCTCAGTGCAGCTCTGTTTCCTGTTACAATGTGCCTTCTCCTAATGTTCTTCTCCCCTAGGTTTTCTCCTCTTAAGATTGCACTGTTCTATTTTTGAACAATTAACAAATAGGGAGGGGGCAGGAAGAGAGTGAAATTTCCAGCAACATACAATGTTTTCAACTATTGTGACCAAAACCCCACATTAAAGCTGCGACTCAGAAACAAGTAGGACTTCATCACACATAATAAAAATAACATTTCTACGCATTTAAGAAACAGCTACGTATGGAGTCCATTACATGATGCAAGTCTGTACCATGGGTTCCAGGTATTTTGCTATTTCTAAGGTGTGGTTTTTCCCTATGCTTCCTAAGTCGATTGGCAATCAAATTTTTTTAAAAAAATCCTGGTGTAGAGACATATAAAAATGTAAAATTTAACATGTGATGGGAATTTCTCATTGTTCTCGTGTAACGATAATGATGACGCCATTCTGGAGGGAGGAGCCGAGATGGGAAGTACACAATCCTTTCTTTCGCCATGATCTTCAGAACTGAGGAGGATGGAATGATCATTTATATCTTTCTTAACCATTTAATTAAGAGCCCCCAGTGGCGCAATGGGTTAAACCCTTGTGCTGGCAGGACTTCTGACTGAATGGTTGACGGAGTGGGGTGAGCTCCCACCTGTCAGCTCCAGTTTCTCATGCGGGGACATGAGAGAAGCCTCCCACAGGATGGTAAAACATCTGGGTGTCCTCCTTGCAGACGGCCAATTTTTTCACACCAGAAGGGACTTGCAGTTTCTCAAGTCGCTCCTGACACACAAACCCCCCATTTAATTCAACATAGTTACTAGGCATGAGAAAAAGTTATGAAAATCAAAAGAAATCGTAAGTGATTCGTATGTAATGGGACTTTCTAGTTTATACGCATCACGGCAGCTAACCAGGAAGTAGACTTTCTTTTATGGTCCTTGAGGCCAACAATTTGCGTTATGATCGTAATAAATTCTTAATTATTGTACTACGTACTCACTTCTCCCTGTCTTCTCCCCTCATTTCCTTCCCGCCTTCATTCAGCTTCTTCTTTTTCCCGCATTTCTATGGGGAACTGGTAGTGACGCTGCTGCTAGGCAATAAATTCTGGAAAGTGTAGTCCTCCACGCTTCTCCCCCCCCCTTCTCTTCCCCGTTGCTCTGCCTTGCCCCATCGCAGGAGCCAACTTCTCACACACACACACACTTCTCCTCCTCTCTCGCCCTCAACTCTCTCAGATGCTTCTTTGCCCCCCTCCTCTTTCCTGCTGGCTTCTCCCCCCTCCCTTCTCTTCCCCGTTGCTCTGCCTTGCCCCATCGCAGGGGCCAACTTCAGCCCTCCAGGTAGGTGTTTTGGACTTCAACTCACACCATTCCTCACAGCCTCAGGCCTCTTCCTTTTCCTCTCAGCCTGGGCAACTTGGGCCCCTCACTCCCTCAGGATCGGGGTGAGAGAGAGGCAGCGAGGAGCGAGGGGGCTCCTCCTTTTTGCTGCTTCCAAGAATAGAATACCCCCTCCCTCCCTCCCTCCTTCCTATTTGGAGAGTCCCATCTAGAATTCAGTGTGATTTATTCAAGTTTTGGCCTACAACTCCCAGAAATATCAGCCAATTTACCAGCTGTTAGGATTTCTGAGAGTTGTAGGCCAAAACATCTGAATGCGCATGCTCTGGCATACGAACTACTAACGAATTCCGTTAGTAATTAAGTTACATTTAGAAATTTTTGGAAATTTTTTTGTAAGTCTTTCTTTTATTAATCAAAAAAAATAATCCCCCATTTGATTTTAGAATCGCCATTTTTGGGTTCGAAACCATGCCTAATAGTTACCTTTTGAATTGAGAGGTATATGTACTTCTAAATTGTAATACAGTGTTCTGTCACTAGTTCACAGTTCACTTATTGTGGACTCGCTGTTTCGCAGATTTCAAAAATATTAATTTAAAATATATATCATGGTATTTTTGCTGTTTTGTGGGGTTTTGCCAAGGCACTTTCCCTCCCCAGTCTCCCTCCCTCCAGCCTTGAAGGGCCTTTCCTTTCCTTCACTTTATTTTAAGTTTATAAAGACTTAAAATAGTGTATAACTATTAAAATAATGTATAAATATTAAATTAAATAGAGCCTCCCTACATCACAGTTTTTCACTTATTGCGGGAGGTCCTGGAGGTCCTGACCCCAGCAACAAGTGAGGGAAAACTGTATAAAAGAATATAGAATAGAAGAAATCCTGTTTAATGAATTCGTGTTAAAAGTACTTCCACAAGAACAAATATTTAAGATTTCTTCAAGTACAATAAAACAGAGGAGATAGTGGGAGGAGAATGTCTCCCGTGTGATGGGAAGGCAAACAGATAATTTAAAAGAAAGCTGAATGAAGGAAAATGTGTGATGGGGGTAAGAAAATTATTTGTTTAATTTCCAAACGGGGTGTTGCAAAGCTTAAGGGAAAAACAGTGATCTCCAACACTTTAGTTATTGCGTGAGATGAAGCCTGTAGATGTCAAATTATGTAATGATTGTTGAAACAGGTGTGGTTCCCTATTATTTTAGATTGAAGGATTGCTGTTTATTAGCTAATCTATATCTGTTTGGAGGATGTTTTATCACTATCTGGTCAACTGGAATCCCAAGGTGTGATCAACAATATAGTCGCATCAGCAGAGTTAGAATCAACACTCAAGCACCCCTGAGTTTTGGAATCCCAGGTTATTTATACAAAAGAATGAGCAAACTGTATTTGATTCTTTAAATTATACTGTTTAGCCGGTATCGCACCACCTGATATCCGCTGGGAAGTAGTGGCTATGGCTAGTAATGAAATGATGAAGGCATTGACATCTTTGGCCCATCCCCTGATATCAGCCAGCATGCCAACAACTTAAAGAAATATTCCTAAGATCTACAGAGATACTCACAGTAACACCTCAGCAAGTGAGAATTCAAAAGTGGCAGGCTAAAACCCTGATACTGGATGAGAAACTCCCCCCTGGGCACACAAAAGACTGGGGGACTTGGAAGACATTGACCAGACTGTGCTCTGGCACCACAAGATGCAGAGCCAATCTTAAGAAATTAGGCTACAAAGTGGAGTCCACGACATGTGAGTACGGATAAGAGCAAACCACAGACCACTTACTACAATGCGGTCTGAGCCTTGACACATGCACAGTGGAGGACCTTCTTACAGCGATACCAGAGGCACTCAAAGTGGCCAGCTTCAGGTCAAAGGAAATTTAATATAATGCCAAGTTTTTAACTTTGTGTTTTTTAATACATTATAACTGTTTTCTCAATTTGCTTCTGACACGATAAATAAATAAATTTGGATTCTTTAGAGTTATAGATAATCAGATAATATGATATATGCTCCCTTTGAGGAGGAGCATACATTCTTAGTATGTAGGCACTTTACATTCATTACATTACAGATAATTTAGATGAGGCATCATGTGAACTAACCCTTTTTCATCTTCTGCTTTTCCTATTAGAAAAAGAGCTTAATTTTTGCAAAATCTAACACCAAACTAGTGCTCAGCCTGTCTCATTGTGCCATATCTTATGTTGAATGACACAGCTGACCAACTGTGAATCTCATGACTACTGCATGCAAATCACATGCATGTTGAGTGTATGTGTATTGTATGCAATAATTGGCAAGTAGACACCTAAATAACCTTCACATCCTGTTTCTCAGCCAGATAAAAGGTTTAATGTGCTCTCATGCCTATGACCATTCCCTACACAGGAAGGCTTGTGAAGGTTTAATGATATGCCATCTAATGTTTATGACCTGAATTCCATTGTAAGTTCTGCAGAGTAAACCCACTGAATCATTGAGATTTGCCTATGTGCTGATTTTCCACTCAACAATTGGCTCAATGTATCTACTTTAGATGTGACTAATCCGTGGATTCAGCTCGCTGTGTTTATGTTTTTTAAATGTTTTCAATAGTAAAATTGCCTAATGCACATACTCCTTTCCTTCTTGCCATGTGCACACTTTCTTTCTTACGAACACTCTCTCCACACCCAGCAATCTTCATCAGGTTCATTGAGAGGCCAGGGAGCCCTGTAGCTTTTCTAACATCCCAAAGTGATTCTAGTCAAGGTTGTCACCCACAGATTTGTGTGTATGTGTATGTGTCAGGAGCAATTTGAGAAACTGTAAGTAGCTTCTGGTGTGAGAGAATTGGGCGTCTGCAAGGACTTTTCCCTAGGCGATGCCCGGATGTTTTGATGTTTTACCATCTTTGTGGGAGGCTTTTCTCATGTCCCCGCATGGATAGCTGGAGCTGACAGAGGGAGCTCATCCATGCTCCCTCCAGATTTGAACTTTCAACTTGTCGGTCTTCAATCCTGCTGGCACAAGGGTTTAACACATTGTGCCACCGGGGGTTTCCTTCTTCATAGATAACAGAAATGGAGAAAGACTTGTCTCAAAGCAGAGCTGTAGAAGATGGGAAGAGTTGTGTACCCTGTGGTCATTATCAGCACTGTTTTTTTTCCATGTTGGTATTATTAATGGGGGAATAATATTAGGATTATTGAGCAGAGCACATGGTGGTGAGATTGAGGTCTGTCACTTCAACCCCAACCTAACAATTCCTACATGTTTCCAGTGAGCCAAATGTATGTGGATTCAAAGAGTCTGGCCAGTTATTAATTGAGCAATTTATTGCATTTATTGCAATTGATTCAGCTCATCAGGCTCCCAAAGCAATGTCCAGCAGACAAAAACAGATTAAATCACTTAAAAAAATAATGTTTAGCATATGTTTTGAAATCTGTAATTCCTTGCTACTTCTAGATCCAGTCAAGCAGGATTATTGTCAAGAGAAAGTCTAGGTCAGGGAATCTTGGAGAATTATGGGATCTTTCCAGTAAAACAGATTACTCCTTCCAATAAATGGAAAGAGGAAAAAAGTGATTGATCATAAAATGTCGAGTCATTCTTGGAACACGTTTTATTTGGCTTCAGATAATGTAATGAAGAAGGAGGAGGTTTTCTCTTATCCAGATCTGAAGAGCAATCAGCCTACTAATGCTTTGTATATAGATTATTTAAAAACATTTTTGTTCTTCTGGCTGTACAGCTGGGTCATGTCATCCAATGACTTGAACTAAGAAGCCATCAATCACACGCAGCCCTGCAGTCAGATTGACTCCAATTATGTTGTTCTGTGGCATTATTTAAGAATGTTCATAGAGTGGGCAATAAAATTGTCTTGAATCTGTTCCACCGCTTCATTCATAATCAGAGACTTGCCAATAGGAAAGAACCAGTGGGATCTGTAACAAAATGTTCCAGTGCATCACCACATCCACTCTTCTTCGAACCATAAGCATTTCCAAGCATAGGCCCCAATATATTGCTGGTCTCTATTTCTTCTCAGGAGCTCCCGGTGGCGCAGTGGATTAAACTGCTGAGCTGCTAAACTTGTTGACCAAAAGATCGCAGGTTCAAATCCCGGAAGCTATGTGAGCTTCCACTGTCACCCCCAGCTTCTGCCAACCTAGCAGTTCGAAAACATGCAAATGTGAGTAAATCAATAGGTACCACTCCGGCGGAAAGGTAATGGTGCTCCAAGTAGTCATGCTGGCCACATGATCTTGGGGGCGTCTACAGACAATGCCGGCTCTTTGGCTTAGAAATGGAGATGAACACCACCCCCCAGAGTCGGACATGACTGGACTTAATGTCAGGGAAAAATCTTTACCTTTACATTACCTATTTCTTCTCAAGTCAGGTCAGCACAGACATTATGGCCAGAGATAATGAGAGTTGTAATCCAACAGCATCCAGGACATCAAGGTTTTTAGGCCCTTTCCATGTTGTAGTCAGATTGACTCTAGATGTTGACACAGTATGTCCTGTGGGTCCTATGGCTGCTCTTTTAGTCTTTACCATCTAAAAATTTCTGGCCCCTGCCATCAAAAACCATCCAAAATTATTATTTCCACTGTTGAAAGGCTCCAAGAGCAGCCATGTTGTTCTGGCACACCTAGAAATACACCTTCTGAAATCCAAAACCCTTAAAATAAAACCAGAAGTGGATATATGAGAAGTTTTGGGTTTGATGATGATCTTCATCCTCCTCCACTTCATCTTTTGTTTTGTTTTTTTTTGGCCATTGCTGGACCTGTTGCAGCTTCTGAATTAAAAATTTAGCCTCTAAACTAGGCATGGGCAAATGTTCTAACTTGGGAGCTACATGGTGGGCCAGACCAGGCTAGGAGGGCTGGGAGGAAGGGGGTTGTCCGCAAGCTTTTTCCTCTCTTTCCTCTTCACTCTTGGAGGCAGAAAGTGAAGGAAAGACAATTTGGATCACAAAACGGTTAGCCTCCTGATATAGAATCCTAGAATCCCAGAACTCGAAGATATCAAGTCCAACCCCCTGCCATGCAAGAAGACACAATCAAAGCACTCCCAATAGACAGCCTCTGTGAAAAAGCCTCCAGAGAAGGAGACTCCACCACACTCCAAGGCAGCCTACATCCCTCACCAACAGCTCTCACTCTCAGGAAGTTTCTCCTAATCTTTTCAGTTGAATCTCTTTCCCTGCCATTTGAACCCTTTGCTCCCTTGTGCGCTGGTCTCTAGAGCAGCAGAAAGTCAGTTTCCCCTCCTCTTCTTCAATGGGACAGCCTTTGAAATCTTGAGACAGTTCTCTCTCCCAGCTAAACATCCCCCAGGAGGAAAGGAGGAAGGAAAAAGAGAAGGAAGGAAGGATCGAAGGGAATGTAGGGAGGGAGGGAGGGAGGAAAGATAAAGGGAAGGGAAGGATGAAAGGAGAAAGAGAGAGAGAGAGAGTGAGGGAGGAAAGAGGGAGTAAGGAAAGGTGAAAGGGTGGAAAGGAAGGAGGGAGGGAAAGAGGGATGGGAGAAAAGAGGAAAAGGAAGGAAGGAAGGATAGGATGGTTCGAGAGAGGATGACCTGAGGAAAGAGCCCAAGGGGCCAAATCCAGCCCCTGGGCCTATTTACCCATACCTGCTCTAGGCCCACCATACTTTTCCATTTCCAAGGCAATCTAACAAACTAGGAAGGCATCAGGCTATGGAAATCTAGCATATGTTTAGATAGTTTATCCTAATATTACTTTTCAGAAGTTGCTGTTCATAGCCAGTTGACTTGCCACATTTATAGGAAAAGAAAAAAATATTTTAATAGTCATTTCTATCCTGCTGTTTACACCCTTTGAGGACTCAAGGTAGTTTACAAAAGTTAAAGTAAATGCAACTAATAAATTCACATCATATAAAAATTTAAAATGTCATTGAACTATCACTTGATTTTTTTCTGATTTTTTTCTTTCCCACCCTCTCCTCCCGTGGAACTGCCTTTTTCTACTGTGTTTTGGAGAGCAAAATGTCTTGAGTCAGTTCTGGCACATGTACCTTACAGATTATTCACAGGGAGAAAGGTGAATGCAATTTTTTTTGCCAGGGAGAACATTTGACTGGGAAGCTTTAATGGGGTCAGGAGGCCATCTTGGCAAGCATTGTCTGCTCTCCCTATTTGGCATACAATGGGTTTTGCCTAGTTTAAGACCTAGGCTGTTTCCCAAAGGAGAACTACTCAACCTTGCAATTACAGAGCACTGTACAGCTCTCATTTTCACATTAACTGATTATTTACAGTAAGAAAAATAGATGGAAACAGAAATGGAAGAACTAGGAAGGGTTATTGGCAGAAAGATCGGGCTGTGGTGCAGCTAGTTAGTAGCCAGCTCCATTAAATCACTACTGACTGAGAGATCATGAGTTTGAAGCCAGCCTGAGTCAGGGTGAGCTCCCAACCATTAATAGTCTAGCTTGCTGTCAACCTATGCAGCCTGAAAGACAGTTGCATCTGTCAAGTAGGAAATTTAGGTAACGCTTTATCCGGGGAGGCTAATTTAATTATTTATGATGCCATAAAACCTTCCAGCGGCATACAGAAGAACGAGGAATAACCAGCTATCTATCTGAACCAAGGCATTCTTGCAAGGGTCCTTCTTCCTCTTTGCCACACTGATTTTGCAGAGCATGGCACAGCATTATAATTTGCATGCCCTTTTTCTGTAAATCCCTTTGAGATTTTATAACTTCATGCTTTTAGGAAAATCCTGCAGGGACAGCCATATTAGTTTGTCACAAGAAAGGCTATAGAAAACCTTTGATGGCTAAACCAACAATTTAGAGAACAACTGCATTTGGATTAAGCTTTTGGAGACAAAAGCTTAATCCAAGCTTTGTGGAGTACAGTCTTATGTGGCTGATATGTGTGTATATGTTGAGCAAAGGGCTCAGGGATGGATGTGGAAGAAAGGAAATGACAAAGCCACCATCGGGTGATGATCTTCAGAGCTGTGATTTAGCAGTTTTTGAGGGTGACCTCTTGCTGAACTTGTATCCATCAGCGGGCACATATACATTGTAGAGTTAATTAAGTTTGACACCACTTTAACTGTCATCAGGGGCGGTCTAAGGTAATTTTAAATGGTAGGCAAACATTATTTTGGTGCCCCCCCCCAAAAAACATTATTTTGCCACCCACCATGTAAAACAAATATACAATTATAATATCACAATACCATTAGTAGTGTTATATTGTATCAATGTACGTATATACAATATATTATACCATACTCATACTATATTATATCATAATTATATTATACTACATTACAATATAATTATATTATAATATATTGACATTATAATATAATGTAACATTCTATTATATTATTATTATAAAATAATAAAATTATTTATTTAAATAAAATTATCCTCTACTAAATATTTTCATTACTCTATAAAACTCAAATAACCCAAAATAAAGTAAAATAAAATATTATATATTACTATTTTGTACAATACCACTATACTGCAATATTGTTTGTAATATTACATTTAATATAAAATATATCATCATTCTATTGTTATATTGTATTTGTATTATATTGTATGACAATATTAAGCAGAACTGTATAATAATCAACAAGAAATGCAATGTAAATGCATCAAAATCAGAATATATTACCTATCACCCGACTCATAATCCATAGGAGTGAGTCTCCCATAAGTCCAAAATTAGGATCCCAATGTAAATGTAAATAGAAAAACAGCCAAAATGTTCAAATGAGGTCGAATACAGGCAGCGCGGCCTGGGCAAACTTGGGCCCTCCCTCCCTCCTTCTAAGTGTTTTGGCCTCCAACTCCCACAACTCCTCATAGCCTCAGGCCCCTCAGGTCTAGACAGAAATAGAGCCGGAGAAAGGAAGGAGGGAGAGAAGAGGTCACAGAGGAGGAGGAGGAAAGCCCTTCATTCATTCCTTCACTTACACTTCCTTCACTGATTCTTTTCTCCTTCCCTGCAAGCGCGCGCGCGGCGGAGACAAAGCACTTCCTGCCTGCCCGATAGGGAGTGCTTTGCTTACAGGCTTCTGCGCAAGGGAGCTACTGGGCATGCGCGGAGGTTTTCGCGCATGTGCAGTTGCTCCTGCGCTCTACTTCAGCTCCAGAGCAACTGCGCCTGCGTGAAATCCTCCGCACGTGCCCAGAAGCAGCGTCGGAGCGCACAAGGCCGGGGTCAAAAAGCAGGCAGCTGCAGCACTGTCTGAGGAACATCGGCAGGGCCAGGATGGCGCCCCATGCGGCCAGGATGGCGCCCCTTCCCAGATGGCGCCCTAGGCGGCCGCCTACTTGGCCTATCTTGTAGGACCGCCCCTGACTGTCATGGCTCAATTCTATGGGATCATAGGAATTGTAGTTTAACAAGGTCTTCAGCCTTCTCTGCCAAAGAGTGCTACAAATCCCAGGACTCCACAGCACTGAGCCATGGCAGTTAAAATGGTATTTTATCGTGTCAGGAGCAACTTGAGAAACTGTAAGTTGCTTTAAGTGTGAGAGAATTGGCCATCTGCAAGCACGTTGCCCTGGGGATGCTCAGATGTTTTGATGGTTTACCATGCTTGTGGGAGGCTTCTCTCATGTCCCTGCATGGGGAGCTGGAGCTGACAGAGGGAGATCATCTGTGCTCTCCCCAGATTCGAACCTCCGACCTGCTGGCACAAGGGTTTAACCCACTGTGCCACTGGGAGCTCTGTCAGATGTCATTAATTTTATAGTACATAGCAAGTTTTCTCCCAATTGGCTTCTAAAATGGCATTTTCTGGTCTCAAATTTGTGTCCATTTTGCATTTTATTTGTCCCTTATAAAACGCAAAAGGGCATCACTATGCGTGATGGCAATCATCACATTGGAGGAAGAACAGGTGTGTGAATCATTGGTTGTAGCTTATATCATTAGGTCCTGCAATCTCACTCTCAATTGATACAGGGTCAGAACTGACATCTAGGTCTGCCACAGGGCAGGTTCTGCCTGTACTTCCATCACAAGATACTCCTGAGTTAGTATTGTGTAGTATTGTGCTGGCAAAATGAGGAATTCTCATGTTGTTTGCTTAATTAGCATTGCACCATGTCACTCTCCCCTACTGAATCTTTGTAAATCTGTGTTTGGTGTAAGGGCACCATTCCTTGCCGCTGCACTAGTGCAATCCAGTGACTCCCAGTGCTTCACCAGTGCAGCAACCCTCTCAGCCCATTACCTCCTATTTTTGCTTTACGCAGCCAACCATCGTTCTCAGTATCCATGGCAACCCATCACCCTTAATGAGCAGTAGCTGTGAACAAGGGAAGGGGGGGGGGTCATTTCTACCCAAAGAATGTGGGATGTTTTCCATGAAAATGATTCAATTATATACCAGGAATTTGATAATTACTATTTTTAGCCTGTTTTTGTCTAAACACACTCCAATTTCTGTTCTATTTCTTCTCTCTGTCTGAACAGTTCTGTTTTTGTTTTGTTTTTGGTGTTTTTTTCTGCTGGGAAATGATTTCCAGCTTGAATTACGGTTGCTATGCTAATTAGGTTTAGTAAATGGAAGCATGTAGGAGAAGTTCATCTCAAATCAATGAAAGCCACTTAGGCCAGTAATATTAGAGGGGTTAATGGGGTAATTCAAAGCCCCCTCATACTGCTGGATGATGACTGAGGTCAGTGGGTCAATACACCTGTCCCAAGTAGTTCATAGATTGTTTATTTTTTATCTGTTGTTGTGGAAGAAGATCACCAGCTGAACTGTGTGTATGTTGAGAGTCCACAAAATATGGGAGAAATTTTGAAATTCCAGCTAGCTGCCTCATGTTGGGATAAAACCATCTCAAGCATGTGAGGGAAGAATCTGGAGACAGATCTGGAGTCCATGTGTTTGGACTTGCAGTGCCATTTGGAACCAGTGGTTTGAGCATTGGGCTATGACTCTGGAGACCAGAGTTCAAATCCCCACTTGACCATGGTTGGGTGACTTTGGGCAAGTCGCATTCTCAGCCTCAGAGGGGAACAAACTCAACACCCCCTCTGAATAAATCTTGCTAATTGTTGTCATAAGCTGGAAATGACTTAGTATGGCATTTGGAGCAACCTATGGAGTAGAGTCTCATCACATGAGCATGACAGCAGTCTGGATAGATGGATCCAGAATAATGATAAAATGTAGACCAGTGGTCCCCAAACATCAGCCTGCCTGATGTTTTGGACTTCAGCTCTCAGAAGTCCCAGCCAGCTTGTCCAATGATCAGGGATTCTGGTGCTGAAGTCTAAAAACATCTTGAGGGCCAAGGTTTGAGGACATATTCTGGGTCCATCTATCCAGACTGTTGTCATGTTCATTTCTATAATCAGTTCGAGGCACTTTTAGCCAACTCCAATGCACTTTATCTCATTCCCCAGTGGAGATTAATCTCATTGTTTATCACACCTGAGTCTTCCACCAGACACAGCATTCTATTAATCTATCTTGCCTTGTTTAAATTCTTTTATCATTTTATATTTTGCATTATTATGTTATTGTCATTATTTTATTGTATTACTTTGTTATTGTCAGCATTTATTTGATGTTATTATCGGTTGTATGCATTTTATTTTGCCTTATTGTAATTACTTGGGCTTGGCCTCATGTTAGACACTCCGAGTCCCTTCGGGGATATGGTGGTGGGGTATAAATAAATAATAATAATTATTATTATTACCGCCTACCTCATCTTTGCCTACATCCCTTGCCTACATTCTTTGCTTGCATCACAAAGACTTAGGGATGGAAATAATATTCATAATGATGTGTTCTTAAGTTGAAAATGTGAGAGTCAGTGCAGTGTCATGTTTTGAGTGTTGCTCTGGAGACAAGTTTGAACCCCCGCTTGGAAATGAAAATACACTGTGTGATTTTGGGCAAGACACATTCTCTTAGCCACAGAGGGAATCCAAAGGGAAATCTTTCTGAACGAATCTTTCAGAAAAACAAAACAAAAAACCCCCCAAACCTGCAATGGGGTTCTCCTAGGGTCGCTGTAATTCAGAAATGACTTGAAGGCACACAACAACAGGAAGTTGAACAATGAGTTTCTCGATCCATTGGAAAAAGTAGTAGACCAGAGAGAATTTTGCATAATTTCCTTCTTGTATTTGACATCTCAGAGTGTTGTGCAGTCCTTGCTCTATGAAGAAAAATATGTGAAAATGTGTTTCTTCTGGAGAAAACACCATTTGCAATGCAATGTGTATGTATAAAAACATAATGTTTTAATATGTTTTAATCATTTGAAAGTCTATTTTAATATGTGTTTTTTTACAGTTTTATAATATTATGTTCTATTGATATTGATATTGTTATTATCTAAATCTGACATTGAATTATTACCATAGTTTGTAAGTCACCCTACGTCACTCTCCGGGGTGAGAAGGGCAGGCTATAAGTTTGAATATGGGAAGACTACTATGGAGACATAATTGTTTTCACTCAAAGAGGGGAGAAAATTGTTTAGTCCCCTCATATAAAAACAAAATAGTCAAGGGCTATCCTGATATGGACACCTTTTCCCAGACTCAATATTTTGCCCTGAAATCTTAGGAAATGGGATGTTGCTGACCTTACAAATCAGTTATGCTATTTGGTCTTCCCCTCCACCTACATATAAAATGGGGCGAGAATGGGGCAGTGATCCTAATTTCTACATTAACACTGGAGAGCAGTCTTGTATTAGTTATGGGTCTAGTTTCAGGGCTGGTCAGATATGCTGGATCATCACTTTTTTGAACCTGAAGTGCAGGTATAAACATAGAAAGCTTTCCCACATTTTATTTAGTAATTTTGTATAGTAAGAAAACAGGAGAACTCTGCTTGTCCAGGTTTTGGTGTCACTTCAGTGTTGAATGAGATTCTGCCCATCATGTCATTCTATACCAAACAGACTTAGACTGTTATGACACTTTTATTATTACCTGTGATTTAACTCCAAAATGTGATACTATAAAAATAGCTCATTTGGGGGCGGGGCAAGAAAACACATTTCTACTTGATAAATGAGTCAGAGGCTTTAAAAGGTCTTCCAGAATTGCGGCTTTTCAATGCTGTTCAGTGAGAGTCTATCTAAGATCTTTACTTGGTTGAAAATCTGAGCCAATGTGTTGTAGAAGTTTGAGCATTGGACTATGACTCTGGAGGTCAGAGTTTGAATTCCTGCTAGGCCATGGAACACATTGGGTTGCCTTGAAAATTGCAGTTGATCAATATTTATGACCGATCATTACAGCAGACTTGGACCAAGAAAGACCTAGCAAATGCCACTTCAGTAGCCAAGAATAGGATAGGTCTATGTCTCTTCCTAAGAAGAATAGTCAGTGTGCTTTAGTGGTTAGAATATAGTCTTAGAAAACCCATGTTTGAGTCTTCAGTGAACTATTTAATGCAGTCTAGTGATCTTGGACTAATCTCTCTTTTGTCTCTCAGCCTGACGTACCTCACAGGGTTGTTGTAAATTTAATGTAAGCCACCTTGAACTTGTTGGGGCATGTGAATATTGTGTGTGTACTTTTGGGTCATCTGTCTTGCAAGGCTAGAAAGAAGAATACCCATATGTGAAAAGTATTGAATTTCAAATCTCCATTGCTCTGAGCTATTTTGTTATTCTTGGCAACTACAAGATTAATTAGTATTGAATTTCTTTGTGTCAATAGCTGCAATGAAAGGCTTTATGAATCAAAAATGTATGCAATGATGAGGAAGGAAAATTGATGACAAAGTTCAGGAGGACAATGTTCTTTAGAGTCTGACAAAGGCCCTCTTTTCAAGTTTGGTTCCTTGGGCGCAGTTAAGGAAATGCTGTCCTTTAATCTACCATGCATGTATGCATGTGTTTTCAAATTGCCTGTTGACCTATGGTGACTCCATTGATTTCATAGGATTTTCTTATGCAAGGAATACTCTGGGGTGATTTTGACAGTTACTTCCTCTGGAATAGAGCCTACATTAACTAGCATTGCTTTCCAGTCCCTCATTCAGTATTAAATAGTTCTGAGGCACTACTACATTCTGTTTCAGTCTAGTGATTCTCTCCAACAGCCACATCATCATTATAATAATCATCACCAACATCATAGTAATCCTTCTTCTTGATCATAATGATGATGATGACGATGACGACGACGATCATCATTAGAATAAGTTTTTAGAGGAGGCGAATTGCCTGTATGTTTCCCAGAACACTTCTCCTCTGCCCTCTGTCTTTAATCAAATATGCATTTGATTTGTGAAAAGCCTCCAGCAGAAGGAGCAAAAGTGTTGGGAGATGGCAGTATTTATTGCTGTAGTCCTTGAGTCTTTCTAAAACATCCAAACAACATCCTGTCCTGGGGTATTTTCTGGCAATTTTTGGCACCAGATGCAAATGGATTTATTTGTAATTCAAAGACCATATCAAACAATATGTCCCCATCTATTTTCTGTTCTTTTGAAGTTTTTTGAATGCTATAATGAAATGGTATCTTTGTCCATGGTGGTTTTGGGATCTGGGAGTTGTAGCTGGATGTGCCTGCGACTCCAGATATTGTAGGACTGCAACCTATTAATCTGAGAGGAAGAAGATCACAATCATTCAGCGGCACCCTTTAAATCAGTGTTAAACCAATCTTAGAAGGATTGTTCTGGGAGGATTCAAAGAATCAGTCTATGTTGCTGATTAAGTAGCGAATATTGTGTTTCTGTTAAATAGACACCATTTGTTGGAAAACTCACTTGCGAGAGTGGGTCCTGTGTGGGTCTAGATCCGATCATTGGCCAACCTAACTATTGCTCATGAAGATAATTTACAACCTATTTGCTGAGTAGATCTGGGATGACAGAACTGTGTGGTCCCCTTGCCTTTTTGGAGTGATGTAAACGCCATCTCTACAATCTGGATTTTACCTCCATTGCTTAAGTCTCCACAAGTCTCCCCAGAAATCATTGCTTTTGTGGGGAATTCAAAATAAAATAAAAATAAAACATGGCTAAGTTTGAAATAAAGAAATCAATTTGTGAAATTTTCCTGAAAATACATTTTGGACCACAGTTTTTGCAAGTAATTAGATGGTGCAGCCACTGATAATGATGCCCCTAGAATGTGATGTATGAATTTAATAGTCCAAAGCAGTGCTATTCAAAGAGGTGGTATTTAGACCAGTTTTGGTCTCTAAACCATCTACTACCAATTCCTGGAGAGTTGGCAGATCAGAAAGAACTGATAGTAGTCAACAGGGGAAGGGGGTTAGTATCATGTAACTGGGGATTTTAATCCTGCAAATCTCTATGTTCCGTTATTCATTACTTATCACATGTCACCTGCATTTACTGGTTTCTCCATTACTAAGCATTTTCATCTTTTCTCATGAGCAAGTAGATTATCCACCCTCTGATCCTTTAAAAATAGAGTCTTACTTTGATATCACAAGGGATCGAACTCTCGTAAGATTGAGATTTGTGTTTAAAAAAGGATAGAAAAGGTAAAAACACTTGCTATTAAAGGCAAAGAAAAATAGAGATCTACTAAAGTAGCAATATTTCTTAGTTTTACATACCGAAAAGGATCAGGTGGCTGTATTATGGCAGAGTAGCGAGGATTCACTACAGATTAGAAGACTGTCCACAGGACATCTCATTGGCCTATGTCATAGATTCGATTTAATGTGGGCAATTCTGACAGCTCTTATTCCACATATTTTTGTACTTTTGAAATGTAATATCCCGGTTTCTGAGTCCAGAAGATGGTCTTCTCACCCCTCCCCCTTTTATGAATGTTTCTGTCATTTAATTTGACAAATCATGATTGAGCTGACAGCAGGTTCTCCTGCATTGTGGGAAGAGCTCCATTGTAAATCGTACCCTCAATGGATTAGAACTGTCTTAAAACTGGAGTGGGGGTGAGTGGTGGGTAGGATAAGATCCCTGGAATTTGGATAGAAAAGAATTAGATATAAGAAGGCCTAAAGAGCATTCTTAATATGTCTTAAATGCAGAGGTGAAATATAAGATCCTTTAAAGGAATGGTTACCAATTATTGGTTTGTCAGATGTTTTGGACTTCAGCTCCTGGCTGTCAAAGATACAGTGGCCAATGCTAAGGAATAAAAACATGAAAGACCAAAATTTGATACCCACTGTCATAAAACACCTTACCTATAGAGTTCAGTTGGGAGCAGGTCTCAGAAGGAAGCCCAACTGAAGTCAGTGGAATTTAAATATTTGCACCTAGTCCGAAAAGAAGCTGTTCCCAGAGTTTATTGTGTTTAGTTAGAGAACTATTTTCAGCCCTGTTGATTGCACCATGGCATCTTTTGTCTCCCACTTGGTTGTCAACCAGAAGAGGCCAGAAGGGGCTTAGTGTTATCCTCTTATTGAGTGGCCTATAAATAACTATAATTAGAAGTGAGATAGCACTATATATGCTATCATCTGGGAACAAGATTAATTACGGATGTAGCAATGCCACTAGTGTCAGCTTCAACAGTTTGTGGAAAGGCTCGTAACAACTGAAAACTGGTATAAAAGTATAAAAGCAGTTTCAGATGCATGTACAGGTGAGCTGCCCTGAACATTTGTGTGTGTGTGTGTGTGTGTGTGTGTGTCTGTGCCTCCTCATGTGTATATCCTTAGTAATCTCAGATAGTAGAATCCATCTTCTTTACCAGATAGCATTTCCAATGTAACCTATGCACATTGCCCCGGCACCCTTTCCCTCATCATAAGTGGAAAGGGGGAGGAAAGTGTGGGCAGCTCCATTAGAGCTTTCCAAAATACACTTTCTTCCCTGTAGTGGTGAAGGAAGTGCCTTTTGATGCTTCCCCTCCACTTTGGGAGGAATGTGGGTGGGATTTGCCATACATTGTGTGACGGCGCATGGTAGGCTCTGTCCACTTCACGAAACAAAGCAGCAAAACGGGACAAAAATGCCCAGTGTGAAGAGTCCCCTAGTGATGTAATTGGATCATTTCCTTCCAAACACATGGGTACTGTTGGCCCTCCATATCCATGGAACCTATATCCATGGATTCAACTATCCACAGCTTGAAAATAGTTTTAGAGGTGTTGAAAGCAAATGTTGATTTTGCCATTTTGTATAGGGATGCCATTTTATTATATCATTGTATATAATGGGACTTGAGCTACCATGGATTTTAGTATTTGAGGGGATCCTGGAACCAAACCCTGGTGAATCCCAAAGGTCCATTGAATTAATTTTAATTTGTCTTTTTGCTACGCAGATTTTAAATTCTTCCCCTTACTCCTTCTTTGATCAATGAATACCTGTAGGCCATGAGTGTGATTACTCATAATTACTCTACTCTTAGACATGGCAGAACACTACAGGGACACTTTGTCTTCATCTGCTGCTTTTTTCAAAATTTGGTGATTTTCTTATACTGATGTAAACTATCAACAATGCAAGTGGATGTAATGATGATAACAAGATAACATAAAAAAGTAAGAAATACAGACTTCCAGTCAAAAAACATGAACAAGCATTTCAGAAAACTTTTCCAAAGTCATTTAAAATAAAACTGTCTCCAAGTGTTGCTGAGAGACTGACAACAAGAGCTCTGTTTATGCTTTCCATATGACAGAGTTTCAGAATGTTGTTGGAAAAGGCCCCGTCTATCAAAACCGGCCCCATCATTAGACAGAGTGAGGCAGCAGACTTTGGATGTCATTTTAAAAGGGCAGCAAATTGTTAGCTGTTGATTATTCTATTTCGACTTCCAAGGACATGGAATGGAATTTATGGGATTTTCTGTCTGCATTACCAAAATAACTTAGGGATCTCAGCACATTGACTTGAATGACAGTGATGGTAGTGGCACTGTTGTGTGTGCTTTCAAGTTGTTTCTGACTTATGCAGCTGTAAGCTGAACCTATCATTGGGACCTTCTTGTATGTGACTCAGCGGTGGACTTTCCAAGGCAAAGTGGAGAATTAAACCCTGGTCTCTAGAGTCATAGGGTCCTTCTACATTGACCCAAAATGTGGGCCCACTCTGACATATGGGACGGTGGATCCACCACATATGGTGTCCTGATAGGGACTCCATCAAGTATCTCAGAGGTGTAAGGAAGTCTCTACGACTAAGCTGTGCCAAACAAGATCCAGTTTCCCCTTAACTATGCTTAATTTAGGAGCAAGGATGTGTTACGGTGGCCTTACCTTGGTTAAGCCGAATTAGTCCCATGCGGTGTCTAGCTATTGTGAGGCTGATCCAGTTACACACCAGTGGACAGTGTAAATGAGCTCCGTGTTGGTTCTTGATAGTGGCTTACCCTCCTACATTTCACTGATGAAAACTGGGCAAAGCAACATCAAGGTGTAGTCAAAACGGCAACAGGTATTAATGAGGAAAAACATATAAACCAAGAGAGAAGATCACAGGGCCCTTCTACACAGCACCTAAAATGCAGAAGTTATTGGTTAAAAGAGGGTGTGTGGCTAAATTATGATAAATGCATGCCAATTTGCTGCAATGGATTAAAAACACGTGTTAAAAAGGTCCACTTATATCCCAGTTCTGACTGGAAAATGTGCATATTCACATAACTGTATATCCCTGTACTAGCAAAAAAAAGCATGTGATTTCCTTCTTTTCTCCCTGTGTAGACTGCTCCAGTGCACGTGCACTTGTAAAAAGTCTAAAACAGCTGATCAGGTGATTGGGCTGTGAAATAGACACATAGCTGGTTTAAAGGAAGCACAAACAGAGAACAATTACAACTCTCAGAAACTCTTTCTTTTAAACTTTATAATATTAAACCGAGTTTGAATTAACAATTGGAGGAAGAGAGAGATCCGGAGGAAGTTTTTTAAAAATTCACTCCGTTATGCACTGGACTTCATATGCGCATATACAAATCTGCGTATATTTATATTAAGATATTTGCATGTGCACATATACAGTCCAGCACATAACACAGTCATTTTTTTAAAAAGCCCTAATAAATACATAGAAATATTTTATGTGCCTGCACCAGTTCCACTGTCCTATTGTTGCACCAAAAAAGTTGGGAAACTGTGTCTTATTCACCCCTTCTGCTGTTGACATAGGCACTATTTTCAAATTTCTCCTCCAGGATTGTCACTGAAGACATGTGCCCCACTTGTATAATGGGCAGGCAGTTCTGCACTCCAGAATAGTATCATTGAAATGGTGGCTTTTTCCCTTCTTGGGATCAGTGATGACTGCAGATAATGAACTGCCACAGGCTGTTCATTTACACTTGCACAGGCAAGCTTTATAATAAAAATAGCCTATCATGATTTCACTTATGAGAACACAAAAGCGGTTGGGTTGAATGTCTGGATTGCCAGCAAATTAGACACAAAGGAGCTATATGCTGTGAGTCACGGTGGATTTGGCCTTTTCCTCTGTTTTGTTGAAACCAAATCCCTTGCATTTTTTCTAGAGCTGTTATATCTTTCTAAAGTGGAAAACCCCTTTGTAAATGAGTATCTTTAACTCAATATAGGGCATTTTAAGCAATCTATCAGTTACCAGCCAGATACCTTCTTGCTACCCTTCTGAGTCACCAGGAGGGCTGTGATTCACCCAGAATTGCTTTTCATGAAGATGAGTCACTCCTGAGTTTTTTGGGCAATAAGACTGTGATGCTATCTATTACTACTTTATGTTTGATAGACTGATAAAATGTTCTGAGCCACACTGTGGAAGGAAGACAACTGAAACACCCAACAGGAGAGAAAAAAGGTGGCAAATCATGAACGAGTGGCAAAATAGTTTCCAAAGTTGATATTGTAGTAATAACATTGTTAGGCCAACCAAAAAGGCACAGAATTCTCTGGGCCAGCTTTTGAAACCAAAAGTTTTATCACTTGGCATGTACTTTAAAAGTACAGCAAAAAAGCAAAGGAACTATTGATGTTTGCAAAGGGTATATCTGGAGCCCCTGGTGGTGCAATGAGTTAAAGCACTGAGCTGCTGAACTTGCTAACTGAAAGGTCGCAGGTTTGAATCCAGAGAGCGGGACAAGCTGCCGCTGTTAGCCCCAGCTTCTGCCAACCTAGCAGTTCGAAAACATGCAAATGTGAGTAGATCAATAGGTACAACTCCAATGGGAAGGTAATGGCGCTCCAGGCAGTCATGCCGGCCACATGACCTTGGAGGTGTCTAAGGACAATGCCGACTCTTCAGCTATAATGGAGATGAGCACCAACCCCCAGAGTTGGACACGACTGGACTTAATGTCAGGGAAAAACCTTTACCTTTACTAAAGGGTATATATATATATCTGGGATTGGGGCGGGGGAGCACAATAAGGGCATTGCCTCCAATGTAATTTCCACCTGGTCCCCAATTTTTTTTTTAGCAATGAAGATATTGAAAATTCTTCATGCCTAGAACTCTTGCATTTGCTGTGTTTGCATTTTCTTCATAACATTACTTTCCCGTTTTCTTTTGAATGCATAAGCTGTATTTCTCAATGCTCAACTTCAATTGCAGCAATGCTGGAAATATGCATACTAAAGAAAAATTTCATTTTGGGGGTGAGAATTCCTACCTGAGTGGGGCAATGGATTCGTTTATTCCTCCCTCTCATACAGTATATGCTTGATAGATCAAAAACTGGACACTACTTTTATAACTTTAATACAAGTAGCCAAGTAATAAGCAATCCCTGCTGAAATCCTTTCTTCTACACAGCCATTAATGGTACAGGAGCTACACCCCCGTGTTAAAGTCATGTTCTTCATGTTGTTTTTAAATGCTATGGATGAAATGTCGGCAGACTATCAAAGTAGATTTATTAATTCATATTTCTAATAGACTGAGCTCACTGACAGCTGGTTTTGATCTTCAAGGTGGCCTAAATCCCATTATTAATCCTAACTGGAGTGACACATTGATTCAATGATAGTTACATAAGCATTGGCTTACCATGTCCCCACTAATTTAATCAGTGAGTGTTCGCCATTAGATCGGAATTTAGAGTTGCAGTTCAGCAGTGTTTGGAGGACCACATATTCTCCATCTTTGAATTTGCTTTCAACCCATCAAATATTTATCCTTGGGGCAGTAAAACATCTATTTTCCTCTCATTCTCAGATGTACTATGCTCTTTGCTGCCACCATTCTACCATTTTTAGAGAGGTGATTTCATATTCTGGTATCAATGTGCCATTGTGAGGCTGATTCCCATTCTAGCTCATCCAAATAGTTCATCATGTCTGGAGGGCAAAACCATTTCCTGCAGTATTCTATTATTTATGGCCTGGAAGAGGAATTTACCTGGTGAAGTCTGAAAGAGTTGACATTCACCGTTTTTTGTCTGAGTGTCTCTCTCTGGAAGTCTGTGAACTATGAAAAACTCTTATCCAGCATTGCAGTTAAGCACCATGGCTTAGGATTCTTCACACCAGGGAGGAATTGAATGAAATGTTGCTCAATGAGATGGATCTAACACCCCTCTCCCCGCCATCACCTTGCCCACCCCATCATTTCCTCTGCTTCTCTTGTGGAATATTCTTACCATCTAACTCTGCAGATAAAGTTGGAAAGTATTTGTATCAAGGAACTGGTGACATTTCATAAAGGAAAATTAGAATGCATGACTACTGAATACAGAAGAAGAACAATGAAGCTAAAAAGTCTATTTTGAATTAGCTGTGTGCCACCTTTTTTTTTTTTTAAAAAAAAAAGTCATTATGATACTCAATTCCAGAATGACTTGCATGGCTGTTACAAGACAGAGATCTTAGGGAAGGGAACAGCAATATGGGGCTGGTCCAAAACATTTGTTGCCTAAAACAAGGTAACCCACCACTGTCCCATTCCATGTACAGCCCAAAGTTGAATCCCTACTATTGACCCTCATGATGATACAAATTACCTTCTGATAGTGGGGACTTGTGGCTCATGTGTCAGTCAGGCAATGAATCTACTCTGAGGTTGAACCCAACCTTAAAGGAGCTATTCCTGGTTATTGCTATTTACTATCAAATCACCATTGATTTATGGTGACTTTGTGAATGAGAAGCCTCTAACATCCCTGGTCATCAAGTGTTGCACCTCAGCTAGAGTTCACCTTGCTCAAGCACTCGCCAGGAAGTCAAATGTAGTAATACACCATTTATTGATAAAATACACACAGTAAAATAATAAAAATCCAAATATGTAACAAGCGAGAGAGTCCCACAAAGCCAGAGATAAATCTCTAATGCAATTTTTCAAGCTTGATAATTAATCCAAGGTACATGGAATAAAACATGAGCGTGATTAATCCAAGAGACCAGGAACAAAACGTGAGCTTGATTAGTCCAAGAAACAAGGAACAAAACATGAGCTTGAGTCCATGGTAAAATCCCCAAGACTGGTAGCAAAACTTGACTAGGAAACTTGGCTTGAAGCTATGATATCACCAGGAACAAGGCAGGAGCTTCTTACTCCATTTGCAACGTTGCTTGATCTGAAACCAAATGAAGGACACCAATGCATGAAGACAAGCCCGTTTCCTAGGCCTCACTTTCCCATGGTTCGGCTTGCACCTGGAATTTCCCCCCCACAGAAGCAGCCTTGATTCTCTGTCCAACCCCTCTGCATCAGGTGAGCTCATGTCCTCCTCCCTTCTCTGCCTGTCAGCTTCTAAAGCAGTTTCATTTTCACACAGAGAATCAACATCTAATTCCAAATCCCTCTCTGATCTCCCGACCAGGGAATCATCATCCTGTTCCAACATCCCATCAGTCTGAGCACCTCCAAAAGCATCAGGCTCTGCAGACCCTGCACCCCCAAACTCCTCATCCTCATCAGCTGGCTGAACTACAACATCAAGTACCATTTTCAGGTCTATAAAATGCAGGGTTATTATTCTGAGAGCCTTCAATCTTGAGAGTTCCATCTTCTGAAATGTCCACCTGCTTAATTTTGATTTGTCTCATCATAGAAATTTCAAGATAAAAGATTTCAGGAGTGGTTGCTATTGCCTTCTCTGAGAAATCTTCCACCAGTGTCAGAAACTCTCACCCACTGCTCCTGTGACTATTTGGTATGTTCAGTCTGCCTCCTCAACAGAAGCCTGTCTGATGAAGCGATGTTGATGATGACTGTACAAGCCAGTTTGAGCTTTAAGATCTGCCGAAGATGGCTTTCTTTCAGGCCCACTACCATCACAGTTCCATTTGGTGAAGACATGAGAGAGTGGTTGCTCCCACACTCTCAACTACTCATTCTTAAATAAGCCATTAGTTGTATACAAACATGACAGTGTAGTAGCTTTTAACCAGAACTCTGGAGATTATGGTTCAAATCCTCACTTGGCCATGGAAACTCACTGTGTGACCTTGGGCACTCTCTCAGCTGCTGAGGAAGGCAATGGCAAACTTTGACTGAACTAATATTGCCAGGAAAACCACATAATAGGGTTGCCTACGGGCTTTATTAACTTAAGCATGTCTGTATTCATTTATGAGATGAATGCTAAGCAGGGTCAGCCCTAGTTAGTAATTCCGTAAATAGCAGGTGCATTGGGCTATATTTCAGAACACACTGTGAAATTCACTGTGAAATATATCATCTCTTTGATATATTTCTTTTTTAACTTTTTATTTATTGCAAGCTTTACATATTCAGTGTTTAAACATTCTTATGCTTATCAATTGCCTTTAACAAATTATATACAGAACATATATGTCTTAATACTTATAATATTTCATCATCCCACTTTATTGCATTTTATCCAATCACCTAGTGCTGACCCTTCACCCTAGACCAGTCAATTGCATTACTTATTTCCAAAATTCAGTTGTTTCTATTAAAGGTTTGGTCCCCTAACCTTCTATACATACATACACATTCTATCAATTTTCCCCATAACTTCCCAAAATCATTTTTCAGTAGTCCTCTTTTAATCTTTATACTCTCAATTTATCGTTTATTGCAATATCCCAGACCTCCCTATACCACTCTTCCAATTGGCACTCCCCTCCTTCTTTCCATTTTTTAAAGCTATTAACAATCTTGTTGCTGTTATCAGATTGGCAATTAATTCCTTTAGCTCTTTTGATATTTTGACATTATCAATAAATGATAGCAGTGCTATGTCTGGTGTTCCTGTTATCTCTATTTGGGTGGTTCTTATTTCTTAAAATACATTTTTCCAAAATTTTTGAATGTATTTACAAGACCACTACATGTGTATATATGTACCAGTTTCTTGACAGCCCCTCCAGCACTGCTTAGGGTGTTTCTTATCGATTTGATTTAATCTGACTGGTGTGAGATACCATCTCCACACCACTTTGTAATAATTCTCTTTTATTCTTATTGACATATTTTTAAATATATGCATATTCCACATTTCTTTCCAGTTTTGAGGGTGTATAATTTTATTACAATCTGATTCCCACATTCCTTTAAGGTGGTCCTGCTCCTGGACTGATATAATATTTCTGGGGTTTTAGAAATGAGTGTGGGAAAGGAAAGTATTCCCGTGGGTATTATTTTTAAGATTCCTAAGGTTAAACAGATGATCAGAGCCGGGAAATAGGGAGTACAGTATTGCATTATTCACCACAGACTCGGGGCAGCACTAGGTGTGCGTTGGCTAGTGACTGTTCCTCCTTCTGGCAGCAAATCATGATTCACTAATGGCATCCCCTCAGTCAAATATTGTACAAGTACACCAAGGTAATTAATATTTGATCAAGCCTTAATAGCATTTTGCACTGAATTCAGAAGTGCTGGTGAGACTTTCCAAGGAGCTAAACTTTCCAACTCCAGCCTGTTTCATTACTCCTCTGGAGAACAGTATCTTTTGTTTATATCTAATTGTACATTATTCAGCAGTTTTGCTTCTCTGGATGCAGTATGATTGAATCCAACATCTATAAACTGTGGATATACCTGTATGTTAAATGTAAAAAAGACAAGATGTTATTTTTTGATCTGCTTTCTGCCAAGTAGGTGTGCTGCTTGCAAGCCTAAATCCACTGAAGTAAAGCGATGAGCATAAATCTTAATTGATCGTTCAAGAATATATATTCAATTTGATCTAGGTTTGTTTACGTGGGATGAAGAAAATTATTCAAGAATAAAAATATGAAACTATTGCAAGGGCATCACCTTCATTAAATCAGGCATGGATATATTTATTTACTTACTTCCTTTATTTTTGGTGGTGCAGTGGGTTAAATCGCTCAACTGCTGAACTTGTTGACTAAAAGGCTGGTGGTTTGAATCCGGGGAGAAGGGTGAGCTCCTGCTGTTTGGCCCAGTTTCTGCAGTTCGAAATCATGCAAATGTGAGTAGATCAAAAGGTACTGCTTCTGTGGGAAGGTAATGGTACTCCATGCATTCATGCCGGCCACATGACCTTGGAGGTGTTCACGAACAATGCCGACTCTTTGGCTTAGAAATGGAGATGAGCACCACCCCCAGAGTCAGACACAACTAGACTTGATGTCAGGGGAAACATTTACTGTTATCTGCTTTATTTTTATCTTGCATTTTCCCTACTTAGGGACTCAGGGCAGCTTTTGTAGACTCCTGTTTAATGAAATGGAATGGAATCTATGAAAACCAATGGTAGAAATATATTTTCTATTCAAACACATCTGCATCTCAAACTATGTACAAATGACAGACTAACTTATCGGTCACTTCTTACCTTGGGATCTGTCATCTCTCTCTCTTTTTTGTGTGTGAGCCCCGGTGGCGCTGTGGGTTAAACCCATGTGCTGGCAGGACTAAGGACCAACAGATTGGAGGTTCGAATCCAGGGAGAGCGTGGATGAGCTCCCTCTGTTAGCTCCAGTTCCCATGCGGGGACGTGGGAGAAGCCTCCCACAAGGATGGTAAAATATCAAAACATCTGGGCATCCTCTGGGCAACATCCTTGCAGACAGCCAATTCTCTCACACCAGAAGTGACTTGAAGTTTCTCAAGTCGCTCCTAATATGGAAAAAAAATCTTTTTATTCAGGACCTTCAGAATTATTACTAAAATCAAGGCACAAGAACTAGTGGGTTTTTTGGCCCCATTAAAAAGTACATGATTAAAAATAAGAATTGCACCAATCAATGCAATACTATCTAGAAGAAACCATGGCTGATTTGTATTGTGTATATATATGAAGGGACCTGGTGTCCTTTTCCAGCTCTCAATTATCCTGTGCATTCAGTTTTCACATGTAGGATATATCAAAAGGACCCAAAGGAACTGCATATAGACTGTGCAGGATTTATTTTCAGGTTGAGAAAGGAATGCTATTTATGGCTTTGCCATTGGGATTCCAAGTGGAAAAATGAAGACGCTTAAAACACAATCAGTGAAAAGGAATGATGTTCAATACACTTTGAAGATGAAGAAGACCAGATTAGCATTTGGAGAACTTGGGGCAGAAACTAGCCGATAGAGCAATGAGCCATCTCCTATGAATAGGTAGTTAGTGATGGTAATTGTTGTCACGGAGAATAGGCAATAAGATATGAGATGCAGAGGCGTCTTTCCCCCTTTTCATTTGAACTGTCTGGAATAATTAGGCTGGAGTTTTCCACTCACAGCCCAGGCTCGAGTTGTGATGGGGACTTCGGTTTGGCTTACTATAAAAAGATTATGAATCACTTCTTTTGAAGTAATACTTGAAATGCAGATTAGCTTTTGTTTTGTCTAGGTCTATGATTTTTCCACTGGTTTCCTAGGAAGCTTTGGCTTTTTGTAAGTTTTATCAGGGCTATAAAAAGCAGTCAGACACCCCATATGGGTGTCCGGAACCTTCCTAAATAAATAGGTTTACTTGCATTATTGACCTTTCTGAAGTACAATGGGCTCTTGTTATCTGCTTGTGTATGATTCCAGGGCCTCACATGGGTGCTGAGATCCGGGGACACTCAAATTCCATTATATACGGGACAGTAAAATGGTGTCTCTTGTAGACAATGGCAAAATCAAGGCTGGTTGAATCTGTGGTTACAGCCTCTGTGGACATGGAGTGGGGGACAGATTATGTATCACTGTAGGTTTTTGGACAGTCTTACTTTGCTCAGGACAAAGGGAGTGTTCAAGATGACTGGATAGCAACTACCTAGATGATGGTCCTATATATATATATATATATATATATATATATATATATATACACACACACACACACACACACACACACACACACACACACACACACACACACACACACGGGACCCAGGTAGTGCAGCAGGCTAAAGTGCTGAGTTGCTGAACTTGCTGATCAAAAGGTTGTAGGATTGAATCTGGGGAGTGGTGTGAGCTCCTGCTGCTAGCCCAAGCTTCTGCCAACCTAGCAGTTTGAAAACATACAAATGTGAGTAGATCAATAGGTACCCCTCTGGCAGGAAGATAACGGCACTCCATGCAGTCATGCTGGCCACATGACAATGGAGGTGTCTATAGACAGCGCCGGCTCTTCAGCTTAGAAATGGAGATGAGCGCCAGAGTCCCAGAGTCAGACATGACTGGAATATGTGTGTGTGTGTGTGTGTGTGTGTGTATATATATATATATATATATATATATATATATATATATATATACAGGATATATAATATTTTTGGACTATTGTTCCCAGAATTTCCCAGCTACTGGCCCATGTCTAGCTGTTTTCCCCACAAGGTGCATCTGCCCCACACCTCCTCCATTTCTGTGCTTATTCAGTATTTGGGAAGGGTCTGTATGTCCATTGAGGTATGTGCATACTAGTGTATGCACGGAGCTGCATATGAAGAAGCAATGCTCACAACATACGTGTCAAAAAAGAAAACAAGGGCACATGTAGCCAAGTAAGATTATAGTGTGGTCAATATTGCAAAAGTTGTTAATGCAGAAGAAGCTAGGAGAAGATGCAACCATTTGCTTTTACTTTAGACTACTAGAAAGGGCAAGATTCTGCGTCTTCCCCTTGCTTGGTCAATGGAATATAAAACACTTTTCACACTGGAGCTTTGGTTGGAGCATTGTTGTTTGTCACCACTGGTCAATCCCAAATGGGTGAGGCTTCCCTTAGGTAGGGGCCCAAATAAGGGTATTTTACATAGGGCACCCTTTTACCCGGAGGCAACCCTGCAGTTCGCCCAGCTAGCTTTCTGTGCCTGAAGTGAACTGTCGTGCTGTCTAAATGGGAATGGAATACAGTTTAGGTGATGTTAAAATCTTCATCTCCCAGTTTCTTTTCCTGTTGAATTATTGATACACATTCTCATCACAAGGGTGATAGAGAGGGACTGTCATTTTTTTCTGTTCTGTAAATAATTTTCTGAAGCAGATGCCAGCTTAGATAAACTGGTCCACATCCCTAGCTTCCTGTGGCTGCCTTTTATTCTGGTGACACCGAGAATAGGCATGCATTTTTAAATGCCAAGCTATAAAGCAGGACTAAAACTAGTCAATGCATTTATAATAGGAAAAACTAGGTTTCTAGGTTATTGTGGAGAAGGAGGCATACTATAGCTAAGCAGAGCTGAGATGTAACAAGTTACTAGTAATGTAACTTGTGAACCACCCAGAGCCTGTTGGAAAGGGTGGTATATAAATTGAAATAATAAATAAATAAAATAAATAAAAATAATTACTTGCACTGGCAGTTGGTGGCTTCCATGACAATGTGGTGGGGAATCCACTTAGGTTTTTTTATTTAAAAAAAGTTGGAACATTAAAGGAGCTATCTAGATTTCTAAACCTATTCGAGAGGATGGACTTCTCAGACTTGGAAAGCTCCCGTGAAGGTTGGACTAAAACCCAGAACAGACTTACCACCTGACTACCATGGAAAACAACACCTATCATTAGTTACCAGTAACGAATTACCTGGGAACTAGCATGATATCATGGTTTAAGTGTTGGACCATCATTCTGGAGACCAGGCTGAGAGGAAAGTCATTGCCTTCAACCAATCAGAGTATATGCATATGAATGGTGGAGGGAGATTGTATGATGTTGACTGGTAACAAGACAAGAGCTGTGATAAAATGGGCAAGGCAGTTCTCATGAGGCTGGGGCATTATTAAGTAGTGTTCAAATATGTATAGTGCATTAGGAAACCTTTGTCCCTTTTCAACCCACTATCAATGGTCAAGTTTGTGGATATATCCCAATTATGCTATTTCTCTTTCCAATCACCCCATAAAGTTGTCTTTTGTTCAAGAATTGCTATTCTGAGGGTGCTTCCAGACAAGGGTAAAACACATGTCGAAACAGGTTTTAAAAACCCGCTTCTGTGTGGGTATTTGTCCCCACAAGGGCCCCCAAACTTGGGCTTTTTCCAGGCAGGTTGTCTAGATGCCATCCCAGTAGATACTGGGATGGCACCCAGACACCTAGAAGCCCCCCAAAATAAGCCCTTAAAATGTAAAATAACATAACCGGCTACCATTAAGGTACTCCAGGAGTCATCCTGGCACATAAAAATGATGCACCAGGAGATGGGGGCGGGGCGGGGGCGGAGAAAAGTAACTTCTTCTCCCTCCCTCCCCCATCTCCTAGCATTTCTACATGCCAGGAGGACTCCAAGAGTACCTTAGTGGCAACTGGGTAAGTTGTTTTACATTTTAAGGGGGTCATTTAGGGGCTTTGGGAGGGGGGTGGGCTCCCACTCAGTTTTCTGGGATCCTGGAGCCCGGAAAACTGAGATGGCTGTATTGACTCGGCCCAGGAATTGTGTGACATTGTCCCCAGGTCCAATCCACACAGGGCCCACACCTGGTAGGGCCCGGATCTTATCTAAGATCAGGAATATCTGTGGAAACAATCTTTCTCCCATGCATTGGGCCAGCCTCATCCTTACAACACATAATTAAATGGTCATCTTTAAGTACCCACTGTGTACTTTGCACGAACCCTATTATTTCCTTCAGAGTCATCACATTGAGCTAATCGTGGACTCATTATCCAATGCTACACCACATTTTTCCAATTGCGCCCCTCTTGGAGCCTGATCAATAAACATATTGACACTCAAATGCTCCAATAACAGTTCATTGAATTTCCCGCCATCACAAAGAACCAAGCAGCAATGATGTTGGATGGAGGTTTGAACCACTCAGGATGTGGATCCTAGCTAGACAGTTTCTGGACCAATCAGGAGCTGGCACTGATTTTTGAATAGCTGTCAAATGAAATAAAAATGCTCTGCATTTGCAATTACAGTATGCCAGTACTTTGGAGTGCTTTGTATGCTGACATCCTCTTTGGCCATTGAGAATAAAATCTCTTTTTTCCTTCTATCCATCTGTGTCTAATTTGGAAATCTGGAAAGTGAGACATGCTGGACCTCCAAACCTGTGGCTCTTGTGGCAGCTGAAACCACTCAACATGTCCATTACAGAGATTGGTCTGTTTGCCCACTGTAGAGGATAGAAGGGCATTGTTGACAGAGGGTGAGCAAGTACAAGATTTGGGTCCTGTGATTATTATGGGACCCAGGGCACAGCGGAAGGGCAGCATGGTAAAAATAGGTGGTTGGCTAGGAAGTGTTCTCTCAACACACTTGAAACAGTTTGAGAGAGAGGCACGGGTATGCCTGGAAGAAAAGAGGAGAATATTTAGTTGGAGGAGATGAGAGAGATGAAAATAGAAGCACAAACAGATGTACTTGTTATATTCTTGTTCTCACCATACCAAGGATGAGTAACTGATTATTAAAGTCTCTTCTTTCTTGCTCTTGTTATTAATTTATTGTGTAGGAATGTATCCTATGCTGATTTTAAAAAGAAAGACTTTGTTTGGTCACAGATATGAACTAGAAAAACATAATCACGTCCTATAATGTGTTAACAATAGTTCAAATCATCCCTGCCAACAGTTTTAAGACTGGTGATACCTAGAATGATCAAATAATTGGTCCTACATTTTAAGTTACGAGTGAAATTGCTATTGACTTGCCAAAACTTGTGGAAGTATTACATTTTATCCACTGTATCGTACTTGTTGTGTCAGGAATTGTGACATAACTGCTGTGGACACTTTTAATGCATCTATTCTATGGATAGCTTGTGACAGTTTCAAAGGGGATCAAATACATTCTATCAAATATATCTATTTAGCGCTGTAAATGGCCCTTGGCAACATTCAGTGGAGCTTTACATTACAATCAAAAATCACGATCAGCTGTGAAGTGTGGAGCTATCTGAAGCTCAACCCACAGTCACCATGGGCTTTTTAATGGAGCCATTTTTATGACACTAGCTGTTTATACTAAATCTATATTTGCATTCATATTAAAGTAATTTTCAGTTATAATGGCATTTAAAGGATGAAATTTAAAGTTAAGGTCTATAATACCGAAATGATAATTATCGGCTACATTGATACTTCCGACAATAGCATTCCCCAGCCCCTGCTTACTTCATTTTGGCACTTTCCTTGGGCTCATTTCAGAATTTATTGCACTCATTGAGCCTGAATCTTATCTATGTTCCTTTATTTCAGCCATATTGTTTTATGATGTTGTTATGACTGTGTTTGTTTTATTATTTCATTTGATTGATTTTAATTATCTTTGTTTTTATCTGTATTTTTTGGGCTTGTCCCTTGTAAGCCACCCCGAGTCCCCTCAGGGAGATGGTTGGTAGGGTATAAAAATAAAGTTGTTGTTGTTATATTATATTATATTCATTATTTCTAGTGTTGTGGTATAAGTGGGACTAGGACTCTAAGGCCCCCTCTACAATGCCATAAAATCCAGATTATCAAAGCAAATAATTCACATTTTCTGCTTTGAACTTGATTATATAATAATATACTGCCATATAATTCAATTCAAAGCAGACAGTCTGGATTTTATATGGCAGTATAGAAGGGACCTGAGAGACCAGGATTCAAATTTCCCCTCAGACATAGAAATCTACTGGATGATCTTAGGCAAGTATTTTGGTTTTATAAGAAAGCAACAGTAAATGTTGCAGAGAAAACCCAACGACAGGCTACCATAAATCAGAGCTGATTTGAAATTACATATTCCCCACAAAAATCAATTTATTAACACTATCACGCAATAACACCACTAAAAACATCAAATAATATCTACTTCATTGCCATTTTAGTATCATGCTAATGAGAGTGAAAAGAAAAAGGTATTAAAAAATCTCTAAAATGTCACATCACAGAATTATGGTTTTATAGCATGTGCTAAACTGCTCATTAAAATTTAACAGCTGGGGAAATATTACAGTACGAATTAAATGAGGTTTTTTTAAATAAAAAAGAGTGGATTCATAAAATGACATTTATCTAAAGAGTTACAAATGTATTATTCTTAATTGTAATGATGGGGCCACTTTTCCTGACTGATTTTATCACAATTGTCTTTCTAAAAGATAGAAAAATAACACTGAAGGTGTCCACACCTATTGAGATTCTGCTGCACTTTCATTTTTCTCATGAAAGCAAGCCAGACTTCTGTATTTTGAGAACACGCTCAGAAGATTCATAACCTTCATGGTAATTAGAAGTCTACTGTCATACATATTGCAGCACTGGGAGTTCATGTGCTAATACAGTCAGAACTAAATCGCAGGAATGATTTTGTTGCTCTTAATTATTTTTATGTCATCCTGCAGGCATATTTGCATGTATGTTGGTGTGTACACGCACACACACACACACACACACACACACACACCTGCAGTGGGTATTTATGAGGGTTATCCAGGAAGTAAGGTTACAAGATTTTTTAAATACAAAGAATGAATATATTTTAATAAAACTTACATGGATTGTAGCATAGGTATTACATTATTTTCCCCACATAATCAGCATTCAGTTCAATACATTTTGTCATATGTTGGATGCGTTTTTGATGCCTGTGTCATAGAAATTCCTCTCCACCTTTTTCAAACAGTTGGTCACTTCAATTTTCACCTCATTTCACCTTTTCCGCCAAGGTGTTCTTTCAATTTAGTGAATGGATGATAGTTACTGGGTGCAAGATCAGAGCTGTGAGAGGAGTGGCTTAAAACATCCCAACCAAATGAACTCAACAACTCTTGTGTTGCATTAGTGATGTGCGGACGTGCATTGTCATGAAGGAGACAGACTCCCACCATCAGCATCCCATGATGTTTGTTTTGGATGACTCTACAAAGTTTCTTTATAGTCTCACAATATATTCTGTACTCATTTTGTCATATGCTGTCTTGGCATTCTGTCCTCTCCATAAACGGAAACAATTTCACACTGAATCACAGCGGTGTTCATGCCCTTCGCCTTTAGGTAGTGTATTACAGTGCGAACTTCGCTCACGGAGGAAGTGGAATGAGGACGGTCATCCCTAACCTTCACCACAATGGCAGTTGATGAGCTACTGATGATTGACTTCCGCTGGCTTCCTGCTACACTGCAGTGATGCCAACTTCCTCCGTGAAAATTTCCCGTGTGAGATATGTGCCTTTTAAACTTACTTTCCAGATAACCCTCATAGTATCCTCTGGTTTACACACAACACACATTGGATACTAAAATATGTGGATGATCAAGTTCCCTATTAAATGGCATAGTAAGATGACATCCCTTCTATAGAATAGCACCATCAAGGTTTATTGGGGGGAGGGGGGCTAGTTACATGTCAAATGCCTGTGAGTTTCTCCTCAAGGGCAGAAAGTGTGTTGATAGATAGGGAAGCAGAAGCACCTACTTTTTTTACAGTGATCCTGTGTGAGCAGACCCATAAGAATGTGAGTCCCTCCCCATCCCTTTCTCTCTCATCCAATTTTGTCATTAGTGAGGCAAGGGAACATTGAGTTAAAACTCAGAAGGCACTGGGTATATAACTAGCTCTCTTTCCCCAGAGATGGATTTGGGCACTGGTGGCAAAAGATTTTGAGTTTTGGGGGGTTTCCCAGTAAGGGATGCGTGATTTATGTTCTTGCCATCACTGACAGACTTTTAATCCAAAATCCTGAAAATAGGTGATAAGAGCAAAATATATCAAATGCTTAAAAAGCCCTTTGAAGAATATCAGCTGATTCACCTATAGAGCCATAGTGGTGCAATGGGTTAAACCCTAGTGCCAGCTGGACTACTGACCTGAAGGTTGGGTTGCTGACCTGAAGGTTGCTGGTTCGAATCTGCGAGATGGGGTGAGCTCCCATCTGTCATCTCTAGCTTGTGGGGACATGAGAGAAGCCTCCCAGCAGGATTGTAACACATCTGGACGCCCCCGGACAGGCATGTAGCCAAGGGGGGGGCTAAGGGGGCTTCAGCCCCCCCCCAAATTCTCAGGGTGGTCCGCAAAAAGGCCTTACTGGTACATTATTTAAACTGTTATGTTTATTCATATCATGATCTGATCACCATGCTCATTATATCCCACATTCATGGGGTTATTGGGATAACAATACAAAAAGTTTGCTAGGGTAGACCCTCTTCCACCCAGTCTCAGCCCCCCCCCCCCCGAATCAAAATCCTGGCTACGGCCCTGCCCCCGGGCAATGTCTCTGTAGATAGCAAATTCTCTCAGACCAGAAGCAACTTGAGGTATGTTCTCAAGTCACTTCTGACACGATTAAAAAGAAATTGACCCATCTTTCCCTAATTTTCCAAATGCTTGATTATTCAAACAAGTACCTTTGTGGACTCTATAAGATGGATATTACACCAACAATGTGAAATACGAGTTACTGGATGACAACTTCTTGGGCCTCCACATGGCTGGTCAACCTTTTCATTCTTATGCTATTGATTGATCCTCCTTACACCAGCTCCTTGTTTGGAATTAATCTGTGGGGGCCTTCTTTGATTATTGATTTCCTATGCAAGAAGTTACATAAAGAAATGACATCGTCTGCCTAGTGTCATGATAGTAAGGAATGCTTTATTATACTATACATTACTATGCTCTTCTTAATGACTGGTGGAGGCCAAGAATGTGAGCATTATAGAAAAGTCTGGCTATGTTCCTATATCCATATGTAGACTGATGATGTCATCTATTGATTTCCATTGGGTCATCTGGAGGTCTCAGGAGATTATGTAATTGTTTTGCATCTGGCTACTGAGGTACAGCCTGATGCTTCTCTGACTATCCTTCCATTGTCTACTGGTGAGGAAATAGCTGTGACTAAATGGTAACCAAACGAGCACTCCTTGGGGGGGAGAGATTTGGTTCTTGTGATGGAATGAAGAGAGTACTTTCATAATGGCAAAAAGAGGGGGGAGATATGGAGGCATACATTGGACTGCCAGTTGTGTATGTCACTAACAGGATGTCGTCTCCTGGGTCACATCTTCATATACACATTTATGCAGTGAGCATGCACTGCCTATCAAATTCAAATATGACAAAATTCAAGAATTAAATCTGAAGCGCAGTGATTTGTTTTTACTTTTGCAAAAGTAAATATATGAATCACCATAAATTGCAATGAAGGGCACTATTAAATTGGAAAGTGGGTCTATAAAATCTAAAACCAGTTTCTTTGAAAGGTTTTTAAAACGTTCTGTTAAAATCTCTTACACTGTTATTGTCAAGATGTATAATCTCTCTTTGGATAGAAGAGTGGGCATCTCTTTCATCTTTCCCTTTCTTTTTTTTTTACAGTGTATGCCAATTAAAGGCCTTGGATTTGTACTTGGAGCCTACACATGCATTTGTAAGGCTGGATTCTATAATCCCCAAATATTTTCAATGAACAACTTTCACAGTAAGTGCCTTTGCTTGAATTTGAAAGAGAGAGCACATTTATAATGCAGAATTCCTTTTTATCCTTGTCAAGGTTATACAGTACATTCCCAATGGCCTGCAACTCAGGGATTATATAATCACTTAAGGAAATTTAGGCCTGTGGTTTGTCATCTGTGATACTCTGGAGAATCTAGTAAAACATATCTACTTTTAAGTGTGTTTGATTTGTAAATAAATATTAATTTGTTTTTATTAAAAAGTAATTGCTTTGCTACTGGGCAGTAACATTTTCAGCATAAATATTAGAGCAGAAACTTCTCATGTTCCCTATTTACAAGGGCATATTAGTTTTGATAATTTCCCTTTGACATTGGCTTTTATATAATACAACTATGTAAAATAGCATATGTTTTTTCCCCGCATATAGGATTTCAGAAGCTTCAAATTAGAGACTCACGCTTTAATGTTTCTCCGTCTCTTATACTCTTGTTTAAATCTCTCCATCTTGCACCATTTCTTTAAAAAGGAATTTGCTCACATGCCAGTACAGTACAGTATAAGATGGCATATTATAAAATGAGTTATCCGCCCTTCCCTCCCAGGGTTTCTCTCTGATTTATTTTCTTACTTGATAATTATATTTATTTTTGCAAAGACCCACTCACTTCTTATTTACTGCCAGGAAGAAAAGGAGTTGTGCTTGGTTGGGATGTTATAGACCTGGTGGGTGTTGCTGCTTCATTTATTAGACAAAATAATATGGTTATGCATGCAATATGTGAGCCAGTATGTGAAGTGGTTTGAGCTTGGGACTATGACTCTGGAGACCACAGTTTGATTTCCAGCTCAGCCCCTAGTCGCATACTCTCAGTCCCTGAAACCCACCCCCATGATAAGTTCACTTTAGGGTCACCATAAGTTGTAAATGCACAGAATGAAACATGTGAGATGTAGTAATTATAGGGCCTCATCTACACTGCCATGTAATGCAGTTTGAACCTCATATAACTCATATAATACAACTTAATTGTATTGAACGGTATTATATGAGTCTAGACTGATTATATAATGTAGTTTCAAACTGCATTGTTCAGCAGTGTAGATGGAGTGTAAAAAAAGGATCTGTTGGAAGGGGTGAAAGTAAGGAATCTTCGGGCTGTCTGGTGATTGGCTGAATGTCTAAGAAAATTTTAAGAAGGTGGATATGTTTGGTACTAAAAGTGAGAGTTGGGTTTGCCAAGGTTAAGATTAGGAATCTGTCAGCATTACAATTAGGAGTTAAAGACATTGGAAAAATTAGTCAGAGTTAGAGACAATGAGCTTATGAGGGTGTGTATGAGATATATAAGTGATGTGAGGAGTATGAGTAAGAGATGTGAGATATAGTTATTAAGGAAGAAAGGAAGAAAAAGACAGACGTTTAAAGAGGCTGCAAAAGTTTCCTTTTGCCTGAGTCTTCTAGGAAGGACAAGATTTCCCCTTTTCCTCTCTTTTTTTTGCAATTTGGACTCAGTTTGCAACAATTGAATGAAACTGAGGACAAAGGAAGAAAAGAGGAAGAAGAGAGAAACTGGGACACTACTAAAGCAATGTATAAAATTGGACACAATGTATAAAGTTGGACAACAAAGAATTGCTCAGAACTGCTAAATCAGAACAGTTGGAGGGTATGTAATATGTATTGTTGAAGCTTCCATGGTTTTAATCACTGGATTGTTGTAGGTTTTTCGGGCAATATGGCCATGTTCTAGAGGCATTATCTCCTGACGTTTCGCCTGCATCTGTGGCAAGCATCCTCAGAGGTTGTGAGGTCTGTTCCTCTGAGGATGCTTGCTACAGATGCAGGTGAAACATCAGGAGAGAATGCTTCTAGAACATGGCCATATAGCCCGAAAAACCTACAACAACCCAGTTAGAGGGTATGATCACTGATTAATTTGCTCCTACACATGTAGATAGATTAACAAACAAGCAAAACATTTTTTTGTAGATCACCACAAAGTAAGGTGATAGACAGGGAAATTGTTTGAAAGGATGTTCAGTCTGCTGAACTGAATATATATATCTTATCAAAGCCAAGGGATGAGACAGCTTGTGTCAAAGAGTGGAGAAGATTGTCAAATTATGAAAGGAAAGCCACTGGTTCAAAATAGCCTGTCTCCATCTCTGCGACACAAAGGAGAAATGAAACATTGTGAACACTGGGCATCCAAAAGCCTTTACCATTGAAATGATTGTAAATCGAGGAGTTGGTGGAAGTGATTGCCACTGTAAAAATAAAAACCCAGCATAACCTGAAGGTTCGTTGTTTGTATAGCTATTTTGCAAAAGTGTGACAGGAAGAGAGATGGATATGGAGAGAAGTATATGAAAATAAAATATTCCTGGAGCAAGAAAATAGAGCTGTGAAAAGAGACAGTGTATGAAATGCCGTCCACCCAAATAGGTAAAGAAAAGGAAAAAAGAAATAGATAAGCAGTGAAATCTTACATCTGGTTACTGGAAGGAAGCCACTTCATTTTTTCTATGGGTCTTATTAGGCATGTAAAGTATGTAAGATTGCAGCTTTAGTCCATCGTTTTTAACTTTGACTATTTGCTAATTGGACAGTTTTTGCATATTTTCCTAGGAGGCTAAACAGAGAAAGTGGGTTATATGGGATGTTGCCTAATAATATGTAGTTTTGCTTTCTGCTTTAGAAGGCAATTTCTCCAGACTTGAACCATGGAGGTCTGCGATTCTCTGTGAAATTTCCTCAGTGCATTCGTTTTTAAAAGATGGTTTATCTAACTGCCAGTTCTGCAAACCCAGCAAGGAATCTGAAAGTCAAGCTGTGTTCTTGCTTGCTCACCATCATTAGTAATCAAGGTTTTGCCGGCCAGATGCTTCTGCCACTTAAAACTTTGCCATCCTTCTGCTTTTGGTGAGGCTGCACAGTTGTAGGTCGAGGCAAAATTGGGAAGCAAAGTAGGGTGCTGAGATAGCAGGGCAGATTGGATTAAATCTTCTAGTTCTGTTCTTCATGCAATATGCCAAGAAGCAGCCCTGTTTATTCTTCTGAAGCACCAGTGAAGGCTCAGTTGCAGAAATGTTTCCAGATGTGAGGAGAATGAGAAATGGCCATACCTGAAAATGAGGTCTGCAGAGATGGCACCCGTTGACCAGATGGGGGTCTGAAGTCTTGATAGTTTTCAGTAGTCATCGGTATCAGCATCGGGCATGCCCTATAAGGGGAGGAATTGATAATTATAGGCAGACATCAGGACTGTAAACAACAACAGTAGGTAACCACATGCAAGCTGGGCTTGAATTTGTGCACAAGTCCATCTTGGCCGTGGTCTTGATAGGGATGGCTAGGAAATATTTTTGATAGGTATGTTAAAGTGTTGATCATAACATTAGGTTGTGTTGCAAAGAACAAATCATTTTATTAGCATAAGCTTAGAGTGTGACCCCAAAGAATTTTCTTTGGTTCTGTTGGTTCTTTCCTTTGAAATATAGCCTGCAACATTTGGCATTCATTGGTAGTCTCCCATCCAAGTGCTAAACACCCTGGCCCTGCTCAGCTTCCAAGAGCACACAGGATCTGGTGCCTTTGGGATATTAAGGCCCATAACTTACCTAGGTATGAATCTTAGTAAAACAGTGGAGATAACTTTACAGTGAAGGAAGGACTATATAGGCACCAGATCCCATCTGCTATAAGCTGAGCAGGGCCAGGCAGGATTTGGTGCCTATATAGTCTTTCCTTCACTGGAAAAGTACCTTCATTGTTTTACTAAGGTTTATATTTCAAAGGAAAGAACCAACAAAACCATCTCTGAGTATAAGAAAATTCTATGAAATTCATGGAGTCACCATAAGTTGACAGGCAACTTGAAGACACATACATACACACTCCAAGCTTATGCTAATCCATTGATTCATTCTTCCTCCATAACCTTTCATTATGATGGACATCTTAAGATACATCTCAAAAAGATTTCCCAGCCATCCCCATTAGGCACTGACCTGGCAAAAACCTTGGGATATGGTGGACATTGTACCTTATGTCCAACTTTATTCCCCATTTATCTCTGGCATTAACTGTGACTTTTCAAACCCAGGTCAGGGGGTGTGGGTTTTTTGCCTGTTCTAAGAGTAATCGAGGCAGACAAAGTCACTTGCCTATTTCTATTGTCTTGATCTCCTCTCTATTTCTGAGTGACTCCCACTGAAGATGTATTGCATTTGGCAGAATGGGGAATGAAGGAAGCACACACTGCCATTAACCACAACTCAAGTGAGACACAGAAGATATAGAAAACCTCTGTATATTTAAAGCATGTCTAGATACAGGAGTGTGAAAAAAAATCACTGGAAGATGTGCATTTTAAAAACAGAATAGCTTTTACTGTACTCTTGTCCATCTGGAGGAGAACTAAGATTGCCAAAGTAGAAGCCTTTAATTCCCCATCTTCTCTTTAGGTGAGAATATCCCTGCTTTGTTTGCACACACTCACTGCTCATTTTTTTTGACTTTTATATGTATCTTATTTGATTGATACTCCACCTTCCTCACAAGAACTCAGCTGTCCCCGAGTCCAGCTATGAAGGCATCACAGAAGTATTAACTAATTGCTTCAGTTTATCAAACAGAAGTGATGCAGGAATGCCAAATATAGTTGCAGGAATGGGAATGTAGGCTATGGTCACCAAGAAGATAAGCCAAATGGCCTCCCCCCCCCCCAATGCTTAAATGATAAGATATCTTGATCCCTCTGTCTTTGATACTTTTAGGGAAGGATGCAGAGAGCCATTTTTATGGAGGCGAGATGGCTGGGGAAGTCTATGCCTGCTTGCCCTGCAGGGAAGGATGTTCCTACTGTACAGATGACACTCCCTGCTATGCACAGGAGGACAAGTATTTACGGCTCGCTATCATCTCATTCCAAACTCTCTGTATGCTGTTGGACTTCATCAGCATGCTGGTGGTCTACCGTTTTCGTAAAGCAAAGGTAAAACACAGAAATGTCTCCCCTTCTAAGCATCCTGGCTGTTCTGTCTGTCATATGTGCCTACTGCCTATGTTTATGAGGGACTGACCCAAATTTGCTATAAGGGGGGAATTACAGTTGATTACTACAACCATAATGTAACAGCTTGAATAAGTGCCCAGGTTTTCAGAAGTGGTGAGTGCCAAAAATGATGCAGTAAGGATAGTGTTAGGCAGATCAAAATGGCTAGCTCTGAGTGATTTTAATACTCTTGACATCCAAATTGCTGGGTTCTGTGTGTGTGTGGGGGAGGGGGCATGCTTGCATAAAATCCATGTCTTTCCCTGTCTCATCCTGTCAGCGGAGGGAGTCCACTATTTTCAGTCAGTGATTAGAAATGGGAACATATTAAACCTTGTTATAGTAATGGAGATCATTGCTCTGTTTAGCCCATTGTCACCAATTCTTACTGGCAGCAGCTCTCCACGTATTCAAAAAGCACCTTTTCCTAGCCCTAACTGGAAATCCCTACTATTTTGTGTTCAAGACTAGTCGGGTTTGATGCTGTTTAATTTTGTGAAAGCAAATTTGATCAGCAAGCAACAATGCGTTTTTATGGGTCAAATTCAAAGCATAAAATACGTTATGCAAGCTATGGAAGCTTCACTGGCATCTCCATCAAGCAAAAATTGATTGGTGGGGACGAGGGAGATGACCTTCTTGGTGGTGGGCCCCCAGCTCTGGAATTCTCTCCCCAGGGAGATTAGGTTCGCACCCACCCTGTCCATCTTTCGTAAAGATCTAAAAACATGGATGTCCATGACCCAATTTTCAGCCCCTGCATTTTACTCCTGCCCCTTGCTTAGAGATATAGTGTTCCACCTTATATTGCCCATTATTCCCAATTTTTGTCATCTGACACTTGCACTTTATCTATCAGCCCTTCCTCACAATTGATTGCATTGACCCCTTGCCCAAGCCCAGAACTGTGTTGCTATTTCAGGCTATTGATTGTTTGTTTGATGGTTGCTTTTATATTGTGTTGTGCTGTTGTTGTTTTATTTTGTTTGTTGCTGTTCTTATGAATTTTAATGTGATCAGGCTTGTCCCCGTGTAAGGCGCCCTGAGTCTCTTTTGGAAGAAGGAGGCAGGGTACCAAAATAAAGCTGCTGTTGTTGTTTTACTGACACAAAAACACAGTATGACACAGCAAACAAGATATATATGCTGGATTTCATATCACAAAATCATAAGTCAAACACTTCCCAAGCGTTTAGGACTGTTATTATTATTATTATTATATGTTGTTGTTATTGGGTTATTGTTGGTTTTTCAGGCTGTATGGCCATGTTCCAGAAGCATTCTCTCCTGACATTTTGTCTGCATCTATGGTAGGCATCCTCAGAGGTTGTGATATTATCATTATTATTAATATTATTATTGGATGTTAAATCATATAGATCTTTAAAATCCTTCTTCCTGGTTGTATAGGCGCCTTTGCTCTGTGGCTGCCTGGTAGCAGCAATGGTGATGTGGATAGCAAAAGGATGGTTCAGTGGGCCCATCTGGACCATAGTGGGTTGTAAACAACGTGTGTGTGTGGCTGCTTCTGGGACCAAGCCAGAGCACTTTGGGGGCCAGATAGGATTAAGCAATCTGGGTAGATGAGGCCACAAGAAGATCCTGAGCATCTGATATGCTTGTGTAGACGTATAGGGTGTCAGAGAGAGACAGAGAAAGAAAGAATATTGTGTGGGTGTCTTATGATGGGCCAAGAGTGAGTCAGGAGCTAGAAACTGGAAATCGAGACCGGAGAGAAACCAGGAACAGGATACAAAACTGACAGAAGAATCTGAGTGGAAAAGCATGAGTCAGGATTAAAGTGTAAAAGTAAAAACACAAGACACAAAAGAGATCAGGCAGGATTTGTTGTTTATGTTCTACCGAGACAGGAAGCCTCTTATTTCCGATTCCGCCTGGGAGAAGGCAATACCAGGCTTAGCTGAAAAAGTTGGAGATGTGCCAGTTAGAGTAGTACCATTTTGATGGGGGAGCAGGAATAGACAGAAAACGATTCCTGTACTAAGGCAGGATCATTGATGAGCAGCAGATAGGAATTACCACCTGCTATCAAGAAACCACCATTTTGCTCCTACCAGTTAGGTAGGAGCAAAACATGCTTTGTCCTCTCCCTTTTATCCTTATTTTTCTTTTTCCAAGTCTGTTTGGGTATTTGTGCAGCCAAATGAGCCCCATATATATAGGCTGTATGGCCATGTATATATATGGGGCTCATTTATATAAGGAAAAATATATATAATGGTTAGATATATTATATAATATATATATATAAATAAATAAAAAGATAAGTAAGTACTGTATCATTCATGGTACCACTGGAGACAATGAATCAGCTTTAAAAATAGCCTTCCAGTTTACTCTGTGCAACCAGCAAAATCAAATGCATATAAAATGCTTGGAACCCACTGTTCAAATTAATAGCTGCAATCACCTCTTTCTAAAAATAGACAGACATTTTTATTTAGCTTTCCTAAGCAATCACGGCACAATCAACAGCAACTATCTAACAAATTCGGTACTGGATAACTTCCTGTCAATTCCCTCAATTAAACGCCTGGCAGGAAACCTCAGAAATAGCAGCAATGATTTTGCTTCCTCTACATTGTCCTCTCCCCAGTGTTTTTGTGGCAAGGCTTTTGTGTCTGTCAAGACTGTGATACATGGGTTTGCCCCAATTGTGATGTTAACAGAGCTAGTTCCCTGCCTACCCATCTCCTAATCCCATTACCAAGAAAAGGCATCTGTTTAATAGCCTGATGGTAACTCATCTGAAGCACTCTTCTAACTCACTAAAATTTGACTTCATTACGGCAATATTATAGGCTTTTAATGGCTATCTTAAATAAGTGATACCATTAAGGAAACATGTATCCTGCATTAAAATTAGCTTGCGAGTGTTCACTCAAAAAACAAAGAAAAAAATTCCCCAAACACAGCTTTGCTTTGGTTTTTAAATCAATGAACATGCATTTTCATGAATGCACATAATATTATATTCAATTAAACATATACACATGAATATGAACTATGAGACAGGTGCAGATAAACATTGTTATCATTAGAATAGCCACAGTAGTAATAATACATGATTTTGAAGCATATTTACATAGTTGTCCCTCCACATTTGCGGTCCCAGTCAGGGTTGGCTTGATGTGCCTTCCTCTTGGCACATTTCTCCCTTTCACCCTCCATTTGTGCCTCTTCCAATTCTACATCACTGTGGTCACAGCTGACCTCCATTTAAAGTGCTCATGGGCTAGGACTTCTCAGTGTCTATGCCACTATTTTTAAGGTTAGCTTTAAGCCCTTTTTAAAATCTCTTTTCCTCATTCCATTTTCCATTTTTGAGTTGGGAGTATAGTAACCGCTTTGGGAGATAGAGATTGGGCATTCAGACAACGTGGCCAGTCCAGCAAAGTTGAGGGCGTAGGAGCATTGCTTCTATGCTGGTCATCTTTACTTCTTCCAGCATGCTGATGTTTCTCCACCTGTCTTCCCAAGAGTTTTGCAGGATTTTTTTGGAGGCAACACTGATGGAATAGTTCCAGGAGCTGAGTATGACGTCTGTAGACCACGTTTATGGTCAAATACATCCAGTAATGCAGGAGGACCTAGTGAATGCTAGAGAGATCACCCTTCTCTCTAAGAATTTGTAGGTCCTTCAATGTGATTTTAAGGTCAGCTTCCAGTGCATGTTGACCATAGAACCATGCTGGAAGGCCTAGACATTCCCGAAGAGGTGTTATCTCAAGTTTTAAAAAATGGCAATTTGGGTAATCAATGTTTTTCATTTTCATGGGTGTCCTCTGCCACAAACCCCAGCAAATGTGGAGGGCTGGGTGCAGAAGTTCTGAGAATAAGAAATAATGTAACAGGATCCAGAAAGATGCAAATCATGAGCCTTATCCTACAAGGGTTGCTGTGTGAGGTGATTATATGTTTTTCAGATCCTTATGGTCAGTGTTGGTGTGTGAAAGCAATAAATCCGCTTTCCAAAAGTTAGTTTTGTAGTATTCATAACTCCATCTGAGACAATTCCTTCTTTATATATGCAGTAAAAAGTAATCTTGCATATGTAGCATGCCATGAAGCCACCATCTTTGTTCACACCTCTGCTACTGGAGTAGAAATTATGAATATCATTCATTACAGCAGTTTCTTTTTCTCATCTCCCTTTGTAATTCCGTTGTTCCAGGATTATGTCAGACAGCGAACTATTTCAGATGTCATAGTAATCAAAGATCCCATGAGAACTCTGCTTTATTTTTGAGCTACATGCTCATAAAGGTTACTCACTCACTTTCTCTGCAATTAGAAGCAGCTAATTAAACTATGGACTTTCCACCTGTGGTTATAATATTATTATATTATAATTATTTTCTACTTGCTCCTGCATTCCTCAACTTTCCCCTACCTCATCCCTGCTGTGTTGCTGCCATAGTGGAATATGCTGGGTCCTCTTTAGCTTTGCAATCAAAGTGGTTATATATTGTGGGATGGGAGACGGCAGGCTCAGTTGCAAAAGTAAAGAGGAACTGGCATTGCCACCAAAATTTACCCCATCTGATGAGGTTGGATATGGTAGTTTCTTAAACTTTTTCCACTCACAACCCCTTTCTGCCCATTAAATTACATTACCGCAGGTATATAAAAACTCAAACATTTATTGATAATAAATCAACATTTGCAAGACCTGCTAAACAGCCTGATTTTCCTTTTTATTAAGCACAGCTGGAGCATTTGCTACAAGTTGTTGCTAATAAGACTCATGTAAATGCCCAACCTTTAGTGTTACCAAATTTTTCGTAAGCTCATTTTTAATTATGGGGAGTCCATTTGAGGTTGTGAACCACAGTTCAAGAAATATTTGCTCTATATAAACAGCCATCAGGGAATTGTGTGGTTTGGGGGAATATAGCACAGGCAGATCAGATTTAGTGACTTTACTATGGAAGTCTTTGGATTTTTCTATTTGCATTACTAAGTTCTAATACAGAGACTTCATTTACTTTGATTGTCATAACTGTCTATAATATTGGTTGTTTTTGAAACACGTACTTTCATGAGGTCCCTTTTGTCAGTCAAACTTCCAAGATTAATTTCCTCAGCAAAAATCACTTTACAGCTCTGTGAATCTGAAGCCAAGGAGAACCTCATAGTATTGTAATGAAGAAGTCAGCCAGCTTGTATCTCATTTAGGTGCAGCATTAGGTGTTAAAATGATTCAGACACAAAAATAGATCGAATTGACTTTAACAGGACAGGCAGAAACCAAGTTAAAATGGATCAGATATTTACTATTCTAAACACACATATCATCGATAAGATTAAATTCAGCTCATTTCTGAGGTAACCCTGATTAAGACATTGCCTGGAAGAATGGAAAATTGAAGGACTGGGCTGGGGGCATATCAGGTTATGTTATATTTTCCATGCAGAATCTCGGGGCTCTTCCAAACATGGATGAAACCTGTGAGGAAGTGGGTTAAAATAATCCACTTTCTCTTGGGTTTCTGTCCCCAACCTAAACCTTTGGCTATTCCTTGAGGGGTGGCTAGATGCCATCAAAGGTTGACCCAGGATGGCCTCCAGCCCCCCTCCTCCAGCCCCCATTTCCCCCCCAAAAAGCAAAAAAATGACATCAGGAGATGGAGAGGGAAATTGCACACCAAGAGTACTCTGGATAGGGGCTTACACTGCTGGCAGGCCCATCTGATAAGGTTTTTGGGGAAATGGGAGGCTGGGGGATGGACACCCTCCTGCTATTTTGGGCTCCATGATGGCTGTGGGAATTGACCCCCAGAATGATTAAAGCAATCCCAGGGATCAATCCCCACAGGTCCAGCACATGGAAGATCGAGACCTTAGCTTAAGGTCCAGATCTTTCCAGGTGTCAAATTAATGTGGAGCAAACTGGGAAATCCTCTGCATTGATGCTCTTTTACCTGAGGCATTGTTTGGATGCCTCAGGTAAAAACGAGACAGACCCTGCATTTTGGGCCTGCCTGGAAGGGCCCTCAGTATTAATTCTTCCCACAGCCATTTACAAAACTGTATTTCCGCAGTAGTGCTCAAGGGCCTAAACCTGAAAAAGGAACCTCATCAGATACTAAAGAATGCTGTCTTCCTGAATGTATTTGACATCATTTTCCCCCTTCCTCATTACTGCATATATTTTGCATTCTCAAATTCTTTAATTTTTGTGTATTGACACAGAGAAATTCAATATTAATTAAGTTTGTAGTTTCCCAGAATAGCTCAAGGCAATTGAAATTTGCAATGCAATACCTTTCAAGCAAGTGTATTCTTCTTTTTAGCATTGGGTTTGTTGAATATGATGCAGTGCAGCCATCTAAAAACTTTAATGACTTCCCTGAAGCAAATTTAAAATTTACTTATAGTTCTCCAGTTAGTTTGTCCCCATGAGAAATCAGGCACAGTCTGAATCTGTGTGCTTCTGCAAGCATCATTCATTTCAGTGAGGTTTGTTGAGAAGATCTTCCCAGCGGATTGAGCCTCCTTTCTTGAAATCATCCAGTACTGCTTTAGAAAGAGAAGAAAACATTGCTACCTACTATTTTATTTTTATTTATTTCATTTATAACCCGCCCTTCTCTACCCCCAAAGGGGGACTCAGGGCAGCTGACAAAAGGCAACAATTCGATGCCGTAGACATAAGTTCAAAACTACAACACATCAAATACAACAACAGATTAAAATCAATTAAATATCAGAACAATTACGTAATCCCCGTTCCACATTCATAGGCTGTCCAAGCCAATCCGCAGTCCACCTCCACAACATTGTCATTACTCAATTGTCCATCCTCTGCTCCACATCAACCAAACGTCCGGTCCCAAAGCCACGCCTTTAGTTGTTTTTTAAAACTAGGACTAATGCCATCTAAGATATTGTAAATCAAATGAATTATTTGCCAGCTCTCCAAAATAGGTCCCTCCTACCCTTCATGTGTTTTGGCAAATAACATTAAATGCTCTAAATAATGTTATCTAATTGACCTCATCTGATTTACATCTATTTTTATATGAAAACAGAATCATAACGTTGGAAGAGAGCACAAGGGCCACCCAATCCAGCTCGAATATTTGTAATAATGTAAAGGAAATATCATGATTACACTAAAAGAACACTAGTTTTTTTTAAGGCTGTATACCTAAAGAGAGCTGTATTTTACATATCTACAGTTTTATTATATTTGGTTTAAGTTCGGTTGTAATATCTTCAGCTTCACCCAGTCGTTCTCTGTACAATCAGTTTGATTTCAAGTTGAGAACAATGTGGTTCAGTACATCGAGTTGATCATTTATTTCACAAAAGGATATATGTGAATCAGCGGGCAGAGGCAACATATATCACATTCTGTCTTGACTACTTGTATTTGTGAATGATTGATAAATATTGTGAAGCAGAAACAATCTTAGCAGTGCATTAATTTGTTAGTCTATTCATGAGCACTAGTCTATTCCTGAGTAACTAGTTCGTCCATATACTTTAATTAGCCACTTATGAGTGATTGGAGCATAGTAACCTAGGTTGGATCTACACCGCCCTTTATCCCAGGATCTGATCCCAGATTATCTGCTTTGGACTTTGATTGCTTTGACTGTATGAGTCTACGCTGCCATATAATCTGGGATAAGAAGATAATCTGGGATCAGATCCTGGGATATAGGGCAGTGTAGAAGGGGTCCCAGATACAAGCTTGTGTTTATATGCATTGCATGGGAAATTTTCCATGGAAACATATAGCATTAGGCTGTTTTTTATAGAAAATCTTCAACCACACATTTCTGGTTACAATGTACTGTTGCAAGGGGTAAAGATGCGTTTTGCATTTTATCAACAAGGGCAGAGCTTCACCATATCTAATGAGCCCCCAGTGGCGCAATGGGTTAAACCCTTGTGCTGGCAGGACTGCTGACCGATAGGTCAGTGGTTCGAATTTGAGGAGAGCAGGTTGAGCTCTCTCTGTCAGCTACAGCTCTCCATGTGGGAATATGAGAGAAGCCTCCCACAAGGATGGTAAAATATTAAACATCTAGGCATCCCCTGGGTAACATCCTTGCAGACGGCCAATTCTCTCACACCAGAATCGACTTGCAGTTTCTAAAGTCGCTCCTGCCATGAAAAAAAACAAAAACAAAACCCATATCTAAGGGTAGGGGCAGTGCTTTCTATTTCTCTAAATCCTTATTTCCTTCAAGGTTGTGGTTCTCATGGACTTTTCCCTCCTGCCAATTCCACTTGCATTATCATTTTAAATTTTAAACATTAATTTTTATTCTTTCTCATTTTCATTTTTTATTTTTAATAGAATCCTTAAACATTATTTACTAATTTTAAAACATTTCAGCCCCAGCTTCTGCCAACCTAACAGTTTGAAAACAGGCAAATGTGAGTAGATCAATAGGTACCGCTCTGGCCTGAAGGTAACAGCGCTCCATGCAGTCATGCTGGTCACATGACCTTGGAAGCATCTACTGACAACACTAGCTCTTCGTCTTAGAAATGGAGATGAGCACCAAACCCCAGAGTTGGACACAACTGGATTTAATGTCAGGGGAAAAGCTTTACCTACCAACTACCATATTACAATTCCCTTCTTACATCACTTTCCCCCAAATCTATATATGCCCCTCAACCCCTGACATCATTCATATAGTGTTATAAAAAAAACAGCTCTGTGAGTTCTATTACTTTTACTTATTCTAATTTCACCAATTAGTATAATATATTTTCTATTGGTTTATCCACAATTTTTCTTGATCATTTGGTGGTTTGAATTTGCCATTGCTTTTACAAATAAAACTGAGAAATAGTTTCCTTGTATGATCAAACAGATCTTCTTTTATTTCTCCTTTTGCTAATCTTAATTTGTAGGTTAACTTTTAAGATATGGACTGTAGCCCATATCTTATTTATTTATTGATGTTAAATTCTCTAGTTTTTTCCAGGTTCTGACTGTTTTGAGTCTTGCAGCAATAATATGAGCAATATAGGATTTTTATTGATCTAGTCCTTATTCATACTTTCAGATACTGAAATCATTAGTTGAGCTCCCCTGAATTGTACTGTTTCCTCCACTATTTGCCACTTGCATTATCAAGGTTTGATCAGTATCCTGGCTTTCATCTCCAAGAGGAAATGAACTTCTGAAAAGCTGACTATAAAATCCCCATTCCAGAACATGCAGTCTCAAAATATTTTGCATGACAACAGGGATAATACTGTATTTTGCTGGGAAAATCTACTCCTTCTGCATGTGAGTATGACCATTAAACTCAGAGGAAGTGCCAAGGTCACTAGCAAATAGGTTGCTGTCCCTTCTGATAAAAAATGTCCCAGCTCTCTTCCCATCCCCTGTGAGCAATGGTTCAGCGACATCACTTGTTCTCAGCTTGAGCCTTTATAGCAGGCATGGACAAACCCTTTTGCTCTGGGGCTGCATTGTGGGCCTGACCATGAGGGCCAAGCCGAGAGAGAGGGCAACCGGACATGCACTGGATGGGACAGGCTCGGGCGGGAGAGGGCCTGTGGGGCCAGGAAGGGACGGGTTAGGGCCTGGATCACCCTCAGGTTGTCCGTCTGGCATAAGGGTGGGGCTGCTCGCTCCATCCTTATGCCGGAGGAAAAATGAGACATGCGGTGACAGACTCGACCCTCTTCTCCCGATCTTCAGGCTGTTCTCTCGCTATTATGCTGGGAAGAGGGCAAAACAGGCGAGGGTCAAGAACTCTCTGGAGGGCTCTCTGCCACTACATGCCTCCCTCGGGCTGTCCTCTCAGCATAAGGACGGGGCCACTCGCACCATCCTTATACCAGGAGGAGGGTGAGACATGAGACATGAGACATGTGGTGGCTGAGAGCACTCTAGAGGGCTCTCAGCTGCTGCATGCCTTCTCTCCCCATCCTTTCTGTATAAGGATGTGGCAGGCCACTGTATCCTTATGCCGAGAGGACAGGGAAAATGAGGAGGGCTTGCGGTAAGCGCCCAGGGGGCCACATCCAGCCCCCCCCCCCGGCCTTAGTTTGCTCATGTCTGCTTTATAGGAATGTCTTCTTCATCAGAATTCTGATATACGCTACATGTGCAGTGAACTACTAGTAGTTTCCTTTAGAGAGGCTAATGTGGAAATATTTTGACATTTCTGACAAGCCTCATTACACTAAAGAAGCTGCTTGGTTTGTCAGTCTGTGGGAAGCAGAAGTGCCCAGAGGCAGCTGAACTATCTCAGTAAAGGGATATTTAATTATCCTCCAGGGTGGGAGAGAAATGCAGATTTCTCTAGCCCCGCTCCGGCCACACACACACATTAGAGACAATTGAGAAGCCCCACCAAAATTAATGGAATGACAACAAGAAGTGCATAAGTCACTGGGAATGACAGCTGCATCTTCCAGTTCATTTATCTCCTGACTGCTTCCTGCACATGGAATGAGGCCATTCTTTTTGCCCTGATCATGCAAGGGAAGAGGTCAAACTAAAGTGGCACAGAGAGACAGAGGAATCTTCCAGTTTGCCCTCTGAGCATTAGCTACATTTCAAAATGCCAGTCATTGCACTCAGATGCCACACACCAAAAGAGTTAAAAAGGGATGTATGTCAAAAGGAGAATGGAGCATTCTAAAGTGGCACACAATTACTGTATGTAGTATATAGATTGAGAGGGATCCTAGTCCCACTCTCTTCTGTTTTGGTCAGGCCTCACCTGGAATAATATTGTGTCCAGTTCTGGGCATCACAAGTCAAGCTGGATCTTGGCACGCCAAAATGTGTCCAAAGAAGGGCGATCAGAATGATCAAAGGTCTGGAATACAAGCTCCAGGAAGAGCTGCTTAGGGAGCTGGATAATATATTTAGCTTGGAGAAAAGAAGGTCAAGAGGGGACATACTGGCCATGTTTAAATATTTGAAAGGATGGTCAGGTCATATTGAACTTTGGGCAAGCTTGTTTTCTAGTGCCCAGGAGACAAAGGAATGGAGGAATGGATTCAAACTGCAAAGAAAGAGCTTCCACCTAAACATTAGGAAAAACTTCCTAATAGTAAGAGCTGTTTGACAGTGGAATATGCTGCCTTCGAGTGTTGTGGAGTCTCCTTCTTTGGAAATTTTAAAGCAGAGGCTGGATCAGTCAGCAATACTTTGCTTGTGTGTTCTTGCACGTCATGAGGTTGGACTAAAGAGCCCTTGGGTCTCTTCTAACTCCATTATTCTGTGATTCCACCCCAAATATTTTTCATATATAATTCCTTACGTTTTGAGCTGTGATCACTTTTAGCCACACCCACCAATACCTCAGAAATGAAAAGATGGGGACACAGAATCCCATAACCAAGAAAAAATGCTATAAGGGTGGGCATTGAAGTTTTATTGTAGTTCAAACAGCATCAGCACTGTGGACTGAAAAATGACAAAAAACTTGGCATGAATTCAAGCTAAGAGATGCTGCAGCAGTTTGGTTTTGCCTGAGCCTAGTGGGAAATGAAAGGTATCTCCCCCTTCTTTTCTCTGTGTTAAATTTTTGGAGCAATTTAAGTAAGCTGACGATAAAGGAGAAAGAGGAGTGAAAAACTGGGCCATTTCCAAAGCAGCTGAAAAAGATGGATGATAGAGGATTAATCAGAACTGTCCTTGCCAAGTTGGGACAGTTGGAGGGTATATCCTAGTCCAAAATGAAACATACATATCTCAAGATGAACTCTTCAATTGTTCTTGGTAATGATTCATGAGGATTTTTCATTATGAGTCTTGCCACCTAGAAATTAAATATCTTAATTAAATATTCTTTTCAGTTGTATTGAATATACCATATACTGATTGATGTATTTATATAAAAAACAAGCCAGTTTGTGATGGAAAAGTAGATTGGCAGCTGTAGCTAAAATACAGCACGTCACAGAAGTGCTTCATTGTTCAAAATCACAACTATGAACACAGATGGAGTTCTCGTTTGTAGACCTGGACATTTGGGAGTTGTAGTTGCTGGGATTTATAGTTCCCCTACAATCAAAGAGCATTCTGAACCCTACCAATGATAGAACTGGGCCAAACTTCAGAGGAGGAGCTAGAGGAGGTCTCTACTTGGGGAAGGGAGGCGGGCCTTCCCAATGCATGGAGAGGGAGCCAAGTAGACAACGCATGGGGTGTTTGATGATGCCTTTGGGTTTCTTAGGGTTTTATACTTCAACACATTAGACTCCCTCCCCCTGGAGATGGAGGTTCCAATTTATGAACACCTGAAGATCGCCACGGGAACTAGTGTGCCCCGGCACACTGGTTGGGAAGCACTGCCTTAGAGTGTTTTGGAGTCTTCTTCGTTGGATATTTTAAAGCAGAGGCTGGATAGCCATCAGTCAGCAATACTTTGCTTGTGTGTTCTTGCACATCATGAGGTTGGACTAAAGAGCCCTTGGGGTCTCTTCTTACTCCATTATTCTGTGATTCCACCCCAAATATTTTTCATATATAATTCCTTACGTTTCGAGCTGTGATCACTTTTAGCCACCCACCAATACCTCAGAAATGAAAATGGGGACAGATATATAAGCAAACAGCATCAGAAGGTGGGCAAAATGACAAAAAACATTAGCAAAGACAAACGCACAAGCTAAGAGATGCTGCAGCAGTTTGTTTTTGCCTGAGCCTAGTGGGAAATGAAAGATATCTCCCCCTTCTTTTCTCTGTGTTAAATTTTTGGAGCAATTTAAGTAAGCTGACGATAAAGGAGAAAGAGGAGTGAAAAACTGGGCCATTTCCAAAGCAGCTGAAAAAGATGGATGATGAGGATTAATCAGAACTGTCTTGCCAATTGGGACAGTTGGAGGGTATATCCTAGTCCAAAATGAAACATACATATCTCAAGATGAACTCTTCAATTGTTCTTGGTAATGATTCATGAGGATTTTTCATTATGAGTCTTGCCACCTAGAAATTAAATATCTTAATTGAATATTATTTTCAGTTGTATTGAATATACCATATACTGATTGATGTATTTATATAAAAACAAGCCAGTTTGTGATGGAAAAGTAGGTTGGCAGCTGTAGCTAAAATACAGCACGTCACAGAAGTGCTTCATTGTTCAAAATCACAATTATGCAAGAATTGTTAACAGATGCAGTGTTGCATGTCCCACCACCAAGAGAAGATATGGAAATGTTTCTGTGGCGGCATTTCCATAATGGAAATTCCTTCCAGGGGTCAGGCTGGCCCATCCTTATTGAATTTCAAAAAAGTGATAAAAACTGTATTTTCACCAGTCTTTTAAAGAATTTCGATACTGTTTCTGGGTTGTTTAACTTACTCTTTCATTTCTGGACATGTTGTCTTGTGATTTTATTGTGTTATTGTACTATAAATTGTACAATCCTGGTATTCACAAATATCATTTTGAAATGCTTTTTTCATAAAGAAATAATAGAAAATAAATATCTTTATTCAAGCAGAAATCCTATTTTCTTCTCAAGGAGATCTATTAATTAGAAGTCATGCCAGGGAATGTACAATCCGTGTTAATATTAGTAATCTGTTTGAACCATTGTAAGAAAAACTAATGTTCTTGTTTTCATTTAATTTTTTTGGATATGTTACTTTCACACACACACACACACACACACACACACACACAAATGGATATGTTGGCAAGCATTCTGTGATCATCAATAACAACATAATTCTTAACCATGCACTTGTTTCCTTACATTGATATCAATACTGCACCCGTAGCATAATAATAATAATAATAATAATTGTATTTGTTACCTGACTCTCCTCATGGCTCGGGGCGGGTTACAGCATTGCTAAAACACACACTCAAATCACATAATCATTTAAAAACAGTAAAATCCATAAAATACATATTAAAATAGACAAAACAAAAGTTAGACATAGAGTGGAAGTTTAAAATTAATGTTTAAAGACCATCTGGGTAGGCCTGCCAGAGGAAATAGATCTTTATTTGTGTCTTAAATTCCGACAGCTGATTTAGCTGTCAGAGCTCTTCTGGCAGGTCGTTCCACAGTTGTGGGGGTGGCCGATGAAAAAATCCTCTGGATGGTGCTAACCGATCGGGTTCTGGCAGGCTGGAGCAGACATTCACCAGAGGACCTAAGTATTTGGGGTGGATTGTATGGGAGAAGGTGATCCTATATTTTATTTATTTATTTATTTATTTATTTATTCAACTTATATACCGCCACTCCCAAAGGCTCGGGGCGGTTCACAGAGGTACAGCATACACAATTTAAAACAACAAATTAAAACAACATTAAATTCAGTTAACACAACTCAAATGCCTGCTGGAACATATGAGTTTTGCAGGCCCTGCAGAATGCCACCAGGTCCCGTAGTGCTCGGACTTCAGGGGGAAGAGCCTTCCAAAGCGATGGAGCAATGATCGTAAAAGCCCTATGTCTGGTCGCCGTCAAATGAAAGATCCTGCAACAGGGAATATCCAATAGCTGCTCTGAGCCCTCGGCATACAAGAATGATTAATAAATAAATAAATAGATCTTGATCTTCTGATTCCTCAGATACACTGGCCCCAGACCATATAACCTGGGCCATGTAACCTGGATCCAAACCATGTAGGGCTTTAAAGGGCAAAACCAACATCTTATACTTTGCCTGGAAACTAATTGGCAGCCAGTGGAGTGACTTTAGGATAGGTGTAATATGCTGACTTCTAGATGTTGCTGTAGCCAATCTGCCTGCCATATTTTGAACCAGCTGGAGTTTCCGAACTTGATACAAAGGTAGTCCAATTGAAAGCGCATTGAAGAAGTCCAGCCTTGAGGTTACCAGTGCATGCACTACCATGAGCAAACATATTAACAAAAGTAAAAGGCTATTTATGTCCCAATATTCAGATGAAATTATTTGCAAACCAATGTGCTAATCACTCTTTTGCTATGTGCTAAAAATGAAATTGTATAGCATTTAATCATAATCCAGTACAAATGACTCAACAGATAAGAATCTAATTATCATAGATACAGGAAGTGAGGTGAAATCTTTTGAAACAAACAGCAAAACAAACCTCACAGGGGTGTTAATCCTTCCCCATGCAATCTTAAGATAGATAGATAGATAGATAGATATCTGGAGTTACACTTAAAAATGTATCTGTTCCAACTTCAAAGTATTTTCCTCTTTAAAGTTTTTTTCCTTGTGGTATTAAGCAGTTCCACTAAAAGAAAACAATGGCTGTTCTACTCAAGTTTCTTTTACTTCTTTGTTTTTGTTCCAGAGCATCAGGGCATCAGGACTCATTCTCTTGGAGACTATCCTGTTTGGGTCACTGCTTCTTTATTTTCCGGTGAGTTACACTGTTAAGAGTCTTAAAGGGTAAAAGACAGGCTGTTGAACTATTTCTCAGATCCAATGCTCTCCCTTTAATAGAATAAAGTAGAAGCGGGTTATTTCTTGCCATGTCTGCATCAGAGAAGAAGGGAAACCACAGTTTGTCGTGACCTTCTAACATATCCACAAGAAAAACAAGGACATGTAAATTGTAGGGAAACTCAAGTAAGCTATTGTTCTCATAGTATTTGTTATAAAGCAGTCACCTTCTCCCTCATGAAACAACATATATAGTCACTTGACATTCAGAAAACACAGCACTATTTTTGTTGTGCATAGTACATTATGGAACAATTCAGGAAAAAGAAAGATACTGAGAAGTTTTAGTTCTGAACACCTTTCTTAAAGAACAGATGGCTTTTCTGGAACATATAAAGGAAAGACATTGCAAACTACTTTAGCTTATTTTTTATCACCATGTGAACCCATACCGTGACTATGGAAAACAAGACAGAAACAAAAGACCCCTTGAATGCTGCATAGCAGCATTTCTCAACCTGGGAGTCATGACCCATGTGTTGCAAGGGGTTTTTAGAGGGGCTGCCAAAGACCATCAGAAAACGTATATTTCTGATGGTATTAGGAACCCCTTTGGCAGAGAAGGCTTAAGATCTCTCACCTATAATTCTCTTCCTTTTTGGAAACAAATGGTGAATCCTCCCACCAAACCCCCTCTGTTGTGATTGGATGGCCTCTCAGCCAAGGGGAGAGCTGTTTTTGAGACTCCAAGTGGGGAGGGGAGAGCAGGCATGTTCGACGCATGGCAGCATGGTGCGCATGTGTGGGAGACTCACTTCAGTGAGTCCCTTCAAGGCATGTGGGTTCTGTGTGAGAAATTTGGCCCAATTCTATAATTGGTTGGGTTCAGACTCCTGTTTGATTTTACAGTAGTTGAAATATAAATCCCCGCAGATACAATTCCCAAATGTCAAGGTCTATTTTCCTCAAACTCCACCTGTGTTCACATTTGGGCACATGGAGTACTCATGCCAAGTTTGGCCCAGATCAATCATTGTTTGAGTCCACAGATGGATGTAGGTGAACTACAACTCCCAAAACTCAAGGTCAATGCTCACCAAACCCTTCCAGTATTTTCTGTTGATTATGGGAGTTCTGTGTGCCAAGTTTGGTTCAATTCCATCGTTGGTGGAGTTCAGAATGCTCTTTGATTGTAGGTTAACTAATAATCCCAGCAACTACAATTCCCAAATGACAAAATCAATCCCCCAACCCCAGCAGTATTCAAATTTGAGCGTATTGGGTATTTGTGCCAAATTTGGTCCAGTGAATGAAAACACATCCTGCATATTAGATATTTGCACAATGATTCATAACAGTTACAAAGTAGCAACAAAATAATAAAATTACAGTTATGAAGTAGCAACAAAAATAACAAAATAACAAAAATAACACGAGGAGCTGTATTAGGGGGCACAGCATTAGGAAGGCTGAGAAACACTGCTGCAAAAGTCTCAGGACATAAGATTTTGTTAATGCTTTGTATATATGAGATGCGTAGAGGAGTGTCAGATCCCAAACTATTTTTAACTATGCATCAGACTATAAGAAACATACTTGAGAATACAGGTGGACAGGAAAGTTGAGAAATTGCACCGATCCACTCAAGTTTATTCATGTGGAAACATGCTGATGCTACAATTTTCTACTAGATAACTCTGTTTTCATCTCTGTGATTGAAATAAACATTTGATCTTCCCATCCAGAATGTATCTGCCAGTTTGGAAAGTTTTGCCTATAATGTCTATAATGAGGCCTAGATGAAATACATGATGCATTTACCGTCTGCCTCTCTTTAAGATTTTCTGTTTTTTTCCTTCTACTGTCTATTGTCAGTTGTATTGTTTAGCATAATGATACAGCTTCTAGGTCCCAATCAGATTTCTGGGCTTATTATGACCATGATATGGACTTTATAACTTTTAGTTAATTTTGTGGATATGGAAATGGAATGTAGTTTTGCCAAATGAGAGAAAAGAAATATCATGCTGGGTCTCCCACTGTTGTCCTGCACTCTTCTGTTGGTTTTGAGATGACAAGGATGTAGACCGGAGTGTTATATATGTTGCACCATGGGCCAAAAGCTTGTAGCATTCCAATTTTTTTTTAAAAAAGCAACGCAAAGGAAACAAATGATATAATTAAAATCATAACCAAGAGAATGCTTCTGGCCATGTTCCAGAAGCATTCTCTCCTGACATTTCACCTGCATCTATGGCAGGCATCCTCAGAGGTGCCTTCTAGAACATGGCTATACAGTCCAAAAAACTTACAGCGACCCAGTGATTCCAGTCATGAAAGCCTTTGACAATTAAATAAACAGTTTTAGTTATACTGTATTGAGAAAATTGGAGAATAAACATTTATTTTGGAAAGCTGATATCACAATCGCAACTACTAAGATTTTTGGAGAGGTTTTTGGAAGTATGGGTTGAATTCAACTGTTAGTTCAATTACAGAAAATTCAGTGAATCAATACAAAGTTAGGAAGTTAACGATCAATATAAATCACGTTGATTCAATAAATCTTTTTCTAATTTGGATTATCAATTTAACCTTATAACTGTAACTAATTACTCCTTAAAAGTAACTTCCTAACCTCTGCTCTTCCTTTCATGTTATTTGTTTAGGATTCAGTTACCAAGAACATAATACATTAGTCCCAATTAATGTAAATGCCACTTGGAATATGTGTTCCCAAAACACCAGGATGCTTTTCAAAATCTCATCTATTGGCTTTATTTTAGGACCTTAAGGAACTTTCTTTTTAAACATATTAATTATTATGATACTTATTAGCTGAGGGATGACATTTAAGGACACCATTTTCCCTTTAATACCTGCTCCACAGTACGGCTCGAAAAAGTAATTAGAGTTTCACACTTTGATTTCCCTCTTCTCTCCCACAGTTTGTTCTCCTGTAATTAATTTTACACATCTGAAGTAGATAGAAGCTTTAATGTTATTTGAACAACGGAAAGAGCTTTCACTTTAACCAATGAGCAAATTTTAGGGTAGAAAATACAGCAGTGTTTGCTATTATTTTCAGCATATTTGAACTGCAATAAGCTCTCCACTTTTGAGGGTTTAGGGCAAGAGTCTCCACAAAAATGAAAACAACCATGAATTTTTAAAATGCTATTTTTTTACTTGAGAGATCTCCACTCTAGGAATTTCTAGACCTCAGGCTTAGGTATTCTTAGGACTTCATCCCATGGGATAAGTAAATCGTTGGCTTTCCCTTAAGCTTTGCAATGCCTTGTTTGGAAATTAAACAGATGATTTTCCCACTCCCATCACACCTTCTCCTTTTCTCTGCTTTCTTTAGGATGTATTTGTTTGATTTGCCATCACATTGTAGAGAGTTGTTTCATCCCATTGCCTCTCCAGGATTTCGACTGTTTATCCTTTTTTTAAAAAAAAAACAAAAAACAAACACCACTCCGGATTGTAGGAAGTGGTTTTAAATTAACCCTGATCTTTTACCAAACCTCTGCATTGGTGATTGTAGGAAGTAGTTTTCACCAAGCCTCTCTATTGGTAATCTCTTAAAATTGGTAATCAGGGAAATTGGCTATTTTATAATAATAATAATAATAATAATAATAATAACTTTATTGGAAAAGGTTTAAAATGGGGGAAATTGGCATTTTGGCTCCTCAAACACATGGCACCATTGTTTTCTTTACAAGCGGGCAATGGGGGTTAACATCACACAGGGTGGGGGCTGAGTTTGTTTTTTGGGGGGTTGAGTCTGAGTGAGAGAGATCTACCGTAGCAAACCTTTTGTATTGTTCTCCCAATACCCCCATGTATATGGAATATATTGAGCATGGTGATCAGATCATGATATGAATACACATAACAGTTTAAATAATGTACCAATAAGGCCTTCCCATGGATCACCCTGACAATTTGGGGAGGGGGAGATATGACCCTGCCTTAAAGCAATTTTCTCTCTATGGTCAATATGCAGTGAATGTAGAATTGCCATGAATGCCCTAGATATTCCTAGAAAGAGAATTTTTATCAAGTCTCTGAATCATTAAATCCACAAATGTGGAGGTCAACCATATACTTATAGATACCTTTTGTGTGTGTTATGCAAGTGGTTGTTATGTACTTTCAAGTTGACTCCAACTCATAGGCTTCCTTGGCAAGATATATTCAAGTTGGGTACATTGATATGCCACCGTGCAAGGAACTAAGAAACTAATCCTGTGTGCTAGACATGTGTCTAGAAATATGTGTTTCCCAAAGAGCAGCAACTCAAGTTCCATTGAAAATAGTAAAAAAAACTTTTTCTTTAAAAATCCAAAGAATCCAATGTTTCTTCTTCATCCTGGAGAGAGGTGACCATTGGGATGCCACAGAATTCTGTCATAACCCCAGTGCTATTCAACATTTTTATCAATGACTTGGATGATGAAATAGAGAGCACTTATCAAATTTGCAGATGACACCATATTGGGAGGTATAGTTAATACCACAGAGGACAAGATCAGGATGTAAAATGACCTTAACAGACTAGAGAGCTGGGTCAAGACCAACAAAATCAATTTCAACAAGGAGAAATATATAATACTATACTTAAGCAGAAAAAAAGTGAAATTCACAGAAATAGAATGGGCGACACCTGCTTTGTGTTCAGAAAGTCTGAGGTCCAATTGTTGTCAACTCCACTTAAGTGGGGTTTTTTTGGGGGTTTTTTGTGTGTATGATTCAGCTAAAACTGCCTTATATCTGATGTCCCTTCACTTTATAGGTCATCATTTTGTACTTTGAGCCAAGTGTATTTCGCTGTATTCTCCTAAGATGGGTACGTCTTTTGGGATTTACAACTGTATACGGGACTGTTACACTCAAGCTACACAGGTATTATACACATTCCTATTTTTATTGTTGTGTAAATTAAATGTGATTTTCCATGAGCTTAAGAAATTGAGTTAAATATAGAGTTAAATATAATTTTATCATGCAGTCCAGACCATTTTCTTACTTTTGTCTGTCTGAGAAGAATACAGTAAAAACAAGATTCAGTATCTCCTTCCCCTAGTTGTAGAAGTGATAATAATAATACAATTACTGCAATCTGCCACCATGGTATATTTATATTCCCAAGTTAATAAGTAGTCTATTTTTCAATGTGTTGCTTCTTGCGGCCAACTGTATTTTCAATTATTTTGTTAAGTAGATGCCAGTCTGACTTAATAAAATTAAATTTATAGCCAACTGTCTTGCCAAATTGTGTCAAAATGTTTATACTGTATACATATGAAAAAGTATCTAGTTTTTCAGTGTTAAAGAAGTATTGTCAACACACACAGATAATTTTGAACTGTATTCTGAGGATTGTCACATTTAGGTAATAATCACATGTAATTTAGGGAAGAATTAGTGATAAGAATTAGTGATTAATGATAAGAGATATATTTTAGTGTTAATGCAGGCAAGCAACATATTTTTCAATAAATGCATAGTTTAAAGTAAAAGACACATAACATTTCTATTTTCAGGTAAATGCACTAAAATGCATTTTCCCATCCTTTGAAACTTAGAGTAAAGTTGCACATTTTGGGAGCAAGTAGAGAAATAGTAAAATACAGTAGAGTCTTGCTTATCCAACCTTTGCTCATCCAATGTTCTGTATTATCCAACGCAGTCTGCCTCCCGCCCGGATCCACAGCTGTTTCAATACATTGCAATGTTTGGGTACTAAATTCATAAATAATTACTACATAATGTTACCGTGTATTGAACTGCTTTTTCTGTCATTTTTTTTGTAAAACGTGATGTTTTGGCACTTAATTTGTAAAATCATAACCTAATTTGACGTTTAAGAGGCTTTTACTTAATCCCTCCTTATTATCCAACATTTCTGCTTATCCAATGTTCTGCTGGCCCGTTTATGTTGGATAATCGAGACTATACTGTATGTGCAACAAAAATCCTTATATTTCCAAATGCTGATATGAAAATGTGATAAATTGGATTTGTGAATAAAACACACAGAAACTTCAGGAAAATGGAACATCAGCCTCATCTACACTGCCATACAATGCAGTTTGGAACTGTAGTATATGGTCAGTGTAGGGTCATAACACAGTTAAAATAATTATTTATTTATTCATTTATTTACAATATTTTGCCTCACCCTTCTCAACCCTGGAGGGGCTGGGGGGGGGGGGGGGCTCAGAGCAACCACATTAAACTGCATTAAGTATGTTTACATGCTTTACATATAGATTGGGCAATAAATATGTCTTTCCAGCTCTAGCTACCTCCCTGTTTGTATACAAAATTAAGCTGGATTGTAACCCTCTTGTTTCCCCGTACTTGGAAAACAAACTTTACAAACGATGTTTACTCTGGTAATACAGACGCATACCCAAGCTGCGATCTTTGCTGCTTATCATTTGCCACATTCTATTTGGAAAGAGCTGCCAGGCTTACATTAAGCTTCAAAGCAAGGCTAAATGATTCACAGAATTGTTAATAGGATGTATCATTGCACAGCTTGAGGTCACTGGTTATGCTACAGAATAAGTATGGAAAGCATTTTTCCCTTCTGGCTTCTTGGGAGCGTTTCTAGGAAGTGACAGTGAGATCTACTTTAGGCAAATGGATGAAGTTGTCTTCTATTAAGTCAGAGCCAAAGTAGATGTTCCATTTAGCAGATGATTGGACCTTGGAGGCATTGTTTTTCTTTAAACAAACAGCTGTAAAGTGGGGGTGGGAATCCGAATTGGGACCCTGGCATGTAGAGAGACGGGATTTAATCCTTTGCTGCTATAGTAGTCCTTCCAACCCTATCCTTGTTCTTCCCACTTTTTCAGCTGCTGCTAAAATGTCCCGATATTTCTTTCCTCTTCCCATTTTCCCCCTTTAACAATTTCTGGAATTTGGTTTTCTCACTGAACTTCTGCATTGATTCTATTATTTCTTTTGTGACTTCTGACAGTGTATGGCTGTGCGTTCATGCTTAAGACAGTGCGAAAGGTTTAGAGAAAAATGGCATAGGCATATAGCCTGGAGAAAATTTCTATTAACCCTAAAACAGCCTTTAAAGCAGGGATGGGCAAAATACAGCTTGTAGACTTAATGTAGTTTCCGTGGGTTGAAAACAAACCAACCAACCAACAACAACCCCCCCCCCCCCAAAGAAATCCTCTACAGTGTATGAATTGACATTTCTGCCATGTTTTGGGAGCGGGGTCTGGTCTTGTAGGGGTCTTTTTTCTTTGGCAAAACAATGTTTTAGCCCTAAAATTCCTTCAAATGGAGACCATTTTCTTCATGTATTGGCCCCTCAATTCTTTCTCAATTTCTGTTGCTAAAACACTAAATTGCCAGGGAAGGCTTAAAATATTGGGAGCAAACTACTTTTGTATGGAGTATAGAAAGGGGGCATAGTCATCCAAGGTCTGTACAGGGGGCTAATATTCTCTGGCTTTCCTAACCTTCTAGCCTGCCACAGTTGCCCACCTGTGCTTTAAAGGAACTTTTAAAAGCATAAGGAATATATCATAGAATCATAAAGTTGTAAGAGACCTTGTGGGCCATCCAGTCCACTCCCCTGCCAAGAAGCAGGAAAATCGCCTTCAAATCAACCCTGACAGATGGCCATCCAGGCTCTGTTTAAAAGCCTCCAAAGAAGAAGCCTCTACCACACTCTGGGGCAGAGAGTTCAACTGTTGAACAGATCTCACAATTAGGAAGTTCTTCCATGTTCAGATGGAATCTCCTTTCCTATGGTTTGAAGCCATTGTTCCATGTCCTAGTCTCCAGGGCAGCAGAAAACAAGCTTGCTCCCACCTCCCTATGACTTTGGGCCCATTCAGACAGGTCTTTTTATTGTGGGAACTCCCACGATAAAGGAGGGGCTGTCCAGACAATGTTCTGGACAGTCCCAAATTAATTCGCTACACACCAGAAAAACTCTTCTTAGAAAGTGCACTATTTCCAGGTCCAGACATTATTCCCACAGTTTACCGGGCTAAATAAGCCAAGTAAATGGTGGGAATACCCACCCCCTCCCCCCAAACACTTAATTTCTTAGGGGCTTGAGGGAAGAAAGAGGGAGGAAAATCGCTCCCCCCCCCCTGCTCTCCTGGCACATCATTTTCTTGGGGGGAGGGCCTCCAAATGTTCTTTTTTTAAAATAAGTTTTTATTGATTAAAAAAAACATGATGCACGAACTAACATATTAACAGTGGTCGTGGGGAGGGGAAGTAAGGGTGGTGGGGAGGTATGCGGAGTGACAAGAGGGAAAGGGGGAGTCACAACGACATAGACACATACATTAAATAAAATGAGCTAGATTGACTTCATCCAAAAGTAACAAATTAGAAATGTTTCTCGGTCGGCATTATATCTTGCTATCCTTCAAATCCAGTAGCCTTTCAGGACAATGTTCTTGGTTTTTTTACATAGTCTATTAGAGGACTCCACGTATCTTCAAAAGTTTTTGTTGGGTACTTTCTCAGTGACATTGTCAATTTATCCATTTTGGCTATATCTAATAGCTTATATAGCACTTCGTCCATTTCCGGGGTCTTCTTATCCCTCCAATATCTAGCGAGGGTAATTCTGGCGGCCGTCACCGCAAAAAGTATGTCTTTCGAGGCCCGATCCCAACTCTTTTCCCTCTAAAATATTCAAGAGAAATAATTCAGCTTTATACGTAATTCTCTTTTGTGTCATATCTTCCAGGAATTTATGAATTTTTTTCCAGTATTTAGTCACTTTTCCACAAGACCACCACTGGTGATAAAAGGTTCCCCTACTTTCCAAGCACTTCCAACAACAATCATTACCCGTCTTGTAAATTTTGTCTAGTTGGGCTGGTGTCATATACCATCTATAGACTACCTTGTATAAATTTTCTCTCAGGGAAAGGGCACATGTGTACTCCCAATTCTTTTTCCACATTCCCTCCCATTTCTCCTGTCTTATCCTATATCCTAAATTCTTATGCCATTTTTCCTTGTAGTCTAACGCTGGGGTTTTTTCATACTTATGTCTAATAATCAACTTATAAAGGTTACTCACTCTCTTGAACTGTGCCTTGAGGAGGATTTTACCTCCGTCAGTGGGGCTAGTCTCCCAGCCCACCTCTTTATCTTTTATAAACCTTGCTTTTATTTGGTTGTACTGGAGCCATCCGAGGTTTAATGTTCTTATTTCCTCCTGGGGTTTTAATCTATGAATATTATTCTCTTTAGTGATTAGATCTCTATATGTAATAACATCCATATTGTCCCCTCTGTTTATAGCAAGTGCCTCTGTCGGGGAGGCCCATAGCGGAATTTTGGCGCAAATTATGTCTCTATGTTTTGTCCACGTTTTCAACAATGGTGCTTTTATAATATGGTTTCTAAAAATTTTATCGCCGCTGCATCCATTGTAAAATAGATATGCATGCCAGCCTTTCTTATTTTCCCAGCCTTCCAGGCTAGTCCAAAGCAGAATATAGGGGTAGCATGACTTCCCTGGATCTAGACACTATACTCCTATTTATGCAAGCCAAAATCCCATTGGGTTTTGGGGGGGGGGGGGTTGCCACCACATTTTATGATTCATTACACCAAAGCACTTCCCACTTATTACTTTTCAGATAAAATTCTGCTATGCTTTCTTTATCATAAAAATGAAGTGTTAATGTAGACTGTGAAGAACACTATGGATATATGATGTGAATATTGTGAACTGCAGTATCTCTGTGGACTTTGTGGATTTGTTTCTTATTTTCTATTTTCTGCAAATATCTTCTGGTGTTTGTGTACTCACCTGTGTGACAAGTGTAGTTGTAGACCGGAATGCTCATTAGGTAGATCACGATCTACTGGTAGATCGCATAGGGCGTCCTGGTACATCGGAGGCAGGGTGGGAGGAAGGCTCAGTCCCGCCCCGCAGGCTCCTGACGCCGCCCAAGTGCTGCCGGCCCTGGATTATCTGAGGTCCTTTCCACACAGTTGAATAAAATCCCATGTTATCTGCTTTGAATCAGATTAAATGGCAGTGTCGACTCAGAAAACCCAGTTCGAAGCAGATATTGTGTTATATGTGTCACATTTTTGTAGTGGGTAGGTAGATCATTTTGACTTTGTTGTTTTATAAGTAGCTCTCATGCTGAAAAAGTGTGAGCACCCCTGTTGTAGACAATGAGCAGTATTTTTTGGTGTTGATCCCTAAATAAATGTTCAGGTAAATAATCATAGGGTAATAGGTTAGAAACACATCTATCAATTTTACAATTATTTTAAGCATTCGTGTACAGCTAAGATGAGCAAGAGAGGCAATGTGGTATAGTGGATTTGAGCATTGGACTAGGACACTGGGAGACAAGGGTCCGAAACCATAGAAATCTACAGCTTTGATTATTCATGGATGTGATTAAAATATTCTCTCTAGGAATTTCTTATTCTTCCAGTGCAATTTTAGGATCTACTTCCTGCCAAACTTTGAATTTTTGGAGGACCTAGAAATCTCTAGAGAGCTGTTTTCTCAGGTTAAAAAAAGCGGGATAAGTGCACTAAGAAAAGTATAGTTTTCCTACTTTTGTGGAGATATTTTGCCCATATATCCAATGTATGTTGAGACTGACTGTACACTGAAGTGGGGAACTAGGTCTAGTTTTTAATCTTTATTTTTTATAAGGATTTAAAAATACTTTCTGCAATGTAGTATGACATAGCATTACATGAAAACAAATAATTTAATTCCAAATTGATTTGGAAAGGTTGGTTGCTGTTCTTGAATTAGTGCTCTGGAAAAAAGGTGTATGGTCTCTCTCTGTCACTCCTGATGCTTCTTAAGCAGTTAAAAGAAATGGGGCAAATTAATTTGAGATTCACATCATGCTTTTTTGTGTCAGGAGCAACTTGAGAAACTGCAAGTCACTTCTGGTATGAGAGAATTGGCTGTCTGCACTGATATTGCCCAGGGGATGCCCGGATGTTTTGTTTTACCATCCTTGTGGAAGGCTTCTCTCATGTCCCTGCATGGGGAGCAGGAGCTGACAGAGGGAACTCATCTGTGCTCTCCCCGGATTCGAACCTGTGACCTGTCAGTCTTCAGTTCTGTCATTGCACCACTGGGGGCTCTGACATCAAGCTGTAGGTGTGGGATTTCTGGGAAAGATAAGAACAGCAAGCACTCCCTTGAATCCATAGTAGCTACTCACCGCACAGAAAAGGAGACCTGAAACAAATTAAGTCTGAGTTCATATTTGCAAATTAGAGGGTTGAGGGGAGAAATTAGGACAACAAACAAAAACAGACCATCAAATCCACAGCTGCAACCCATTGTGCAGAAACAGTTGTGAAGCTCTTGAAGTTGGTGAAGCACAGGCGTCATGTAACCCTGATAAAATGAAAGATGTTGCTGAAATCTAATTTTAGAGCTGAGGCTCCAGTTTGCTGGATTGCTTGAAAAAAAAAATCTAGGATTTACCAGCATCTGTCAGCAAGTGCTCTTAGGCTATGAAAGGTGTTGCCACACATAGGCAGAGGCCTTCAAGGCTAACACATTGAGTTCAGTCGCACATAGGGTTGCTAGGTTTTTAAAAACAATAATACAGGCCAGTCTAGATTCTTGATGTGCCATGACATGCTGTTTAAAACTGCATTATATGGTCAGTGTAAACTCATATAACCCAATTACATGCTTTATTTGAGTTTACACTGGGTGTAAAGTGTTATTGCAAAGAAACTGAAATGTTATCTGTGTTTTAAGTTGATCCTAGCAGGGTTTCCTTTCTAAGAGCATGCTTATCACTTAGAATCATCCTGATTATTTCTGTTATGTATGGCAGTTCACAACCTGCTCTGAACTAAATATAAATCTGAGTTGTATAAATATATATCTGCTTTCAAGCAGTGATCTACCTAATAAAATGATTAGTTTAGAAGCTCCCAAAGTTTCTTGGTTCATGGCTCCCCTAGGGCCCATCCAGACAGTACCTTTATCCCAGGAAATTCTGCAGCAAACAGGAGGGTGGCCAGATGCCATTCCCTCAAAACGCGGAAGGAAGCACTGAAATGGCAAAAACATGGTGCAGGTACTGTATATCCCAGTTCTGAGCTGAAAAGCTACATCCTCAACTATCTGTATGTCCCTGCCATCAGACATCACGGGATATTATATATATATATATATATATATATATATATATATATATATATATGTTTGTTCCCAGGTTTTAGATGTTTGTTCCTGATTGGTTGGTTCCCTAAGAAGGAGACAGTTGAGCAGAATGTGAAAACTTTGTGTGCTAGAAACTTCATGAAACGTGTGGAGAGCGCACTTTCACTAACCAGGTCAACGTTGTGGCCCACGTAGTCAACATTGTACATCTTTTCACAATAAGAGCAATCTGGAACAGACATGTTTAACCCAGGAACAACACCCTGTCTGGACAGATGACCTGCAGCTTATATAACCCAGGAACAGAACTTATATAATGATTTGCAATTTGCAAAGTCCTGTGGCAGCCATCTTGGGAGCCTCTAAATCCTGCAATGAAGCAGCAAGTGTGGACGACGGAGGCAGAAATCCTGGGACTAATAGCTCCGTATGTGGACATTTTCCGAATTCCCAGGATTTTTGCCCCTGACTAGAACCCCTGATTTGGTTCTGTCTGGAAGCACCCCCAGCATTTCAGAACTTGTTTCACAGCTCTCCAGGCCAAAAGAAATACCTAATGAAATCTGTAAATCTCAGGATTTCATAGAAAATTGCCATGGTAGTTAAAGTGGAATCACAGTGCTATTACAGTGCAGTGTAAAAGGGCCCTTCAAAACCATACAAGTTCATTCTACCCAAAATAGAAAGGACTTGGGTTTTCCCCGGAAGCAAATCCAAGACAAGCTAGCAGAAGGCAGAAGCATGTCCAACTATCTTTTCCTTCCAGGTGGGCTTTTCCAATCTCCTTAAATCCTCCTCTTCCCATTCTCAGTCTGCCTCGAAGTATTGTTCACCAGCATTTGTAAAGATGCAGCCTTGAAAGCTAGTTGCCAGAATGTCAGTGCCCTTCTAGACCCAAACAAAAGAATGAGCTTAGCCAGCAATAAAAGATCTGATAAGACTCATTCTCTCCAGACACTGACACAACTTAAACAATGGTATTGGGTCAATTTAAAAACTTTCCTTTAATTAGCTATGTCCAGCTATTTAAAGCTACATAGAAGGTGTAATTAAAGGAACTCATTTCCACCAGAACTAGAATTGATCTGTTGAAGTAAAAATAATCATTGGCATAATACATGGAGAGGTAAAGTCTGGACTGATTCAGGAGTGCTCTTCAGCTGGGTACCTTGCTACTAGGGGAATCCTAGCCAAACTGAGGCTAATCAGAGCAGAATAAATATGTCCTTGTGCCACAGATTTTCAGACATTTACATTGCACATTAATTTTATCTACCATATATATATATATATATATATATATATATATATATATATATATAATATTTTTAATGAAAAATCAGCCAAAAACCCCTGGGTAAACAAACACCATTTCCCTCTCTCCCCAAGAAGAAATCACCTTCCCCCTTTTGTTTTTGAGTTCGAAGATGAGTCCCATTGCTGATTCTCACCCAATGGGCTGCTGCAGTTCAGCACATTTCTCCAAATGGGGTAAAAAAAAGTTGTTGGATTGATTTGGCATGAGGGGAGCTTTCTGAACACTGTAAGAGCTTTTTCACAGTTCCAGGGGAATGTGTGGAGACTCTCTGAAATGAAACTGGATTTTTTAAATCCACATTCTGATCTGGATTATGGGGCTGTGTAGAAGCAGCCTGAGTAGTAAGAGTAGTCATAACAACAACAACAACAACAATAACTTTATTTTTATACCCCGCCACCATCTCCCCAAGGGGACTTGGGGACAAGTCTGAAGATTACAAATAAAACAAACACATTAAAATAAAATCAACAGCAGCAATCAAATAAAAACATATCACAGTCTCAAAACAACATCATAAAAGCAGTATCATGGCAGAGACAAAATTGGGGCTGGGTTCGAGCTCAAAGTAAGTGCCCTGGTTCTTAAATAGAACTGAGGGAAAGTGCAATAATTCAAAAGGGCCAGGCTAGAAGGGTAGAGGGGAAAAGGCAAGAGCTTAGGGTGCTTCCAGACATGACTAAAACCCATGATGAAATGAGTTAATGTAACTCACTTTGGCACTGGTTCTAGATCCCACTTCCTCCCACAAACCAGGGATTTGCCTCCCAAGGTGGCTACATGCTATCCCAATTGAAATCAGGATAGCATGAAGCCACCATGCAGCCCGTGGTTTGCCCGATAAAACTTACTGAAAAAGGTCCCTGACCCCCATGGAGCCTCTCCTCATGTCCTCCTGGTGCGAGAAAATGACGCCTGAGTAGATGGGAGGGGTGATGAGGAAAATCCCTACACACACACACCCCCTTGGTCTCCTCACACATTATTTTCTCACACCAGGAGGATGTGAAGAGAGGCTCCATAGGGGGCCAGGGACATTTTCAGTAAGTTTTAGGGAATAAATTGGGGGCTGGTGGGAAGGATGGGTGCCCTTCTCTTCTTCTAGAGCCCAAAGGTATAGAATGGATGTGGAGATTGCCCTCTGGGAAACATGTGACATGTCCTGGGAATCAAGCCCAGCAGGCCCAGTACCCCATTAGACCAGGGTCTTTCAGTAAGACCCAGATCTAATGAGGTGTTTAATTCATGTGGAGTAAACCAGGAAAAGCTCCGCATTAATTTGCTTTTACCAGAGGCAGGGCCGTAGCCAGGAGTTTGTTTCGGAGGGGGCTGAGTTTGGTTCGGGGCTGAGACTGGGTGGAAGAGGGTCTACCCTAGCAAATCTTTTGTATTGTTATCCCAATAACCCCATTAATGTGGGATATAATGAGCATGGTGATCAGATCATGATATGAATAAACATAACAGTTTAAATAATGTACCAGTAAGGCCTTTTCGCGGACCACCCCGAGAATTTGGGGGGGGGGGGCTGAAGCCCCCTTAGCCTCCCCTGGCTACATGCCTGACCAGAGGCATCTTTTCTATGCCTCTAGTAAAATGAGTCAGGTCCTGCATTTTGGGCCCGTCTGGATGGGCCCTTAGTCCATCCCAAGAAGACCTAAAAGAAGTACCAACTTCTATTCTCTCTACTATGGGATCGCTTCTGGCCCTTTTATATACCTGGGAAATTATGGCAGCAGCAAGGGGTATGTGGCCTCCTGAAGTAGACTTGGTGCTTTCCCCTTTCTGTGGAATGACACTCGACTTCTCCATGGGTCATATCAAAACCCATAGTTTTGGCCTCCAAACTTGCCCTTGACTTATACATGAGGTCAACTTCTATGTGTCTATACAGTAGATTGTTTCCCTCCTCCATCGTAGCACATTGAGAGTGTACACTGCATTGTAGCCTTGTGTATATTTATTTTCCAATGTTATCAAGTTTGTAAAAATAAGGACTATTGGAGTTTGTGGCAATCAAGAAGCAGCCATTAACAAGTTTGTCTTCTGCCTTACTACCAAATGATAGTCTCAACTACAGCTAACTTGCATTTCTCTGTAAAACCAACGTATTGTCAACACTGGCAAATGACACAATGGCCACTTTTCTGTTTTGTGAAGAGCTGACACCTAAAGATTCAGGACATTTTGGCATTTTCTTCGATCTATATAAAAGGGAGAAGTCCTTGGTGGCGCAGCGGGTTAAACCACTGAGCTGCTGAACTTGCTGACCAAAAGCCCCAGCTTCTGCCAACCTAGCAGTTTGAAAACATGCAAATGTGAGTAGATAAATAAGTACTGCTTCGGCAGGAAGGTAACAGCACTCCATGCAGTCATGTCGACCACATCACCTTGGAGGCATCTACTGAGAACACCAGCTCTTCAGCTTAGAAAAGGAGATGGGCACCAGCCCCCAAAGTCGGACACGACTAGACTTAATATCAAGGGGAAACTTTTGCCTTTTTATATAAAAGGGAACACTTTCCAAATGACAAATAGGGGACATTCCTTGAAATAAAGGATACTTCTCAGTCCTCCGTGAAACAAGATTGCTGGCCTTCAAATCAGGAATGTCTCTTATTATATGGAACACCTACCAAGCTGAGTAATCTCCACTGCACATATTGCACTTTTTTAAATCTAGAGAATATTTGATTTCTCAGTCCCCAAATGGCTGATGAAGAAGCCAATCAAGTTTTGAGAGTTGCATGGTGCATTTTCTGAATCCTGAATATGTTTCCTAGTCCTTGGAATTTTTCTTCCATGATGAATTCCAATGACACATATGACTCTATGCAGAAATCACATGAACAATTATTTGCAGTGGTTTACTGACAATGGCAAAGTCTGTCCTGGCTTTCATGTTTGGCTGTAAAGATTCACTCTGCACTGAATTTTATCTTTTATCTTTTGTTAATGAATCCTCATGTAATTTGACAGATGTGGCTGCCTGTAAATGAATTAATCTAAAATGTCAGTTGGCCACTTGCCCAAACGGATGTCAGCTAGGATTTGAGGAGAATTTTATTTGACCTACATCTGTAAAGGGAATCATCAAATGCACAGCTTCCAGGGCAACATGTGCATCAGGTTATAACTATCTTCATTATTGTATATTTGTCCTGACTATGTACATCTCTGAATTTTGTAATGTAGTTCTTGCCATTAAAATGTCTTAAAATGTGTTACATGTTAAGTAGCGAGCCAGAGCAGTGATTTGAGCATTGGGCTGTGACTCTGGAGACCAGGGTTTGAATCCCTGCTCGGCCATAACAACTCATTGCCTTAAGTTTAGCATTAGTTGGTAACAACTTAAAGGCAGACAACAACACAAAAAAGTGCATTCCCCAAATTTGGAAGGATCATTTACTCATATGAACGGTTACGTGGAAAATGTGCATATTAAAAGACTTTTTTTGTGATCTTTTAAAAAATCAGACCCTGGAGTGGGCTGAATGGGCTTTTGACTGAATGCATATAAAAAGTACCACGTGTTGATTAATTTCTTCATAGCTATTCTGACTAAGGGGTTCTGGGAAATGGAGTGTAAGAAATTCACCATTCAGAACCTTGGATTTGAGTAATATGCGGTTTTACCGGGAATGTGGCGCAGCTGGCTAAGTGTCAGCTGCATAAGATCTCTCTGACCAGTAGGTCATGAGTTTGAGGCCTGCCCGGTCGAGGTGGGTTCCCGACCTTAAGTGTAGCCTGCTGTTGACCTTTGCAGTCCGAAAGACAGTTACATTTGCCAAGTAGGAGATAAAGGTACCACATCAAAGTGGGGAGGCAAATTTTGACTGATTTATGAGGCCATTAAAAAAGAACCCAGGAATCACTGAGGAATGCAAAAGGAACAACAAAGGGACGCTGGGAAAAAAAACGCTGAGAGATTAGGAGTGTGTGAGCTCCCCCTGGTGGCCAGAGTTTGCCTCTGTTCGTCTATATGTGTGTATGTGGAAACGGCAGGGATTGTCTGTTAAGTATGTGTACCTGTAATCCGCTCTGAGTCCCCTTCGGGGTGAGAAGAGCGGAATATAAATAAAGTAAATAAATAATAAATTAATTAAGATACCACCCCCAGTCAACCTTCAAGCAACTTACCTTAAGAAGGGCTACTTTACTTCAGTCTTAGTGTTCAATCATTTTCCAACTCAGTTGCAAACATCTGTATTTAGTAGATGATATTATGAAAAGAAAACCAATGTTCTGTTCTGTACTCCCTTTTGAATATTCAAGCAAAATATGTCTGTATTTATCATCTCAGAGTAATTTCTGCCTTTATGAGCCCCAGATCTTTGATGGTAGTATAGATTTAAGACATTGTAGCCTATTTAAAAGAAGTCAGTGGTTTGAGTGTTGGATTCCAGGAGATAAGGGTTCAAGGACCTTGCTTGGCCACAGAAATCCAATCAATGACTGCGTAAGTTACATTCTCTCTGCCTCCAAACAACAAGACCAAACTTGCTCTGAACAAATCTTGTCAAGAAAACACTGGGATAGTTAGGAAATATCCACAGCAACAAGAAGTGTGTCTTGAAGTGACAAGTGGAGTACTGCAAGGTTCCGTCCTGGGCCCGGTTCTGTTCAACATCTTTATGAATGGCTTAGATGAATAGTTAGAAGGCATGACCATCAGTTTGCAGACAACACTAAATTGGGAAGGATAGCCAATACTCCAGAAGACAGGAGCAGAATTTAAAACAATCTATTATTTACTTTTATTTATTTTATTTATATTCCGCTCTTCTCACCCCGAAGAGGACTCAGAGCGGATTACAGGTACACAATACAGTACTTAGCAGACAATCCCTGCCGTTTTTCACAAACACACATATAGACGAACAGAGACAAACTTCTGGCCACCAGGGGGAGCTGACGCACTCCAGATCTCTCAGCATTCCCAGCATCCCTTGTTGTTCCTTCCACATTCCTCAGCATTCCTGGAGTTCTTTAATGGCCTCATAATACAGTCAAAATTTGCCTCCCCACTTAATGTGGTACCTTTATCTCCTACTTGACAGATGCAACTGTCTTTCGGGCTGCGAAGGTCGACAGCAGGCTACACTTAAAGGTCGAGCACCCACCTCGACCTGGGCAGGCCTCGAACTCATGACCTACTGGTCAGAGAGAGCTTATGCAGCTGACATTTAGCCAGCTGCGCCACATTCCCGGTGGCAAATCTTAACAGAATAGAAAGATGGGCCAAAACTAACAAAATGAAGTTCAATGGGGACAGATGCAAGATATTCCAATTAAGCAGAAAAAACAAAAGGCAAAGATACAAAATGGGGGATGCCTGGCTCGATAGCAGTACATGTGAAAAAGATCTTGGAGTCCTCATGGGGAACAAGTTAAACATGAGCCAACAATGTCATGCAGCAACAAAAAAAAGCCCCCAAAAAGCCAATGGAATTTTGAGCTGCATAAACAGGAGTATAGTGTCTAGATCCAGGGAAGTCACGCTAGCCCTCTATTCTGCCTTGGTCAGACCACACCTGAAATACTGTGTCCAATTCTGGCCACAGGAATTGAAGGAACATGTTGACAAGCTGGAATGTGTCCAGAGGAGGGCGACTAAAATGATCAAGGGTCTGGAGAACAAGCCCCATGAGGAGCGACTTAAAAAGCTGGACATGTTTAGCCTGCAGAAGAGAAGGCTGAGAGGAGACATGATGAGGGCCATGTATAAATATGTGAGGGGGAGTCATAGGGAGGACAGAGTAGGCTTTTTTCTGTTGCCCTGGAGACTAGGACGCAATGGAACAATGACTTCAAACTACAGGAAAGGGAGATTCCACCTGAACATGAGGAAAAACTTCCTTACTGTGTGAGAGAGCTGTTCAGCAGTGGAACTCTTCGCCCTGGAGTGTGGTGGAAGCTCCTTGTTTGTAGGCTTTCAAACAGAGGCTGGATGGCCTCTGTTTCAAAGACTCCAAGGTTCAGGGGGTGATTTTCCTGCTTCTTGGCAGGGGGTTGGACTGGATAGCCCACAAGTTCTCTTCCAACTCTATGGTTGTATGATTCTGTGATTGAAGGCAAAACTCACTTGTAGGCTACAATCCTGTAGAAATTGAGTTGGCTTTCAAGTCATTTCTCATTTATGGCAACATTATCATTTTTTTCTGACAAGATTTGTTCAGAGGGAGTTTGCCTTTGCCTTTCTCTGAAGTTGAGAGAGTGTGACTTCCCCTAGTGCGTTTCTATGGCTGAATAGGGATCTGAACCTTGGTCTCCAGAGTCTAACAACTAGACCATGTTTGCTCCTATACAGTACGTCTAAATGAACTTGCATAGAATTGCATTGCCACTGATGCAAAATGAGTTACAGGACTTCTCATATGATAACAAATGCCTGGAAGTAAATTATTTTTTGTCACATTAGGAATTCAATTTTCATCAAACCCAGGGTTTTCCATTGATCTTTCTTCTGGTAAAAAGCTTGACTGCTATAAGAAGTGGCTGTGAACTAATTTATTCTCTTTGAAATCCCACAAGAAGGATTGCATTATGTCTGAGTAATGGCACTATAAGTATTCTTTCCAGCACTGTTTCTCAAGGCTTGTAATAAATGAGACAGGACTAGGTGAAAGGCAAACCTATTCAGAGAAACTATTTTCATTTACTGGAGACTTCCATTTGAGAGCAAGGAAGCCAGCAACTCAATAGCCATTAACAATAAACATTATTAAGCAGTGATAATGAAAATGTAGTTGTTTTAAACATGAATAAAAAACCAGAAGAACAGGGAATCATGAAATGCTAAGGTAAAGTTTAAAAATAAACAGGGGCCTGAATTCAATTGTTAGTCCTAACTAAGGAAGACTTGCTGAATCAATAGAACTTACATGAGGTGCCATTGATTTATTTCTCCAGTGTATTTTCAATGTTGTTGTGTACCGTGAAGTTGTTTTGACTTGTGGCAACCCTAAGAAGAACATAACACACCTACCTTCGTGACCGTATCTCCTCCCACAAACCTGCCTGTTCCCTTCGTTCCTTGGGGAGGTCCTTCTTTCGCCCCTAACATTATCACAGACCTGGCTTATGGGAACGAGGGAGAGAGCCTTCTCCTCCGTGGCTCCCTGACTCTGGAACGCACTGCCCAGCGAGATTAGGCAAGCCCCCACTTTAGAAAATTTCAAGAAGAACCTCAAATCTTGGCTTTTCCGTTGTGCCTTTGGAGAGTGATCTTACATCTCATTTTATCACTCCCCCCAAAATGGGTTGTCCTCATGTTACACGGCCTCCTGCCCACATGAAAGTCTATCCCCACTACTCTGTTCATGAGTTTCTCTTACAAATATATATGTTTTGTCACTATCTCATCCTGAATTTTTATCATTGTATCCTGTACATGTGGCCCGCTCATTGTTTGATTTTGGATTGTATTATTTTGTATTGTTTATTTTATGTTTGATTTATTTTATTGCGATGTGGTTTTATGCTTTTTATGTTATTGTATTTGTAATTTGCACTTCTGGGCTTGGCCTCATGTAAGCTGCCCCGAATCCCCTTTGGGGAGATGGTGGCAGGGTATAAATAAAGATTATTATTATTATTCTATTGCTAAAAGTGGGTGAGTTGCCCATCTTTTGGATTTATGTCATTCTGTCCATGTGCCAAGCCAACAGGATCTATGAATTCCCCTTGCTTTCAATGGGAGATGTTTCAAAAACCAACTATCTCTTGCAGAAAAAAATATTTATTTACTGTATTTGTATAGTCATGGCAAAATTTAATGCCAACATACATGTGGGGAAAAAACACAAAAATGAATCAATAACATGTAACTGTGAATTAAACTATTTAAACCATAAAAAATTGGCAACATTTAGACATTAAGACATAGAATTAAAACATATTAATATAAACATTAAAATCACATATATGCCATTCCAAGTATCAATTGCACATAACTCCCTATTCATTTCTTGTACTGCTTACTAACCAAAGGCTGGGTCCCACAGCCATGTCTTTGTTTTCTTTCTGAAGCCCAAGAGGGAGGGCACTGATCAAATTTCACTGGAGAGGGAGTTCCAAAGACAAGGGGCCACCACTGGAAAGGCCCTGTCTCTCATCTCCACCAACTACACCTGCGAAGGAAATGGAACTGAGAGCAGGGCCTGTGACAAAATGAAAATCAATGCGTACTTCACTTTGATCAGCTTGCACACTGCCTTGACAGAGAAATAAGATATGTCATGCTGATGAACAATAAATAACAAGTAGTTTACTCTTCGTTGTTCAGAACAACATATTTACAATCATGCAATCAGTTGCATCGGCTCACATAATGTCCTTTTATGAGAGATTTGAAAGGGTCTTTCTTTGTCCATGTGGATAAACTCCTTCAGCAGCTCATGAAGCAAGAGCACACTCCAAACCCCCCCCCTCTCTCTCCATTTCTCTCTGCTTCTCTGCAAGCACCTGCATAGTTCAAGCCTGAGGAATATAACAGTACCCAAAAGTCCCAGGCTTAGCTAGCTTCCTGGGCATAGCCCGACAAATCAACTTCAAGCATCTTACTTTACGGTTGACACACAGTAACTGATTTTTTTGCATGCTCTATCAGGGCCTCCTCAGAAGATCTTAATCTCCTAGATGGTTCATAGCGGGAGATGGTAACGGAAGCCCGTTCCCAACTCCCACCCTGCAGGGCTTTGAAAATGTCAGACCCACTCCTCTCCTTCTAAGGGTCACTCTGTCCTTTCCTAAATATCACATTAAACGAGGAAGTTGCCTGTAAAATAGCTGATGCTGGGTGAGATTTCAGATGTTGAAGTTTTGCATAGGTTAGCAAAGCACTGTGTGTATGGCAAGGTGGGGGTGGGATTTACAGTATAGTTTCACAGCTGAAATGAACTTGATAAGATTTTTGCTGGATAAGCATTCCTATTGAGCATGTACACATCAGCTTTCATTTATATAGCTTCCCTTGGATCCTCTGTTTAGCAATGCCAAAAGAAACCTGCAGATCAAAGGAAAGTCAGTGAAATGTCTCCTACATTATAATTCCAGATTTTCCACTTTAAATTCAAACACTTTCAATAGTGTCTTTCCCCTGAAACTTAGCAGATGGCACACAGAAAATGCATGGTTGGAGGGAAAAAAGGAAAGCCCTATATGACTGAAAAATCCCTTGGCATATTTGTATTTGACACATGCAGCGAAGAAAACAGAATATAAAACCCAAGGGCATCTTTAATGAATCTGTACCTATATGGTGTTGTAGCATGTAAAGAATGATTAACTGGATATCTATTACACAAATTATTTTTAGAATGTTTAGGTGTCCTGTTTCTTCTTATGTTATCAGAGAGGAAGCAACTTGGAGGAACCACTGAACCAGATGGAAAAAAATCAAATCAACAATTCACGGCAAAGCAATTTACTCCCATACACAGAAATTGACTCTGTGATGGCACACCCGAGCCATAGGGAAAACTATATTGTCTGGCTTTACTCGGGGGCTAACTGATACCTTCTGTTACGACCCTTAGCAGACAGAGGCATTTTGAGGCAAGGTGAAAATGTAACCAAAGGAGTTTACTGAAACAAGAGGAATAAAAGGTTCACTTGAGACTATTATAAAATAACTTAAAACAATATGTTACAAAAGGAGCATTGGCTGGCTTAAGATCTTTTCTCTGGGTCTTCTGCCTCTGCGATGGTTAAAAACTGGCTTAATCTTTTCTGTGAAACTTAGGCCGACCAAAAGCTTCAATTGTCCTTTGGACTGTTGGTATAAATACTGATAAAGGCAGCAGCAGAAGCAGCAGTAGAGCTAAGAATGCCTGTTGGATTGCTAGGCCTAGGATTTCTAGACAATGTCCAGGCCTTTTTTCACTGTACAAAAAGGAGGAGCCCAGCAAGGGAGCTCTATACAGGAAATGGAATAAACCAGGGCTGTCCAACTTCTACCGGCCCAGGGGCCTGAATTCTGGTCACTGATGACCTGGGGGGCCATAAGGTCTGCCCCCACCCCCGGCTCCGCCCCCGCCCCCAGCTCTGCCCTTTCCCCCGCCCCCGTCCCGCCCCCGCATGCATACAGTCAAATATAATCTTTTACTGAGATAAAATGCAGGGTGGGCATTCAAAAGAGGCATCCATACAGTCAAATATAATCTTTTACTAACATTAAATGCAGGGTGGGAATTCAAAAGGGGCATGCATACAGTCAAATATAATCTTTTACTGAGATAAAATGCAGGGATAAGATATTAAATTATTTTAATTTAATATTAAATATATTTAATTCCATCCTCCCCGCTCCCCTTATTTTAATTTAATATTAAATATATTTAATTCCATCCTCCCCTCCTGACGCCCTCCAGGGCCTTGGCTCACAATCTCCCTGAGTAAACCACACAGGGCAAGGGTACAACCGGGTTTTATTGTGCAGGAAACTATAGAAAGCTTGAAGGCATATACATAGCGCCTTTAAAGTAGCAGGCAAGAACCACAGGTAGGTATAGTCCCGTAGTTCGGACCACAAGCCGGATGCTGGCAACAAGAGAGAGTCCTTAGCCAGGTCCCCTCCGGATCAGCAACGTTGAGGCTCGGGAAGCACAGAGTTCAAAAGTAGGAAAGCTCCATAGGGAATGCGGGGAGGCCAGAAGCGTACGGGGACACTGGACACAGCAGCCCGGTGGGAAGGGCTGGCACACAGGGTCCCGGGCCGTATGCTGCAGGGCCCACAAGAAGTTATCCCAACCGAGGCAAGGCGGCTGGGATAGCTGGCTTCAAAGCAAGAGTCCTTATACCAAGGGATCCCTGCTGCAGCTAATCGACAGGGATGGGCAAAGTAGTTGGCATAGAGTCTCTTTAGAATTGCAGCCGATGCAATAAGGCTGCGTTGACCCCTACCATTGGGCAGGTCTCTCAAAGGGAAATCGCACCATAGCGGGAGACGGGGCAGCTGTAGCAACTCGCGGAAGGTCCTGAAGACTTCCTGCCGAGGCAAGGAGGCAGGAAGCAGTGCTTTCAGTAGCAATGAGTCCAGATACCTCGTGGGAGTCCCTGCTGAGGCAGGGAAACAGGAGGAGTGTCTCCGTAGCAAAAGGTGCAACCGCTGGGAAGGTTTCAGGCTTCCATCTCAGGTTTCGACAGTGACCTGGGACACAGGCAAAGCACAGCCGAACCGCAGACGAAGCAGGGACCAGGCAGGGTGGAGCAGAGACGAACCAGCCCGGAGTTGGCTGGCTGGCATTCCCTGGGAGGGAAGGCCCGACCGGCTGTTCCCCTAGACCATTCTGGATGCGATGTTGGTAGAAGACAGAAACTGAAGGGTGCACGGAGCAATTATAGCATTCTGAAAGTGCATCAGACGTCAAAGTCCATGATGGATGGTTCCTAGCATGTTGACATGACCTCAGGCCCCTTGGAATGCAGGTCTCGTTACCGGGGGCCATCTGGCTGCAGGGAGGCTTTCTCTCAGTCGCTTTCGTTATCAACTGCCGGGGCAAACCGGCCTTGGAGGCTTTGTTATGCTTCTCTTCCTTTAGGTTCACACAGGCCAAGTCAGAAAGGCTTGAGCATAGTTTATGAGCAAGGGAAGCTGTTGTAGAATGTAAGTTTCGATTACCTTGGCTGGAGTGTCGCTCAGGCCAAGATGCTGCCGGAAGCTGTTGGAGTGTGACACCTCCCCCTTATTTTAATTTAATATTAATTATATTTAATCCCATCCTCCCCTCTCCTCTTATTTTAATTTAATATTAAATATATTTAATTCCATCCTCCCCCTTATTTTAATTTAATATTAAATATATTTAATTCCATCCTCCCCCTTATTTTAATTTAATACTAAATATATTTAATCCCATCCTCCCCTCTCCCCTTATTTTAATTTAATACTAAATATATTTAATTCCATCCTCCCCTCCCCCTTATTTTAATTTAATATTAAATATATTTTATTCCATCCTCCCCTCTCCCCTTATTTTAATTTAATATTAAATATATTTAATTCCATCCTACCCCCTATTTTAATTTAATATCAAATATATTTAATTCCATCCTCCCCTCCCCCTTATTTTAATTTAATATTAAATATATTTAATTCCATCCTCCCCCCTTATTTTAATTTAATACTAAATATATTTAATTCAATCCTCCCCTCCCCTTATTTTAATTTAATATTAAATATATTTAATTCCATCCTCCCCCTCCCCCTTATTTTAATTTAATATTAAATATATTTAATTCCATCCTCCCTCCCCCTTATTTTAATTTAATATTAAATACATTTAATTCCATCCTCCCCTCCCCCTTATTTTTATTTAATATTAAATATATTTAATTCCATCCTCCCCTCCCTCTTATTTTAATTTAATATTAAATATATTTAATTCCATCCTCCCCTCCCCCTTATTTTAAATTAATATTAAATATATTTAATTCCATCCTCCTCTCCCCCTTATTTTAAATTAATATTAAATATATTTAATTCCATCCTCCCTCCCCTTTATTTTAATTTAATATTAAATATATTTAATTCCATCCTCCCCTTTATTTTAATTTAATATTAAATATATTTAATTCCATCCTCCCCTCCCCCTTATTTTAATTTAATATGAAATATATTTAATTCCATCCTCCCCCCCCCCTTAATGTATCCCATCTCCCCTTATTTCATCTTTAAATATATTTAATTTTATATTTAATACATGAGGGGAGGTGGGGGGAGGGAATGAGGAGCCCCCTGGGGAGCCCCCTGCTTCGGCCTTCCTTTTCCAAACGCGCAGGATCCAGGAGTACCCGGATGACGAGAGAGGCGATGACCGACTGAGTCGAAGAAGAATCGCGTCTGTGGGCCTCAGCGATCCAGTTGTAGAGTAGCCGAAGAGTATCGCAAGAATACGCAATCCACACGGGATTTCGCTGTCAACGCCGGCGGGATCTCGCATTGACAGCAAAATCCCGTGTGGATTGCGTATTCTCGCGATACTTGCTCCGAACCCGGAAGTAAGTTTTTTTAAAAAAAAAATTATTTAATTTTTCAATTTTTATTTTTTATTAAAAAGCTTAGGGGGCCGGAGGGAAGGGGCTGGGGGGCCGCCAGTTGGACAGCCCTGGAATAAACCAACTGAGACAGGCCTTTGAGGGGTGAATCCAGATAAGACAGAGGTACTCCTGGTCAGTCGTAAGGCTGAACAGGGTATGCCTGTGTTGGACGGGGTTACACTCATTTGCATCTCCTAATAAAAGCATCCAATTTCGTCGTCAGTCATTCCAATTCCTATGTCTTTGCTTTGCATTTTCAAACGCTTGCTCAAACAACCAAGTCTTGACTCTTTTCTGAAATATTAAGAGTGAGGGAGCCGATCTAATCTCCTTAGGGAGGGCGTTCCATAGCCAAGGGGCCACCTCCGAGAAGGCCCTGTTTCTCATCCCCCCCAAACATACTTGCGACGGAGGTGGGATTGAGAGCAGGGCCTCCCCGGAAGATCGCAAATTTCGAGGTGGGACATAAAGGGAGATACGTTCAGGCAAGTAAGCTGGGCCAGCTGATTGTCTTCCTATGGGCATTCTTCACTTTCCAGTTTTCACAACTCTCCCCACTGAGAAGTAGAAGCAATTGTGTGAAGAAGGGGTCACCTATGGTGATCTCATCAGCCATCCCAAAAAGATTATCTACATCACTTTATAGCATGGAGGGATTAGATTGGACATATTGTAATAGAGACTTTGGTCATTGCTCTAGAAATATAAATAGCACTTTATCGCTATTTCATGTAATTCATCTTGCCAATACCCATTCACACTATTTACTTGATATGAACATGTTTCCTACTGAGGGGAAAAGGAAGGGGCCTGAGCCTGTTAGGAATTGTGGGAGTTGAAATCCAAAACACCTGAAGGGCCAAAGGTTTCCTATGCCAGTGCTAAAGCCAATGTTTGCCCAGGCCTGATCTAACCGATTTGCATGGCAAATCTATTATATAAATGGGTTCACGTCATGTGATGTATACCTCAAACAAAGAAACCATACAACGCAGAAACACAATACTTGCCAACAGAAATAGGCCTCAAGCAAGGTACGTTTGTAGCAAAGAAACTCCCCCCCCCAAAAAAACCTAAAAGGCCCCCAAAACAACGAGTAAAAATAAAACTACATTTACCAGCATCCTCCGGGGCAGCCCAAGACTCACCCAGCCTCTACATTCTGAACAACATGATTGGCTGCCAAAAAGGGCGGATTTGCATAACTGCTGCACTGGCCAGCCAACATGAAACTGCCAAAACATAATAAGGAAAAGGCCTGAGCCAATCCCCAACACAAACACCCAAATCACTTCTAAACGAAAATTTACACCCCAAAAAATCACAGACCACGCCCAAAATTGACAGTAAGGCTTCATTAACTTGATTTCCCTAACTAGCCCTCACTTACTGGGAAGCTGTTTACGCTCTGAATTGACAGTAAGGCTTCATTAACTTGATTCTCCCAACTAGGCCTCAGCTCATTGGACATTGTGTATGGCCTGAATTGACAGTAAGGCTTCATTAACTTGCTGTTCCTAACTAGGCCTCAGCTCATGGGACATTGTGTATGTCCTGAATTTACAGTAACCTACCTTGGCACACAGAGCCCCGACCATGCATGATGGGACTTGAAGTACCACCATAGAAAATGGGATTTGTAGTACTTCAAAACCCATCATTCCCCACAGACCACTGTGGCCCAGAACCAAGACCAATAAAGACCCAACTTGGCACCCCATGCACCCCATGACCCACACTCCATCCAACTGCAGTTTAGAGGAGGGTACACCGTGGATGATTGGACTTTCTCGCATCTCCTAAAAAGGGCACAGCAACACGTGCCGGGTACAGCTAGTAATAATATAAATGGGAAATGGGGGGGTTTGCTCCCCCAAAGTTCGTTCTCTTATTGAAAGAAGTTTTAAAACAGCGTTCCTCATATTTTCCACATTAATAACTTCTCAGTATAATAGAGTCAAATTGCTTTTGAGGCTTCATAAACAGTTCTTTCCACATAAGAATCTTTGATTCATAATTGCATTGCATCAGGAGTTTTACAGCCTTATTTCTATATATTTAATTGCTACTGCATATGGTGTAGAAACACAATAAACTGGCTCTTGAATGCAAAATGTCTCTTCACAATTTTAGGTCACACTTTCCAATTCCAATTTTGCAGGCAGAACCCAATTTTGACCTTTTTAAAAAAGTCAGAATTCCTTGCCAACTCTTTACTCAGTTTGCATTATTCAAAAATCTTGAAAGCAGATCCTGATAATTACTTAGTGTGCTATCGGAAGGATGAAATCTTATGACCTTTTCTGATTTTTAGAACGATAATACATTTTTAAATGGTTGCCAATACTTTTTTTAAAAAAAAAAACAAATTTAGGGTGAGGCAAAGCAGGCTATTTGGGGGCTTAGCACAGCTGACTAAACCACTATGCTGCAGAAAAATCCTGCCGATCAAAATGTTGACAGTTTGATCCCAGATCGGGATGAGCACCCGCCATTAGCTCCAGCTCACCTGCCCACCCAGCAGGTCGAAAGCAGAAATGCAAGTAGATAAGTAGATAAATTGGTACCGCTAAAGGCACCCTTAAGGACAGCAATTGGAGGAAAGTTCCTCAGCATGGAAGATGGAGTGACGGCAAATCCCCCCCCCCCCCAAATGGCTGGGGTCGAGCACAGCTTCCAAGATGCTGGAAATAAGATGGAAAAAAATTGCCTTTACCTCTGTTTGTGTTGTCTGTCCTTGTTAATTGTATATTCGACATTGAATGTTTGCCTTATGTGTGCTCTATAAGCCGTTCTGAGTCTCTTTTTGGGTGAGAAAGGCGGGGTATAAATAATGTAAATAAATAAAATGCAATGTATTGTCGAAGGCTTTCTTGGCCAGAATCACTGGGTTGTTGTAGGTTTTTCGGGCTGTATGGCCAAGTTCTAGAAGCATTCTCTGCTGATGTTTCGCCTGCATCTGAGGCAAGCATCTTCAGAGGTTGTGGAACTAGGAAAATTGGGATTATATATATTATTTATATTGTTTTTTTATATTATTTGAGAATGCAGAAATGCTGGACAACTCTAAGAACTACCATGTCAGGCTACACAAGAGAAGCCATTGAAATCCACAAGCATGTGGACAATTTCAACAGAAAGGAAGAAACCATGAAAATGAATAAAATCTGGCTACCAGTGTTAAAAAAAAACTAAAACAGTAAATAAAAAACAAAACTCAAACACAGGGGAACTCCAGACAAGAAACTATCAGGAACACCTAATCACCTCTCAACAAAGGATTCCCCCATGCAGTAACAAGCCACACCTAAAAACTGTCAGGCCATCAAATGCTAATCAAGGTGGCCAATTGGAACATTCACAGCTTGCTCCAACAGACAAAGAGTTCTTTCTCCTACCCTGGACCTTCCACAGATATATAAGCCCAATTTTCCTAGTTTCCAACAAACCTTACAACCTCTGAGGATGCCTGCCCACAGATGCAGACGAAATGTCAGGAGAGAATGCTTCTGGAACATGGCCATACAGCCTGAAAAACCTACAACAACCCAAATAAAATGCAGCCTGAGCCCTGCCACATGCATAGTGGAGGACCTTCTTATAGCAACACCATAAGCACTCCAAGGGGCCAGCTACTGGTCAAATGACATCTAGTATAATGCTAAATTTTAAACTTTGTTTGTGTTTTTAAATGCATTACAACTGTACCTTCAATGTACTTCTGGCATGATAAATATATAAATATTTATTTATTTATCACATTTCCATACCACCTCTCTCAGCCCGAAGGCAACTCGGGGCGGTTTACACAAGGCAGTCTCTGCCCTCCATTCAAAACATGAGCAAAACAAAACAAACAATAACCATATAACACAACAATTAGCAATTAAAACATACAATTACAGTCTCAGCATCACGTTGAAATCACTTTCCGTCACATCATTGTCATTCCCTCTCTCGGCATTACTTCGCGAACGAAGATTCAGGAAGGACTCATCCCACGCTGTTTACAAGCACGTTGATGACTAAAAAGGCCAATCTGAGAAAGGCAAGTTCGGTTGCAGAAAGCACAGCAGAAAGTCTCCTTGGGTGATGTTGTTTCCAAGTTGCAGTTCTTTCTGCGTTGTCGTTTCTCTTCGAGGCCCATTCGGCGTGTCTTCTCGAAAGAAGCTGCAGTATTGTGGATAGTGCATCTCCATGCCTCCCGATGTGAGGCCAGGGTGGACCATTGTTGGTGATCAATCTGGCCGAGCCTGAGATGTTGTTTCAGGGAGTCCTTATATCTCTTTTGGGGGGGGGCGCCTCTCTTGCGCTGACCCGTGGCAAGTTCACCATAGAGTAATATCTTTGGTAGGCGGTGGTCCTCCATCCTAGAGACGTGCCCTGCCCAGCGCAGCTGTGTTCTCAATAGCATGGCCTCAATGCTGGTGATCCCTGCTTGCTCAAGGACAGCAACATCCGTCACATAGTCGGTCCAGTGTATATTTAGGATTGTGCGAAGACAGCGCTGATGAAACCGTTAGAGGAGTCTTAGGTGTTGGCAATAGGTGACCCATGTTTCAGACCCATAAAGGAGAATAGACAGTACAATAGCTCTGTACACACTGATTTTGGTGCTTTGCCTCAGGTGCTTGTTGCTCCAGACTCTTTTGTGAAGCCTTCCAAATGCACTATATGCCTTTGACAATATGTGATCTATCTCTTTGTCAATCTTGGCGTCTGAAGAGATGATGCTTCCCAGGTAGGTGAACTGCTGAACGGACTTAAGCACAGATTTGCCTATGCTGATGTGGGGATGATGGTGGTCTTCCTGTGGTGCGGGCTGGTAGAGGACTTCCGTTTTCTTCAGGCTGACTTCCAGCCCAAATAGCTCTGTAGCTGCTGCAAAGCAGGATGTTAGGCGCTGCAGGGTTGCTTCTGAATGGGCGACAAGGGCAGCATCGTCAGCAAAAATCAGCTCACAGACTAGATAGTTTAGAGCAGGGGTGCCCACACTTTTTCATCATGCGAGCTACTATATGAACAATCAAGTTGAAAAGATCACCTGTTGTGCATGTGAGCGTGCGCGCACACATGCGCGCGCACGCTTCTACTGCAGCCTTCTGTCCGCGTGGGGCTTCTTTCTTGCCTGCCCACGAACTCGCCGCCGCGCGCACCCGGAAAGAGGATCTTCCTTGCTTTCACGCGCGCTCTCTCTTAATGTCTTCGTTGCCTTCCTCCTTCCTGCTGCGTGCTTTCGCGAAGCAGGAAGTCCCCATCCTGTCCTGCTTCTTGCGTGCACAGCAGGCTCCTCCCATGCACACAGCAGGAGGGTATTTATAAGTGCACCCGCCAGCACTCTGGCCAGATATGGCTTCGGTGGCGGCTCGGAAGGTGCAGGGCTGGGAAGAGGGGCCGCCTGGCTGCTGCCTGGGCCGGGAAACTCAACCGAGAGAGGGACCCACGTGAGGCTGGAGCCTCCCCACGGCAGCCTCCCCACTCCCTCCTCCCTCGAGGCTTCCTTACCTGGGCAGGAGAAGGAAGAGTGGAAGAGGTGCTTCCCCAAAGTGACAGATGCAGCGGGGGGGGCCCTTCCTTCCTTCCTTCCTTTCGAGGGTGTCACTCAGAAAGGACACCCAAGTGGACGGCTGGCAGGAAGGAGGACCCCTCCCACTGGTGACAGTCCATGCCCACGGGAGAGAGAGAGAGAGAGAGAGAGAGAGGGGACACGGAGGAGCCCTCCCTCCTCGCCCCCAACCAAGGAAAGAAAGCAGCCCTGCACAGCTTGCTCGCCCAGGTCTCGGCTTGGAATGGGAGTCCCAAGGGCAGCAGCAGGGTTTGCGGCGGGGCTTGCTTGGCTTTGCCCCACTTTGCCCGGCCTCCTTCGCCTCTTTCTCTCTCTCTCTCCCTCTCTCCTTCCAGCGCCCACCTCCCTGCCTGCCAAAAGGATCCGAAAAAGTTCTCCGGATTTCTTCTCTCCTTGGCTCTCTCTCTCTCTCTCTTTCTCTCTCACACACACACACATTCCCTCCATCCCTCCCACAGCCTTGCATCCTATCCGTGTGCGTGCCTTCGCCTTGTTCCCCCCCCCCCCCAGCAGCAACCAATGGGCGGTCATGTCACCACATCGTGCATGGCAAGACGAGCGCCAGGGCCCGCCCACTAAAGCCTCATTTTGGCAAAAGAAGCCCCGTAAAGGCGGCGGCAGGAGCGCACGTGCGCGTGCATGGCAGGAGCGCGCCATCTGGCTGGTGAGGCTCAAAGATCACCTGGAAGAGGGCCGAAAATCACCTAGGTGCTCCCGATCACCATAATGAGCACCCCTGGTTTAGAGTCTTAGTGCGAACCCTCAGACAGCTTAAGTTGAACAAGCTACCATCAGTACGATAGTGTATATATATATATGCCGTCTTCTTCTTCGAGGTCTACCGTAGCCCTTTGGAGCATCCTGCTGAAGAATATTGTAAATAGGGTTGGTGCAAGAACACAACCTTGTTTCACTCCATTAGTTATTAGAAAGGGCTCTGAGAGAGCATCGCCGTATCTGACTTGACTGCGCTGGCCCTCATGTAACAGGATAATCATTTTGAGGAATTTGGGGGGACATCCTAGATGTTCCAGGATCTGCCACAGACATTTTCTGCTCACAGTGTCGAAGGCTTTGGTGAGGTCGACAAATGTTACAAATGTTACATTGTCATTCCATATATCTAATTAAACTGTTATATTTCATCAGAAAATGCCTGCTCAAACAGCCAGGTCTTGACTTTCTTGCGAAATTTCAGGAGGGAGGGGGCCGATCTGAGGTCACCAGGGAGGGCATTCCAAAGCTGAGGAGCCACCACTGAAAAGGCTCTGTCTCTCGTCCCCGCCAATCGCACCTGCGAAAAATTCAGGACCAAGAGCAGGGCCTCTCCAGATGATCTTAGACATCTCGATGGTTCATAGGGAGAGATGTGTTGGGACAGGTAGGTTGGACCAGAACCGTTTAGGGCTTTAAAGGCTAAAGCCAGCAGTTTGAATTGTGCCCAAGATGAGCACTACCCCCCAGAGTCGGACTGGCAGCCAGTGGAGCTGGCACAACAGGGGACTTGTATGCTCTCTGAATGCCGCTCCTGTTATCAACCTGGCTGCTGTCCGTTGGACTAGTTGCAGCTTCCGAACAGTCTTCAAAGGCAACCCCACGTAGCGAGCATTGCAGTAATCTATACGGGATGTAACCAGAGCATGGACCACCGTGGCCAAGTCAGGTTCCCAAGGTACGGGTGCAGCATATGGAGATCAGCTTTATTAAAAAGGGAAATAGGTGCCTTACTTTATAGTGATACCTTTGGAAAAGTGAGGCCACATGTATCTTCTTGTAGGCACCAGAGAAACATGACCTGTACCCTGTCAAATACTTTTATTACACGAGGCCATATCTAAACTGGCAAGCTCAGGGCTGCACTGTCTGAGTTCAGGTGAAGCCATAAGCTTCCTTTTGAACCAGGGATCATAAAGAGTGTTTGGGATGCCTTGTTTGAGCTGGCTGTGCTTCAAGAGAGGATTACTAGAGAGCATGACTCACATCTATTTTCATGTGTAAGCTTCCTGATAAATATTGACCTTGAGATCCTTTGTACGGAAAACCCTGATAAGAGGAAGAAATAAGAAGATGAGTTTTGGTTAGATTATAATCTCTTGATTTTTTTAAAAAAAATCAAATCAATCAATAATTAGCTTCATGTTGCACCAATGCACCAGAGGCCATTTCAGGCTACACAATTATAGCACTATGACTTCTCCCTATGAAATCCTGCAATTTGTAGTCTAGTGAGACAATAGAGTTGTCTGGCTGAGATTTCTACACACCACTATTATTTAAACTTCAAAATCAAGGTTTTCATAGGATGCTTCCAAGTCAATTAAAGTGGACTCATAGTGCTACATTTGTAGTGTTAAAGAGCATTTATTTTTTCCTCATTACTTTTGCCATCTTGACCATATGCTGGTGTTTCTTGGCTACACATGTATCAATTTTTATCTGTGAAATGTTGAAGATCATGCTCTTCACCTGGGAGCTATCTCCCTTGAATTAATTAAGTAGGCAACTCGGGCCCAGTCTACTTAAAAGACCATACTTCCCTCTATGAATCTGCACGAGGAATTTGGGATCAACAGGAGAGCCCTGAGATCAACAGGAGAGGCCCTACTCTCGGTCCCACCACCGTCGAAAATATGGTTGGTGGGAACGAGAGAGAGGGCCTTTTTGGTGGTTGCTCCATGGCTCTGGAACTCCCTTCTGAAAGATATCAGAATGGACCCGTCCCTTCCCTACTAACTTTCAGGCACCAGATAAAAATTTTCTCTGGAATCAGGCCTTGAATGAAGAATAATACAAGAGCGATAGGTGTCATAGTAACATTTGGGCTGAACCTTTTTTGTGTGTGTGGCAATTGGACGGAGAATGGCTTCGGTTAATGTTTATTTAGTTTTAGCTATACCTAAAGTATACCTGCAGTGTCGCAGGAGCCCCTGATGGCGCAGTGGGTTAAACCACTGAGCTGCTGAACTTGCTGATCAAATGGCCGCAGGTTCATATCTGGGGAGCGGCGTGAGCTCCCACTGTTAGCCCCAGCTTCTGCCAACCTAGCAGTTCAAAAACATGCAAATGTGAGTAGATAAATAGTTAAGCGAGAAGGTAATGGTGCTCCATGCAGTCATGCTGGTCACATGACCTTGGAGGTGTCTATGGACAACGCCGGCTCTTTGGCTTAGAAATGGAGATGAGCACTACCCTCCAGAGTCAGACTCACCTGGACTTAATGTCAGGGGTAAACCTTTACCTTTACCTTACTAAAGTGTTGAATGTATTTTAATCTGTAACATGTTCTATTATGGTCTAACTGCTTTATTTTGTTTCAATTGTTATTTTTAAATTATGTCTACTTCTTTTATCACAATATACCTTGTATGTTTTATATCTTGTTGTTAGTTGCTTTGAATCCCCGACAAGGAAGAAAAACAGAATATAAATTAAATAATAATAATAATAATGGGATTTACCTCTGAGCAGATTGCATACAATTGCTTTTGATTATGACATTACAGGTTAAGGAACAAAAGACCCCAGAACTACCTCAAGTTAATTTATGCCAATTGATAACTACAATGACTGGGACTATTATTAATTTTAATGTAACTAAGAATATTTTCTACATGCTTTGAAATGTCATTTAGGCATTTTAGAGGCATATAAAGCAGAATTATGTCAATTTTATGCAGTTCTCTTATTGAACATATATTTTAAGTACTGGTAAAATAATGAGCAATTCAAAATGTATCATAAAGAATTTCTGAAAAACAAACAAATTGCTTTAATAACAACAGTAATAATTCACATGTACACTGGCTTTAGGGTACATTGTGCAATTAAGAAAGAGGAGCAATACAAGTTTTAATTATATATGGTATCCTATGAAACTACTCTGAATTCGACAAATAACTCTGTTTAATTGAGGTAAATAAGAAATGCTTTATGTATCTGTGGCCTTCTCAATGTTGTTCAACTGCAATGTGCATCTGTTGTCATTGCTTAGCTAATGATAAGGGATGTTTGGGACTCTAGTCCAACAAGGTCTAGAGCACCCCATGCTGCCAACCCCGTTCTCATCTATGAGGGCAATTGAAAGGCTGAGTGTCATATTGTAATTCTTTCATATTTGATTCCGCAGGGTTTTGAAGGTGTTCCTTTCTCGAACAGTTCAACGAATTCCATACATGACAAGTGGACGAGTGATGAAGATGCTGGCTGTGATTTTTCTGGTAGTGGTTTGGTTCCTTGCAGGCTGGACCTCTGCAGTCTGCCAAAACCTGGAGAGAAATATTTCACTCATCGGCCAAGGGCAAACGTCAGATCATCTGATCTTCAGTATGTGCCTGGTGGACCGGTGGGATTATATGATGGCTATCGGTAAGTTGACTCCATTGTTATTAGTGACCATAATTAATTATACAATTGTTGATTTGCATGTGACTGTAGTTTGATTTTTTTAAAAAAATCTGCCAAGAATTATCAAATCTTATAAATATAACAGTCTGATCTTTTTTGTGTTGGCTCAGAAGTAGATCCCACTGAACTGTTGCCTTGCAAAATTCAATCAGTCACTCCTCTGCTTCACTTCTTGATTCTAGGCCAAATTTGTCATATAGTCTTTGAGTGTGCTTTGTTTCCTGCTCTTGCATTTCAATCAACTATGATTTACAATAAGTCTTATTTTGGTGTGTGTGGTCAGTACCCCCAGTCTCCAGCATAACATCTTTCAATATCTTTTTATTTTTCAGCTTCTGTGGTTGAAGCATAAACTTGGATTGTGGTTATATTGATAGGTTTCCCCTGAAGTGTTACCTGTATTTTTCAGCCAGACTTTACATTATGTTTGTTGACTGCTTGCGTTATATTTCTCATCAGTATCAGTGCTATTCCATTTCTTCTTAGATTCTTAGATGAGTAAAACATGGTGTAATTATCAGACTCAAAATTTCCAATTTCTGTCACTTCCACTAAGTATTTCAATGTTCAGACATTTAATTTCTTGTTTTACTAAGTCTAATTCCCCTTAATTCATGCTTCCCACATTCCATGTTGCTGTAACCTGCAAAGATGGGGTTTCAGCTTTTCTTTCACCTCGAGCAGATCAGTAGCTGAGCATCCTTTTGACTTTAGTCCAGATGCATTATTAGCCACAGTGCTATATGCTATATGAGTGCTTTCCAACCTGGGAGCGCCATTTCACATTTCATTTTGGATAAACTCATCATAGTAACAGGCATTCAAAATGGTTTTTATCATGCCTCATGCTGCACAGTACTAACAAGTGTTGGCTGTGTTTGCAATAAAAAACAAGTGTTAGCTAAGATGCCATTGCTCCTGTCTCTGCCAAAGTTACTATTGCTGCTGCAGTAGCCACTTGATACACAACCTCATCAGACAGGCTGATTTGCCCATCATACACTGCTTGCTCTCCACTTGCAACACAGAGCTCATTTTACAATGCGCAGGGACTTCCAGCTGGGCTCCATGTTGAAAGAGGAGAGCAAGTGGCATACGGCACCACAGCGGCAACACGTAAGACTTCACATGTTGCGTTAAAAGCAATGGGGGTAGCCAAGTGTCAACGCTTCCCCTGGTGGGTTGGAAGTCAAGGTAAGGCTGGCATTGTGGAGCATGGAGAGATGGGTTTTTCACACCCCTCACTGGAACCCCGTGGATTTGCCATGTTATGTGGTGTGGTTCTTAGTCTAGCTCTTCGGTAAGTTTGTTTGACATACCATACCATACCAGCAGCATTGCAGTCATCAGCATAGCCTCACAGGAGCATACAATACCACCACCATTTAAAGGTAATGCCATAGTATGAATCTAGTTCATATGCAACTAAGCCTTAATCCAACACATGCTTCCCACTTGCTTATTTATTTATTGTGTCAGAAGTGAGTTGAAGGTACAGTTAAAATTCATTTAAAATCACAAAGTTTTAAACAGAACTTGGCATTATGCCAAATGTCCTTTGAGCAGAAGTTGGCCACTTGGAGTGTCTCTGTGAGAAAGTCCTCCATTGTGCTTCCCACTAAAATGTGCAGTATTTTCTTTTGAAAGTTAAAGTAGATCTCAACCCTAACACTCAAAGAATGGAATGAATTATTCCTTTCCACAGTTGTTATCTGTGTTTTGTGTTTAGCCTCATGATCTGAAACATTTTTAGTAATTTTAAAGACAGTAACTGTGCTTTCATTAGCTTTGAGAAGGCAGCCTGAGAAGTGAAATGAAGTGAAAAATCTTGCTTTCCAGATTCATGGTTCACTTAATAGTCCCAAAAGGCATGAGGTCAGAATTCAAGCAAAAACAACGGAAAAGGTCCAGCAAATGCAATTTAGAAGTGTGTCTGACTATAGAGGATGTTTAATTAGCTCTATAATCTGCTGTACAGGTCAACCAACTAGGGAAAAGGTGACCCAAGTCTATAACTGCAGAATTGTAGCTCTTCTTCCAGTATACAGTATTTGCAAACATTACATGTGTTCTGTAATTACTGTATAAATGTATGGTGTGCTGTAGTGGTTTTGTTGCAGAGCTGAAAGCATTAATCAATTAATTGGTGTAATTTTCCAATTACTAGCTTGCGAGTCAACTGAAAATCCATATCTGATTAATTAGCGATATCCAGCTGGGCACAATGACTATTGCCACAGAGACATGTCTGGCTGCTGTTGATTCTTTTCCCTGATGGATGGCACCATTGGTGGTGAAAAGAGGGTTCATCGGGACCAGCCTTGTAATGAAGGAGAGGAAATAATTGGGTTGAAGAAAGATTATTGGTGGAAATACATTTCTACTAGCAATATGTTCATATCTATAGAAAATCCATACTTGTGTAAAATGTTTTTATGTGTCCATGTTCATTTCAAGGCATTTAGTCTTTAACCACTCTTGGTTATAGCGGAATATTGTCTAAACTGTTTTATATTGTATTGTTTCTATGCTTTTATTGTAGTTGATATGCCTCTTTGATGTAGTTTGATATGCTGTAAACTGTCCTGAGCCAATTGGAAAGGACGGTATACAAATCAAAATAATAAATAAATAAATAAATAAATACATACATACATACATACATACATACCACTCTTGTCCTATAAGTTCTAGTGTCTCCCAGCTAGCATGGCCAGAAAACATGCTGGCTGCATAATTTTGAGTGTTGCAGATCAATATGTGTGAATATTAAATTTAAAGACAGTAACACATTCTTATGATCTGAACTAAAAACACATGGCTACTCAACGTATTTGCTTTCCAGCAGACATAGGAAGCATGTAGTCCTCCAAATGTTCCTGTCAGGCCTCGCCAGTAGGTTCCCATTTTTAAAAGATGAATACATACATTTATTTTAGTTAGGTTGAAGAAGGTAACACATTCCTTGCCTTCCTTTTATAATTCAAAGCACTGTTTTTAAATAGCTTTCCAAGTGAGAAAGGCAGTGAAAAATGGCAGAATGCTATATAGAGCAGCCAAGATGCCAAAGAGGAGTTGCCAGAAAGTATATTCCATCTTGGTAATTAAGCAGGATCACTCCCAGTAAGTACATGAATGGGACCACCAACGAATAGCACGTGCTGTAGGCTGTATTCCAAAGGAAGGAACTGGTAAAACCATCTCTGAATATTTCTTGCCTAATGTGCAAATGGAGGACTTGATTGCAGGACCCATCTTCCTGTGTTGATCAGTATTTCTCCAATATTTTGTGCAACATTAAAGTCGTAGATTTAAAAACACACAAAATAGAAGCAAATGTTATATAAACATTAAAGAATGTATCCTTTTGTTCTCAATAGGCAATTTTTTCATGTCAGGAGCGACTTGAGAAATTGCAATAGGCAATTGTATATGTGCCTTCAAGTTGCCTGTTGGACTTATGATGATCCTATTAATTTCATAGGATATTCCTAGGTGACGATTACTTAGAGGTGCTTTTGCCCATTTCTTTATCTGAAATATAGCCAACAGCACCTCCTCTTCATGAGTGGTCTCCCACCCAAGTATTACCCAAGGCTAACCCTGCTCGGCTTGCAGGATCAGACAGTATCTGATGCCTTTAGAGTATTTAGATCCATAATTGAAAATATGACTGCCATATTCAAAATGAAAAGGGATTTCTTATTAGCCCTGGCAACCTCAGTCCTCTCTATCACCAACTTGCTGGGTCTAGACTCTAGAGTCTAAATTCACCCAACCAGGACATCCCTTCCCTTAGACTTTCCCATGCTCTGGGCCAGCCCAAGACACGTAGGGATTAGATTTGCAGAAATATATGACATTTAATGAAAGTTCGGGAAATGTACTTGTCTGGACATACAGATCCAGCATGATTTCTGGCTAGAAGTTGTAATCGCCAACTTCACTCTGTAAAACTGATGTTATGGCTACCGCTGCTGCTATTATTATAATTACTACTATAGCTCTGTCAATAAGCCTACCTGATTTTTCTTGCTTTCAGACACACTTCTCTATAAGGTTATACTTTTTGGAGACAACAGGAGACCCTCTGTTCCTTCTTGAAGTTTTTCCTATTCAAAGGTTGCATGGATGATTCATTGTTTCAGAAGCAAAGTTTATCATGATTACAAAAGCTTCTTTCTCCTTATGGTGACATTTGTATGCTATGTTACAGTTAAGAGAAAATGACCTTTTGCTTTCCTGATACAGTTCAAATACAAAATGCAATGCACAAAATGGTCAGGGGTCCGGAGGCAGGTATTTGCCCTACAAGCTAATTCCTGTGTTATGTAGAGCAGGGAAGTATGCCACTAAGAAGGAATGTACCTCCCCCACAGGCCCTCCACATTTCAGGATTGATTTTGTGAATTTATTCATGAATTAGATTTAAATGTTCTCTCTAGGAACTTCTGCTTTCTCCAGGGTAACTCTGTAGTCAACCTCCAGCAAAAACTGACTATAGAGTCATGCTGGAAGACCTAGAGATTCCTATAGAGAACATTGGAGGACCCAGAGAATCTTTAGGTCCTCCAGTATGATAATGTTTTGGGAAATATTTTTTGTGGTTTTTCCACTTTCTTATGTCCCAAATCCTTGGAAATGTGTGGGGCTGGCTTTATATACAGAAACAAGTAGTGTTGGTTTTTAAAGAGCAAAGTAATGCATCTCACCACAGAAGGAAAAACTCTGTCCACATGACCTGTTTGTTCAATGTTTCTTTTCAAAATGTTGACTCAGACTACATATTCTACCAAACATAGAATAGAGGGTTGGAAATATAACTGGACTATAACTAGGAATTGGGATTATTGGAATTCTATTTCAAATATGTGTGTGTGTGTGTGTGTGTGTGTTTGCCAGGGTCTGCTTGAGGGTACTTTCAAACAATAGGATACAAGTAGGCCCAAAGGCCACTTTATTGCTGTGTCTGAAAATGTGTTGTAGTTTGCGCAAAGTAAGTATCATTGGATAGTGTGCAAACCCACGCAACTGGCCAGAAGTCCAATAATATGGACAACCAGAGTCCAGGTTGTTTTTCTTGAAAAGGAATCACCATAGACCTCTATGCAGAGAAGGTGCTTTTGAAACCAATGGCTCTACCAAAAGTCATTCGTAATTTAACCCAAGGACAATAGTGTGCTCCAAGCAGGACTTCTGAAACAGACACAAATTAACAGAACGAGTGAGAAAGAGCAGAAAGAGCAACACACACATTATTTATTTTTAAAAATATTTATTTATTGGGATTTATCTACCCCCCCCCCCCCCGGGGGCTTGGGGCGGCTCACAACAGAACAATCGATACAAAATAAAACAGGCATATCATAAAAACACATCATAGAAACACAGTGCAGGCATTGGCTGGTTGTTGTATGCTTTCAAGTCATTTTCTGACTTATGGTGGCCCTATGTTGAACCTATAATAGGATTTTCCAGATCTGAGAGTGGGTGATTCACTCAAGATCACTCAGTGGTTTTCCATGGTTGAAAGGGAAATCAACCCCTAATTTTTAGAACTGTCGTCCAGTGTTCAAACCACTGTGCAATACTGGTTCTAGCCATGATTGCAAAGAGCAGCAGCACATGAACATCTGAAACAGAAATGGGAAAATTGTAGGAAGCAATTTGCCCCCAGAATCCATTCTCCTGGGGTCTGTACAGCCAACTTCTAAAATCACCAGAAGTGACAAAATGACTATTTCTACACTGGCCTTTTCTTTCATGTCAGGAGCGACTTGAGAAACTAAAAGTTGCTTCTGGCCAGGGCCGTAGCCAGGATTTTGTTTCGGAGGGGCTGAGTTTGGTTTGGGGGGGGGGGGCTGAGACTGGGTGGAAGAGGGTCTACCCTAGCAAATCTTTTGTATTGTTATCCCAATAACCCCATTAATGTGGGGTATAATGAGCATGGTGATCAGATCATGATATGAATAAACATAACAGTTTAAATAATGTACCAGTAAGGCCTTTTTGCGGACCACCCTGACAATTTCGGGGGGGGGCTGAAGCCCCCTTAGCCCCCCCCCCTGGCTACATGCCTGCTTCTGGCATTAGAAAATTGGCCGTCTGCTAGGACGGGGGATGCTCAGATCTTTTGATGTTCTATCATCCCTGTGGGAGCTGACAGAGGGAGCTCATCTGTGCGGTCCCTGTCAGTCTTCAGTCCTGTCAGCACAACAATTTAACTCATTGCACCACCGGGAACTCCTACATTGGCCATATAATGCATTATATGATCAGTGTAGTTCAATCCAGTTCAAGCTGCATTATACAGTATGTTTCTACACTAACTGCATTATATGGCCAGCGTAGAATCAATCAGTGCCAGTAGAAGTTGTATAATATCACGTTGGGGTTGGGGAATCAGACAAAATGTGGCAGATCCTCACAGTTTTGGTATGAGCCGTGAGGATTATGGAATTCAAAACACTACATTTCTGTTTGTTCAACCATCTTTTAAATAAAAGAATTATCTGGAGGGAAGCTTGAGTGCTTTGAGCGTCTTCAAGGATGCTTTGTGGGATTCAAATTGGGCTTTCGGTGTCCAAAAAGAGGTCCTACAATGTATTTGCACAGCCTCAATCTAAAGAACTCCTGCCACCATGAAATCATAAATTTGAAAGACCCAATTTATCACAAAAACCAGTTGTTCAAAGAATGAAAAAGCTGCAAGTTTTGGGGGTTTAAAATGACCTTTTTGCTTCCAACAGGCAAATATTTGGCAATTCTGCTAAATAAAAGGGAAAGGCTGGAGTGTTTGCCTGCAAAAGCATTTTGCAGCTCGCTCTGAAAATAGACTGCTTTTTCATTTCTTCAGGATAACAGTCGTCTCAAAATGCCCTTTGTTCTTATTGTATAAGCCAAATTACAATGCATAGTCCAACACCCACGTAAAACTTGCAGCAAATTTTGATCACATCTGGAGATTTTTTTCTATGCAAATTGCTGTGTTAGTCTGGAGTTAATTATATGAACCTGATTCTCCACCTTCTGGCCCATTTCTGCAAGATAGATTCAAGCTCCATAATTGGCGCTTTAGGTAATACATTGTTTATTCAAGCAGAATGATATGTATGTTATTGCTAATTAAATAATTTTAAAGTTAGGCTTAGCTAGAAGATGTATACTTTTCATTTGCCTTGTACTAAAAAAGGGTTCCCATTTGTGTGGATTTTCCAGCTATAATACTGATAGTTTTCTTTTTGGCAGTTACTCTATATGTAAACTGAGGAGATATTTGGCATTCCCAAGTTCTGTCATAGAGAAATAGAGTTGGGCTGAGCTCTAGGTCACATATGGCCTGGTCCACAGCCACTTTGTTTAAATTCTTACACTGAAAAATATCTTCTCAGGACTTCTATAGGTAATGGGAGCCAATTAATGAGCTGACCAGCTGTTTTTGGCCAGGGGTGCTTTTTTTTTTTGCAAAAGTAGTTGCGACTTCTGGTGATTTGAAACTGGGCATAAAATGAGCCAAGGGGCAAAAACCAAACCCTTGGGAGAGCTGCCCCATAGCTACAAGGGTGTGTGGGTAGCTTTATAAAGTAATTTTAAAAACATGAATGTAGAAGACTTGGGGCCAGGGGATAAAGTGTGACTCTCCAAGGTCTGCCATAAAGGAGCATGTGCTTCCACTGGAGTAACATTTCCCAACCTGCCCACCCTCCAACTGTTCAAGATATTTAGGGACAATGTCAATCAGTTTTGTGTCACCTTGCTTTCTCATATGTTTCTAAACTTTCCCTATTTGTCCTCCTCTTACTTCAGTTGTAGCTAACTGAGTTTGAAGTGAAAAAATAGTTTAGATTCCATTCACTAAAACAGGCAAAGGAACAAACGAGGCAGAACGGTGCCCTTCCCAGTAGGCTCAAGCAAAAGCAAACTGCTACAGCCTTGCTTCTGTGGTTTCTCATTAATTTTTTCCACCTTGCCACACTGATGTTGCTTGAACACTCTTTGTCTGATTTACATCTGGAGAAACCTCAAAATAAGCTGAATTAGTCTTCATACTATGCTGATCATTCACTCAAGCTAGAAAAAGTAACTTTTCCAAGCTCGGTCTAAGAGCCATGCAGAAACCTAATCAATCATTGGTGGCTCCTCAGTTCCTGAGACAGAGATGCCTGAAGGAAGTTCTAGGCTGGTGGTGCATGGCTAAATCATGACATATAGGTTTCCTTCATACGCACAATTTGTAAAGCAAAAATTCTTGAAAGCAAGTATTCTTGAAACCATAGATTTGAATTTTTCTTATGTTAACATTCCTACCTAAGACAATTTTTTAAACGGAGCAGATGTTGGCATTTGGCCCTCCTTTGTATAAAGAAAACAGGAATTGGGTGGCAGATATGAAAGAGATGGATGATAAAATTTCTGTTTGGCAATCTCTACTGCATGTTTGCCCTGTAGTCTCTGTTCCCAGGGTATGCTGTAGGCGTCACAAAGGAGTATGGACATCTGCCATGGAAGAGAAGAACAAAGGCACAGAGAAGGGGTGAAAGGAAAAGAGAGAAAAAGAGGAAGTAGAGAAGCAAATTCAAATGGCATTGCAATTGTTGCCTAATTTTCCTTTGCGTTCCATTCCTGTTAAAACAGGACAGAATTCTCTTGTGAGTCATGATAGACCAATATTTTTTCACTATCAGTTCTAGTTCTCGTTTTGCATATTGATTAAATGTGAAGCAGTGAGCTCAATGTCTTAGAGAAATTATGGGAGATGTAGCAGATCCATTACAGGCTCCTACATTGCAATTTACTTAATTTCTAAGTAAATTTAGCTGACTGAGAAATTATCCTTCTGTCTTATTCCGGCCTAATGGAAGCAAAGATACGTTCAGCAGGAAAGAGCCAGCATTCTTTTGCACTAAACAACTTGGGGAAAACTATTTTTCCTGTCTTTTTTTTGCACACCAGCTCAAGAGGTCTCCACATATCTAGCAGCGGGGAATTTGATCACCAGGGGCGCTCCCAGACAGAACTAAATCACAGGTTTTAAACAGGGACAAAAAATCTCAGGACTTCAGAAGAGGTCCACATACAGACCTGTTGGTCCCAGGATTTCTGCCTCCATTGTCCAGACTTGATGCTTTGTTGCAAAATTTAGAGGCTCCCAAGATGGCTGCCATGGGACTTCCGCCAGAAACTTTTAAAAAAACCTCAAGATTTGGATATGTGTAGCATCACTGCAGCAAATCACTGTAAAAGTTCTGTTCATTTTCCTAGCCAGAGAATCTGTGCCCTCCAGATACTTCATGAAGTATCTGCCAGATGAACAAAGTTTATGGGGTACGACCACTTCTGCCCAAGTCAGCACAGCACAGTCAAACAGGAACACACACTTTCAAGCCAGGAACAGAACTTTGTCATTATTGACACTATTTAGAGCCTGGCTGCCTAAACATCGGCCAAGACACATTTGGTTGTGTACTTGTGGCATCAAACAACAGGGTGCTGTTCCTGAGTTATACATGGCTGTTCCTGATTGCTCTTCTTATGCAAAGATGTACGACATTGACAAGGGGGCCACAACTTTGTCCTCCTCCACATGTTTCATGAAGTTTCTGGCACAAAAACAAAATTTTTGCCTTCTGCTCAAGTGTCACCTTTTTAGGAACTGACCAATCAGGAACAAACATCTAAAATCCAGGAACAAACCCAGATAAAAAATTTCCCATGATTTCCAATTGCAGGGACATACAGACATGTGAAGATCCGCATATTCATCTCAAAACCGTGATATTCCTGCACCTGGAAATCTCATGGTTTTTGCTTTTTGTAGCAATTGCTTCCACATTTACAGAAAATGGCATCTGGCCACTCTCCTGTTTACTGTGGAAGCTCCTGGGATACAGATACTGTCTGGACGGGCTGCAGCCAAAGGATAGGATGAGTATAGAATTAGTTTGAGTGTCCAGTACTACCACTTGTTGTGAGGAACAGCTGGATCTCATCAGCAAAGGTCTGGAATGCTTTTCTGCACTGCACTGTCTGCTTCGTCATTAACCATCAACACAGCTTATGCTATAGCAATAAATATGTGTCAATGTTGGGCACTAAAAGAACCCCTGGAAAGGTCTGAAACTGCACATCGTTATAGGCTAAGACAGTGACTTTGGGAAACTCGCATCCTCTTAGCTTTGGGGAAGGCAGTTGTAAACCTTATCTGAATAAATCTTGCCATGAGAACTGTATAATAGGGTTGTCATAAATTACAGTTGAGGGTACACAACAGCAACAGCAACAACCACCCCAGGATAGCTCCTTTCATGTTTTGATTATCCCCTGGAATGGCTTCATTGCCCTACTGACAATGGAAGGCATCATCTGCCATTGAAGTTCCGGCTGCATTTCCTAGGTTGGCTGGGGTCACTCTCAGCAATACAAAAGGCACATGCTGTGGTGACGTGCTGGCAAGCCATCCTTCTGCTACACATCTCTTTGCTGGGCCAATAATTCCAAGGATCAGACTGTAAGTATGTTTGGATGACAGCTTAAAGGATTTTCAGCCTGAAGCTTTCAGACTTAAAGGAGTGCCTATTGCCAACAGGCTTGTTCCTTCCAAAATGCTGCATATTTAGGTCACCAGCGTGGTGATCACCTAAGAACACTGTGATATGGCCAATGCAGGAGGGACTTTGTTTTCATGCTGACAAATTGGTAAACAAAACTATAAAAATCCCATACTTATTTTCCTCTTAAGAATAATATCATTGCTCACCTATGAAGTGGCTGCAATAAAATTGCATTTTACCTTATGAAACCTCATCCTGTAATAAACCTGTTAGGTTGCAACCCTGAAGATCTTTTCTAGTGATGTTTATTTCTTGTTATTATGTATTAGGCATGGATTAGAACCCAAAAATCGTGATTCTAAAATCAAATGGGGGTGGGGGGGGGGGATTTTTTTTTATTAATATAAAAACTTACAAAAAATTTTCCAAAAGTTCTAAAATGTAACGTAATTACTAACGAAATTCTAAATTGGTTCTAAAGTCTGAAAAGCAGGAAACAGGACTGACACTGTTTTAAGCACAGGCAAATCAAGGGGCAACATTTCCCTTGGTTTCCTTGCAGGGAGATATAAAGCATTAATATATTATTATTATTAGTATTATTATTATTATTAAATAAAATAGTCAAGGCTTGCTTCTCCAGAGCATTTATTAGAATTAAATAATAAATTCTAATACTAAGAATGTAGTAAGGGTGATAGTGACCTGGAGGGTATGAGGAACGTGCTCTTGGTAAACTAGAACAGGGCTGTCCAACTGGCTTGGGTCGGCTTATCTTAGCGGGAAAGGGCTGCCATGCGGGCGGCCCCTTTCCTGCTAAGATATAACCCGACCCAGGCTTGGGTCGGGCTTATATCTTAGCGGGGAAAGGGCTGCCGTGCGGGCGGCCTTTTCCTGCTAAGATATAACCCGACCCAGGCTTGGGCCAGCTTATATCTTAGCGGGGAAAGGGCTGCCATGCGGGCAGCCCTTTTCCTGCTAAGATATAACCCGACCCAGGCTTGGGTCGGCTTATATCTTAGCGGGGAAAGGGCTGCCGTCGGGCGGCCCTTTCCTGCTAAGATATAACCCGACAGGCTTGGGTCGGCTTATATCTTAGCGGGAAAGGGCTGCCGTGCGGGCGGCCCCTTCCCTGCTAAGATATAACCCGACAGGCTTGGGTCGGCTTATATCTTAGCGGGGAAAGGGCTGCCGTGCAGGCGGCCCCTTCCCCGCTAAGAAATAACCCGACCCAGGCCTGGGAAACAGGAGGAAACTCGGCCCCGGGCTGCTTCCAAAGCGCGCTTTGGAAGCAGCTCGGGGCCTTGATTCGAGCAATTTCCTCCTGTTTCCCAGGCTGTCTCTCAGAAGCGGAGGGAGAGCCTGGAGAACAGGAGGCAATTCCTCCGATTGGGAACTCGCAGGGGTTAAGGGAGGCATCGATGCCACCCTTTGCTCCTGCGAGGTCCCAATCCAACTTGTGTTCCCTTAATACGGGTTGGATTCTGACCTGGCAGGGGAAGGGAGACATCGATGCCACCCTTCCCCCTGCGAGCTCAATCCAACCTGTGTTAAGGGGAACACAGGTTGGATTGGGCTTCAGTCGGCTGATATCTTAGCCAAGAAGAGGCTGGCTGTGGCCAGGGTCTTCATGGCTGAGATATAAGCCGACCCAGGCTTGGGTCGGGTTATTTCTTAGCGGGGAAGGGGCCACCCGCACGGCAGCCCTTTCCCCGCTAAGATATAAAACGACCCAAGCCTGGGTCGGGTTATTTCTTAGCGGGGAAGGGCCACCCGCACGGCAGCCCTTTCCAGGCTCCTTTCCCTGCAGTTTAAAGCGCTTTTTCCTGAGTCCTCCAGCCGCTCTAGGACTTCCAGTTTCGATCTCTCTATGGTTCTGGCTGGTTTTCTCTTCCTGGAGGCAAGGCCTTTCAGTTAAAGTAGGCCTCGAGCATGGAAAGGCCCCATCTGACTGTGAGTAATGTCTGGGATTTTGGATTTTGGAGGGGGTAATAGGGAGCCTTCCGAAATATTTAGAATTCTAATGAAATTTTGGGCCCAGGGGGTTCGAAAAAGAAAGTCCACTTCCGGGATTGGCCTTGCGATCCGTAAAAACTTGAAAGTCCCATTACATACGAATCACTTACGAATTCTTTTGATTTTCATAACTTTTTTCTCATGCCTATTATGTATGTGACACAGTGTCAAATACCACAGCATGGTTAGTTCTATGGCCACCCACACAAACATATCTTGCCTTCTCTAAATTTCATAAGAAAGCATCTTGCCTTCTCAGAATTCCAGTAAGAAAGTGAAGCTGTTTTTGTTTTTTGTTTTTTTGTCCATCTAAATGCTTTTGGTCCCATTCAGGAGAAATTCAGGGCATACATAAAATAATACATAAAATAAAAATATATACAGGCACCCCCCAAGTTGCAAACATCAGGCTTACAAATGACTCATAGTTAAGAATGGAGGTGAGGCAACAGGAAGTGAGAGAAATCTACCCCTCAGAAGGGAAATTAACTCCTGAAAGAGGTTTCATGGAGAAATGGTGTCTGTCTACATTGAAGCTTTTTCACCAATCTTGGTTTCCACAACAAGCCTCAATTTTCAAAATTCAATTCTCACAGGGATGGAAAGTGAGGTGAAATCTTCTAAACAGGACACAGACAACAAAACAAACATCACAGTGGTGTTAACCCTTCCCTATACTATCGAAAAGCTATAAATAGGTATATGTATACGTAAAGATTTTCCCCTGACATTAAGTCTAGTCGTGTCCAACTCTGGGGGTTGGTGCTCATCTCCATTTCTAAGCCAAAGAGCCGGTGTTATCCGTAAACACCCGCAAGGTCATGTGGCCAGCATGACTGCATGGAGCGTTGTTACCTTCCTGCTTGAGCAGTACCTATTTGCATGTTTTTGAACTGCTACATTGGCAGAAGCTGGAGCTAACAGTGGGAGCTCATGCTGCTCCCCAGATTCGAACCTGTGACCTTTTGGTTAGCAAGTTCAGCAGCTCAGTGGTTTAACCCAATGTACCACTGGGGGCTCCATGTATATGTATATGTGTATGTATTTGAATGAAGTTACACTTTCAAAATGTGTCTGTTCCGACATACAAACAAATTCAACTTAAGAGCAAACCTACAGAAACTGTCTTGTTCATAACTTGGGGACTGCTTGTAGAAGTAGAAATATGAATGTATTCTAGGCTAGACCTTCTGATTTTGTTTTTAGGAGGCTGAAATAAGATAACAAGATTCAGATGATTGAGGGCATTTGGATATCTTAGAGGTCTTATGGCAGTGGGTCTCACCCTGGGGACCCAAGATGTTTCTGGCCTTCAACTCCCACAAATCCTTACAGCTGATAAACTGGCTGGGATTTCTGGGAGTTGTAGGCCAAAAACATCTGGGGACCCCAGGTAGAGAACCACGGTCTTAAGGTCTTTGGTAGATCCATAAAATATATATTGGGTCTTACTCCCCATACTTGAAAACCGGCATGAAGGGTGGTCAATGTGTTTTTTAAATGCCGTATGAAAAAGTATTTTTGCTGAAGCTAAATACAGGGCAAGCTAAATAGTACACTTATCATACTTTTTGCAGTTTTGTCCCCCAACTGATGAACGGTACCTGTTTATTTCAGCACTTTTTAACCTATGGTATATATGTTTCATTAAGCCTTCTTCGTCTTATGGTTGGTCATTGGATGGTAAATAAAGGCATAATTTGCAAGACTGCTGAAGCACATATCTTTGAGGAGTTCCTGTTGTGGAGGGAAAGTAGGTTAATGTTAGAGAACGGACACTTAACATTGAATTTGAGCTGCAGCAGAGATGAGAGGTGAAGTGTATGGGTGATACCAAATTTCACTGTATTAATGCATTCAGCTAAGTGGATTGTCAGCTTGCGAGTTAGTCTCAGAAGAGTCCTACTTCTGATTTTACATAGGTGATGTAGAGCTCCGGAGAACACATGGAGACAAACAACATTGTGGGACAGAGCATACCCCACACCGAAAGGGGAATGGAGAAGCTACAATCTATTCCATGGTTAACTATGGATGTGTGCAAAAAGGCTGAACCAGTTCAAGGAATCCCATCTAGACAAGCAAGCAATTTGGCCAAGTAGCATGGATCACTGTCCTTCTTTAACCAGCCTACTTGATTTCCATGTTGACCTTCCTCCAGGTCGCACATGGAAATATAAAATACTTTCATTGGCCTTATAGTAAAGGTTTCACCTTGACATTATGTTTATCATGTCCAACTCTGGGGGCTGGTGCTCATCTCCATTTCTAAGCCGAAGAACCAGCGTTGTCCGTAGACACCTCCAAGGTCACATGGCTGGCATGACTATTTGGAGTGTCGTTACCTTCCCGCCAAAGCGGTACCTATTGCTCTACTCACATTTGCATGTTTTCGAACTGCTAGGTTGCCAGAAGCTTGGGCTAACAGTGGGAACTCACCCGACTCCCTGTATTTGAACTGCCGACTTTTCGGTCAGCAAGTTCAGCCGTTCAGTGGTTTAACCTGCTGTGTCACTGGGGGCTTCTTGGCCTTATAGGAAAGCCAATTATCTCACCTAGATGCAATGTGAGAACCGAGTGTGATGGTAGAAGAGGTCTCTTCCACCATTGGAAGCTTCCTCCACTGGAAGCTGGAAGCCAGAGGAGGTTTGGCAGAGTGGGTGAAGGTGGTGGTTAATGCCTCCTTACAGGAAGGAAAAATTCCAGCCAGCTTAAAACAAGCTGTTATAAAACCGCTGTTGAAAAAACCATCACTGGACCCCACTCAATTAGTCAACTATCAGCTAGTTTCCAATCTCCTCTATTTGGGCAAAGTCATGGAACGTGTGGTGGCCACGCAATTCCAGGGGTTTCTGGTAGACACTGATTATCTAGATCTGGCACAGTCTGGCTTTAGGCCGGGACATTGAACTGAGACAGCCTTGGTCGCCTTGGTAGATAATCTTCACCAGGAGCTCGACAGGGGGAATGTATCCCTGTTGGTGCTGCTGGACCTCTCAGCGGCTTTCGATACCATTGACCACAGTATCCTTCTGGGACACCTCGCAGGAATGGGGCTTGGGGGTACTGCTCCTTCCTGGAGGGTCGGTCTCAGAAGGTGTTACTGGGCGACACCTGTTCGGCTCCGCAACCGTTGTCTTGTGAAGTCCCTCAGGGTTCAGTACTGTCCCCGATGTTATTCAACATCTACATGAAACCGCTGGGAGAGATCATCCAGAGTTTCGGAGTAAGGTGTTATCTGTACGCAGATGACGTCCAGATCTGTCACTCCTTCCCACCTGTCACTAAGGAGGCTGTCCAGACTTTGAACCGGTGCTTGGCTGCTGTGTTGGACTGGATGTGGGCTAGCAAATTGAAACTTAATCCAGGCAAGACAGAGGTCCTTCTAGTCAGTTGAAAGGCCGAACAGGGCATAGGGTTACAGCTTGTGTTCGATGGGGTTGCACTCCCCCCCCCCCCCCCAAGACACAGGTTCGCAGCTTGAGAGTGATCCTGGATTCATTGCTGAGCTTGGAACCCCAGGTCTCTGCAGTGGCCAGGGGAGCTTTTGCACAGTTAAGACTTGTGCACCATCTGTGCCCGTACCTTGGGAAGTCTGATCTGGTGACAGTGGTCCACGCTCTTGTCACATCTCGAATAGATTACTGCCATGCACTCTACATTGGGCTGCCTTTGAAAACGGTTTGGAAACTCCAACTAGTCCAACGGGCAGCAGCACTAACTGGAGCGACATACAGGGAGCATACCACTCCCCTGTTGTGTCAGCTCCACTGGCTGCCTGTCCAATTCCGCGCTCAAGTCAAAGTGCTAGTTTTGACCTTTAAAGCTCTATACGGTTCTGACCCAGCTTACTTGTCCGAACGCATCTGCGGCTACCTCTCACCTCGTAACTTAAGATCATCCGGGGAGGTCCTGCTCTCGCTTCCGCCAGCAACTCAACTGCAGCTGGCGGGGACAAGAGACAGGGCCTTCTTGGCTGTGGCCCCCCACCTGTGGAATGCGCTTTCAAGTGAAATACGATCAACCCCATCCCTCCTAGCTTTCAGGAAGAAAGTAAAATCGTGGTTGTGGGACCAGGCCTTTGCACAGGAAGTGCAGCACTTTATTTGGAACGGACTGTTTTAACGACGGACATGAAACACAGCTTCCGCCATTGATTGATTCTTTGAATGTGCATTGTATAGATAGAATTTTAAATGAACTGGATAGCTAATGTTTTAATGTTGATGTTTTAATCTTGTTGTATTAGTGTTTTATATTGTGTATTGTTGCCGGCATCTAATTGTGCCTTGTAAGCCGCCCTGAGTCCGCCCCCCCCTCCCCGGAGGTTGAGAAGGGCAGGTTAGAAATACAGTAAATAATAATAAATAAATAATAATAATTGTATACCTGTATATATATATTCTCTCTCTCTCTCTCTCTCTCTCTCTCTCTCTCTCTCTCTCTCTCTCTCACACACACACACACACATAGAAAAGGAGAGTTGGATTATTTCCAGATTTCTTTTCTCATTTCTAATCCAAAATTGTTCAAAGCAGCCTTTCTTTCTTTCTGTTTCTCTTCCAGCTGAATTTTTATTCCTCTTGTGGGGCGTTTATCTCTGCTATGCAGTGCGGACAGTACCCTCGGCGTTTCATGAGCCACGTTATATGGCTGTTGCAGTTCACATTGAGCTCATTATATCTGCTGTATTCCACACAATTAGGCAAGTGACCTGTACTGGCCCTCACTTCTGAACAGTCTGCTTTCAAGTTTCTTCCCACGGTGCAAGTTAAAAAGTTTAATTGCTATAAAATGCATATTGGAATGCCCTCTGGTGAAGTGTTCCTTCTGGAAAGTAATAAGTTCTTTAACAAGATTCTTGAGGAATATGTGCTTTCTATCTATTAGTTAGGGCTTTCTTATGGTGGGTCTGAGAGCCAGAATGGTGTGGTGGTTTGAGTGTTGGACTAGGACTCTGAGAGACCAGAGTTTGAGTTGCCATTTGGCCATGGAAACTCACTGAGTGAACTTCTCATAAATGTCACCTGGCCATATATGTAGCACGGAAAAGGTGGATTTTCTATGGCTCTTAGTCATTGGAAGCAGAGGATTCCAGTCTTGGCTACAGTCTTGGCTACAACCAAAAATAGAGATACAGCCTACTGAAAATGGGAAGTTTTAGCTCCAGGAACCATATTAGTTCATCCTTAACCATCCTTAACCATTGGTGCTCCATAACTGCCCAGATTCAAAAAGTAGATTCTGGGAACTCTAGGAGAAAATAACTTGGTCAAGTCATCACACATCTCATACCAAACGTTGGGAACTGAATCCCATACTCAACCCACATTTGCAAACTCTGTGTTCACATGTGCTCTCTCACGTGTGCCTAAGGAGAAAGTGTGTGGGTGAGTCTGTGTGCTCAGGGAAAGCTGAAAAATATTGTAGTATTTAATAGAGTAATATAAGACTAACATATTTAATTTGGGAGAGGGTTCTTTAGAAATGTTGTCAAGAATGTTAAGAACCTGACATTCATTGCGGGGGAAGAGAGAGGAGGAAGATATATTTGCCAACCATGTGTGAATTCTATTTTCAGGTTTAGTCTTGCCTCAAGACTGCAGTCTGATTGGATGCTGATGCTGTTCTTTGCACACACACACTTGACTGTGACAGTCACCGTTGGGTTACTTCTGGTCCCGAAGGTATTCTTTCTCCATCATTTTTCTTGCCAAGTCTTTCAGGACAATTCTATGTTATATGGAGAACCGTGACTGGAACCACTGTTGTTTTTATGAATTCATTTTTTGCATAGAGTTGCAAATAAGATAGGAACAATTGCCTTTAGGACTGTATTACCCCTTTCTCTATGCTGTTCCCACAATTTAAATCACCCAGTCAAATTACTCTGGGACCCATAAGGAGAAAAATAAAGGGAACCCCTGCAATGCTGCTGCTCTAATCTAATCTGAAACCTAGAGTTTATATTAAGACATTCTGCTGATATATTAAGACATTCTGCTGATGTTGCCCACTTATTATGCACTTTGGCTCTTTACATTATTCATATAACTTAGCAGCAATTGTCCTTGTTGAATAAGGTAGCCACCTGAGAGAAATCTGTGGTTTTAAGGAATGCTTAGGCTAAAATACAAACTCAGTGAAATGGGCAGAGAAATAGGCAGGATAATTATTGATTCACTAACATGCCAAAACTCTAATCTGTAAGGATCCTAGAATGGAAACTTCATAAGGCAGCTAATCTATGAACTTTGGACTAAATCCAGTGTTAACCCCACTTAGAATAAACACATTGAAACCAACTCAATTTTAATTAGTTGACTGACAACTGTCAGGTAGAAGATGGATCCACTGTTTGCTGCTGCTCCAGAGATTAGAAAACAAACCAACAGATTCAAATAACAAGAAAAGAGATTCTCCATAACCACTAGGATAAATCTTCATTAGCATAATAAGCTGTTCAACCATGAAATAGATCACCTTGGATGATGGTAAATGGACATATTTTAGAAGTGTTTGATTAGTATATTTTTACATGGCAGGGGATTGAACTTGATGGTCTTTGTGATACTTTCCAACTCTAACTTTCTATTCTATATAATCATCATCATCATCTTTTATTTGTATACCATTCTATCTCCCCGAGGGGACTCAGGGTGGTTTCCAGCATAGGTAAATTATTGCAATTACCGACACAAAACATACAAAATAATCATTATAAAACATAGACATACTACTATATAACAGTCATACCTATTTAAAATTAAAAGCCAGTTCAGTACTAATTTCCACCAGGCAAGTTCAGTTTCCAATGGCTAGAATTCCAGAGTGGGCCTCGACAACTATGAGAGGGCTAGGCTAGTATAACGAAGTAGACTAAGGCTATATGATTCGATGACTCTTATTCATTTGCTCTAACTCTACATAGGATTTATCCCTTGGTGTATGGGTGAATCACCAGTTTTTGAGTAATTTATGTGCTATAAGAACATAAGAACATAAGAAGAGCCATGCTGAATCGGACCTCAGCCCATCTAGTCCAGCATTCTGTATCACACAGTGGCCCACCAGTTGTACACGGGGATCTCGAGCAGAAGGGAGGGCAAAACCCTGACCTGCTCCCGACCCCCCACAACCAGTACCCAGGGAAATCCTGCCTACCTCAACCAACTCCGAGGTGCTAAGAATGGTCCTATTGAGAGAGGACTTTGCAGGCACAGGCATGAAATAATAGAAATCTCTTGCATAATCATGGAATGAGGAGAGATTAAATAGGCATAACATTGTGGTAGTGGACTTAAGGAATATTTCCATTTAAAACTCTACATAAAACTGGACCAGTCTGCTGAATATTTTTCAGGTTACAATTCTTAACTTCTATGAGCCAAGGTAGATGTTCATATTAAAGCTATTAAATTGCAGTTAATTTGCTAGTAAAGTGCTATTAATTTATGATTTATTGGTTTCTTTAATACTATCACATTACAATTTACTAAAATTGGAAGAAAGTGCCAATCCCTCCGCATCTGTAGCAACCTCCTCCTTTATTTATTTATTTATTTATATCCCGCTTTTCTCCCACTGGTGGAACTCAAAGTGGCAAACTTCTTATTGAGTGATAGGACAGAATGTATGTTTTCACCTTACTTTTATAAAAATAAAAGTGTTAAAGACAGACTTTTAAAAAACAAAACAAAACCTAAAACATGAAATCTGAGCATTTAGCTAAAATGACTTGATTAGTGTAATTGAGTTTGCTCCAATGCCTCTTACCCTAGCTATGTCCTTGTGTCAGCCTACCTTGTCCCAGGATGTCAAAAAGAAATAAGAAAATGTCTATCTTTTTTCATGTTGTTTATTACATTGACCAAATTGTTTATTTTGAAATCTCATTTCTCATTTCTCTTCCAGTTTTCCCATTCAAGCAATAATCCAAGAGATGATATAGCTACTGAAGCATACGAAGATGAGCTTGACATGGGAAGGTCTGGATCTTATCTGAACAGCAGTATCAATTCAGCTTGGAGTGAACATAGTTTGGACCCAGAGGATATTAGGGTACGTGTTGACTTTCTAAAGTACCTATTTTTTTAAATAAAAAGTTGACAGAACATTTCAATTTTTACTAAATTAACAAAATGGTCTATTTTGACCAATTTAGTTTTACTCCTAAGAAAAGTGAGTAAAAAGTATAATAAAAATCAGTTCTATGAAAGCAGAGACATGAAAAAATGACCATTTGTTGAGATTTTAGTTGAGAAATGTCATAAAAAGAGTGTTTGTAGTGATTTAAGTGTCGGATTCAGACTCTGGGACATGAGGGTTCAAATCCCCATTTATCCATGGGAACCCATTAGACTTGGGTAAGCCATACATTCCCAGCCTCAGTGGAAGGCAATGGCAACTTACCTCTGAACAAATCGTGCCAAGGAAAACATTGTGATAGGTTCATATTAGGGTCACTTTAAATTAGAAATTATTTGAAGGCACACAAAAACATTTCCACTAATAACACCAACAAGGCCATCAAAAGGAAAAGAACTCATATCCACAATGAGAACAAGAGACCAACATTGTTGGGGTTCCCCCCTTTTTTTGTCCCAAAACAGTGCATTTTCATTTTGTTAAAGTAAGCATACACACAAATACAGATGGACAGATCACCAAAAGACAAACAGTCCATCTTATGCTAGGACTTTTCATCCCCAATGCAAAAAAAGCCATGGTTATCACATTTTCAATTTTCACATTGTATAGAAAAATGCAAAAATAAAAAGTCTGAAGTCTTTCAGAATCTCTACAACCTCATTCCCCTTGCACAATGTGCATGAAAAACAACTTAGTACAAAAAGTAAATAGTTTTGAAGAGTGACTTTAGGTCATTGTAATGACATTATGTCTATTTATACGAAACATGATGTAGTTTTGACCCTTACCAGACTATAAATCCCAGCTAACCATAGGATCTTAAATGGCAGCTAAAGTGCCATTTAAAAATTATGACACCTTTTCTGAAATTTCAAATTTCAAATCCTTTCTTTAAAATTCTTTTTCTTTGGAATATTTTCAAGCCATGGATTATTAAATCTGTGGTTGCAAAATCCATGGAAATAAAGGAGTGTCTGTATTTGAAAGGGCCTGGTTGAACCCTGATTTCATTTCATTGGAAAAAATAAAACCTTCAGGAGAAAGAACTAAGACAGGGGTGCTCACACTTTTTCAGCATGTGATCTACTTATAAAACAACCAAGTCAAAACAATCTACCTACCCACTACAAAAATGTGAAACATATAACACAATATCTGCTTTGAACTGGGTTTTCTGAGTCCACACTGCCATATAATCTGATTCAAAGCAGATAACCTGGGATTTTATTCAACTGTGTGGAAAGGACCTCAGAGAACCCAGGGCTGGCAGCACTTTGGCAGTGTCGGGAGCCTGCATGGTGGGACTGAGCCTTCCTCCCGACCTGCCTGTGATCTACCAGGGTGCCCTATGGGATCTACCAGTAGATCGCGATCTACCTAATGAGCACCCCTGAACTAAGACCATCCTGTGTTATACTGATTTAGCCAAAATGTCCTTCGTCCCTGAGAGAGGATTTGAATTTAATTTTCTCACTCCCACAAATCAAGACTTGGAAAATATCCCTTTGTAGTGTGCAGGTTCTAGAATTCCAAAGAGCGGTTCAGCCTCCTTCCAAATGTCCCACTCTGGATTTGATTGAATCTGTATAATTAATGGTTTTGTTCTTTCCTCTGCAGGATGAACTGAAGAAGCTGTATGCTCAACTGGAGATCTATAAAAGGAAAAAGATGATCACCAACAATCCACACCTCCAGAAAAAGAGGTGCTCCAAAAAGGGCTTGGGCCGTTCAATTATGCGAAGAATTACTGAAATCCCAGAGACTGTCACCAGGCAGTGCTCGAGGGAAGAAAAGGACCTTCTGGAGCATGGGGTTCCAAAGAATCCTGTCACAACAAAGAAGAACCCACCAGATTCAAGTGGGCACATCAAGCCAAAGGAAGAATCACTGAGAAACAGAGTCTTCTCATTAAAAAAGTCTCACAGTACTTATGACCATGTCCGAGACCCAACAGAAGAGTCAAAAACCTTAACTACAGAAAGCGTGGAAGTCATAACATCTACGGAGAACTCCCTGCTGGATTCTCTCCCAGAGAAAAAACCTACCAAAAAACTAGCAGAAAAAAATGAAGCTGTGTCCACTGAAAATGTCCCTTTAGTGTGCAAATCAGTGAGTGCCCACAATTTAAGTGCAGATAAGAAACCCCTCCACCCGAGAACGTCTGTGTTACAGAAATCACTTAGTGTTATTGCTAGTGCCAAAGAGAAAACACTGGGGTTAGCAGGGAAAGTGCAGAATGAAGAAAGCAGTAAATCCCACAAGTCTCAACAAAAGGGCAAAGAGATGAGCAAAAAGCATTCAGGCTCGGAGAAAAATGACTCTAAAGATTCCCATCGGAAAAACTCTGCCCATACAGAAGAAACAAGGAAGCCTCATAAATCTGGGATAATGAAGCAACAGAGGTCCAACCAGACCTCTGGAAATCCTGACGCAGGAGCAGGTAAGTCACAGCAGAAGAACAATGTTGATATAGGAGAAGTTTGCCCTTGGGAGATATATGACCAAAGTCCAGGGGCTGGAGTGTCTGATTCTAAAAAGCATGTCTCCATTGCTTCCGCTGAATCTGAAAAACTTCAAGCGAAGGGCAAAGCTTCTGAAGGTCCTCAGCTACCCAATCAAAAGAGCACAGATAGATGCCAAGTTTGCCCTTGGGAAAGTCAAGAATTGGTGGAAGAGCAGAAAAAACTGAGCCCCAAGTCTCCACAGGAAACTCCTCTGCTCCAAAGTCAAAATCTTAATAAACATTATGTCACAGATGTTTGCGGTGAAGATCCCAAGGAACAGATCAAAAAGACCACCACACAAACCACAGAGAAAGGTTTTCTCAATAAACTGAGTGATCAGACCAAAAGTACATCCTCTTCTCCAGCGGGGAAAATGCTTCCCCCTGATTCAAGTAGGTCAGCAACTAGTAACTCACAGAAACCTTTAACATCTCGGGTAGACGTCTGCCCCTGGGAGTATGAGGCACCAGAGTTACCAATAGTGGAAACAAATATAGCTTTATCCAATGCAACCAGTTTAAGCTCAAATAAAACAGCCACAGATCAGAAATAAGAGGACTAAGACTGTCAAAAGAGAAGTGACAGAGAGTGGGAAAGTAGGGGAAAGGTCAGAAGGATCTGCACGTTCCAAAGAAGCATCACTTGACCAAGCGATGAGCATGCTGAACATGTAGGAACTAGGCAAAGTCAGTTGTATCTTGTTTGTCTGCTTATCATTGAGTGCCAACAGTGTTATCAGTTCAATCCAGGCCCAGTACAGATCCTTCTCCTAGTCCCTAAAGAGTTTACATTCCAGGTGATAAAAATATGCCTTTAGAAGTTTATTTTATTATTTTTGCACAATGTATGGGCTTGGCAAGTAGAATACTTTAAAGTACTTGAAATGAAGTGTAATTATTACTAGAGGCCCTACATTGGTTGCAAGTGGGCATACATTCAGTAAAAATTAAAAACATCAAATGGAGTTGTTCTAAAAAGCCTTGAATCAGATGCATAATACCAGTGAGACTTTGAGCAAACAGATCCCTAGGATGACTTAGGTACCAATGAGCAACTTCCAGAAACAACAGTGATGACTTTTCAGTTTCCTTCATCTCTATCCTTGATGGCACTGCTAACGTAATTGCCTCTCCCCCCCGGTTATATTTTTATATGATTGCTCTCATTTTTCTTATAAATGTGCATACTGTTTTGTCTCATATTAAAGCATTCCAGTTTCTATAATGTTTGCAAATAACTTTGATATAATTATGTGGTACAACAAATTTATGCAATCTGCAGTATCTATCTATCTACTATCTATCTACTATCTATCTAATGTTGCAATCCTTTTTTTAAAAGCAGCTCTAGTCTTTTGTTTATTTCTAGGGTGTACTGCAAGCTCAAACTGGCTCATGAAGCCATTAAGGAAAACATCGTTTGTTTTCACCCTGTTGTGATTTCTGCTGTGGGTTTGTTGTTTTACTCTGTTAGGTTCAATTATTATTTAATACTGTATGATTCGGGGTTTTATACGAGGTATGTTTCTTGCTTGCACTTGTCCATTTATGATCTTTACTAGCAGAAGCTGTCCCCATAGGGAGATGCACTTCTGATCATCATGATAGCATTTCTATAGAAAGCAGGCACTGTCCAAAAATAAGCCTGAGAACAACATAACTGTTGCTACTCAGAAGACATGTTTAGCATTCCAGAGGTACTGCTTTAATAATTCCTCGTCAGGATTTTGCTCAGTTTTACACTGAGTGCACTAGAAAGGAAGGAAAATGTTGAATGGTAGAAAATATATTCTCATGAGTGTGTGTAGCTTTTTTTTTGTAACGCTGTCAGAATTCATTTTAGGAAGAGGAATGAACTTGAGAGGCCTTGTTTATCACATTGTTAAGCTTCACACATCAGAAAGTGAGGTGACCTCCCTGACTTTAGCTATACCTATTAAGAAAGTGAATGATAGGAAAATGAAGGCAGGGAATTTCCATTTTGATGCATCACTTGCTGAGAATTTGTATAGCCAGATCCTATGCATGTTTACTCGGAAACTAGCCCTGCTGAGTTCAGTGGAGCTTGCGTCTAAGTAAATTTGTAGATTAAGGATTGCAGCCTTAATCTGCTGAATGTTTTTGTAATCCTTATTATTAATCATTTTATAGCACTTTTAATGTTGATAAATACCTTATAGTCTACCTTATCTCCATACCCCGGCCCTTTGCTGATCATGGTTGCCAGTGTTTGACCTAGATATTGTCATTCTTGCTTTAACACCAGGTCTGTCAGGCAACATTCTGGAAACATGCCCCTAGTTTCAATGATACAGTTTCCCAGCCATTCATTTTGCTATATTGTTACTAGCAGGGCTCCAGCTTTGCCTTATAATGGGTGGGTGGGTGGTGGTTGAATGGTGAAGGATCCTGTCGTGGTCAACTTCACCACATCAGTGGGCTTCTAGGTGTTTTGGACTTCAGCTCCCACAGTTCCTAACAGCTGGTAAACTGGCTGGGATTTCTGGGAGTTGCTTGAACAGTATAAAAGAAGTTCTGGGACTGTGCAACCAGGTTTGCTTTATTTTAGATGAGAAAACAAGATGTTCCAGGGAATATGTGAATGCAAAGAATCACCCTCTTCAAGGCAGAGGATTTCCCAAAGACCAAAGCTGCACTGTATGTGCCACCTAATTTATTTGCAGATTCTCAGACATCTCTCCATGCACCACTGGAGCAGGAAGGGCATCACTTTCTTCACATTCTTAATAGATATCTCGGTTGAACCCATAGATGGGTTCCTTTCAGGAAACTCTTTCTAGAATCCACATGCCACCAGAAGTTTATTACAGTTTCCTGAATCCTGCAGTCAGCATAGCGACTGATAATGTTGGCAGAGGTAAAGTCCATTCAAATAATTTTCTTAGCGTTGGTCCTAGCCATCACTACCTACAGTTGAAAAACCCAGCTGCAATTCAGGACTGTGGACTAGTTTTCCCACCCAACAGGAAGAACATTCAAGTGATATATAATTTTAAAAGATAAAGAGTTGACATCACATTTTATCTCTTTGCCCCACCTTTCTTGTAATTTTGAGGGGAAATAATGTATAGCCTGTTGTTATTGTTCATTACTGTTCTTTGCATCATGGTTCTCTGCTCATGGCTAGTTATAAGCGATGTGAAGCTGAACTCGTGAAAGGGAATTCACAGTGCAGTGGTATATATTTCATACTGTGCTTACTGAGATATAATTAAGGAGAGGGAAGACCACTTAGCCTTCCTTGAGATCTCCTTTAGACAGGACCGGCCCTCCTATTTGGTGGAGAGAGCAGCTGACTGAGATGCTGTGAGATGGTTGGTATGGGAAGATAGAACTGGGCATAATGCATGGTCTTTTTTGTACCCCATAAACTGAACTGCTGCTTTCAAATGCACTGAAAAATGCCATTTGCTTACAAGTGTTGAAGTTATATTAAACCAGTGCCTGGATAAGCTACATTTTAGACTGTAACTCTCAAAATCCTCTTAGATTTGCCAAGTGTCCTTTGCAATAAGGAACGTCTTTTATTTGTGGGCCAGAAAGCTTTTCCCTTACAGAATTAGCAGCTCTGCCTTATTATACTGTATTTGAAGGCTAGGAAACTTTTCTTTAATTACTATTTTCTAAAATTCATACCATCAAATTTATCAGCTGGCATGGCCATTTATCTACACGGTTTTGAGAGTTATAATCCAAAGAAGTGAGTGTTTCAGTGTTTGAGTTTAACTGCCCATGTGGTCAATTTCTGGAATACCTGGTGGGTGTATTTTGTCATCTGTCTCAGGATGCAAAAGATGATAGGGCGGTCCAGAATCGATCCTTCTTTTAGAGTTGTTAAAAGCAACATCCAAAGTACTGACAGCATACCAAAAATGAAAGCTAGTATTTAGTATTGCAGTTACACATTTGTAACCTAGAGAAACAAATCCATAACATAGTACTACTGTTTACATATGTAAATGCTATCCCAGACAACCATAAAAGCTAGCCATCAGGTCAGCTGAAGAAGGCCCATTCAGTTGACAATCTGAAGATGATTCCACTCTTCTTTTACGAGCAAGTGCAGATGTGACAATCAGAAGCAGGACCTTTGGCACAAGTTTTTTTCACAGCCTTGGTTACTGATGGGAGGGGGCTGGCTGTCTTTTACCTTTCCTATTAGGAAGTTAAAGAGATCTCCAATTGGCTCTTAAGACTGGTTGAGAGTAGGATCAGGCCAAAGGACATTACTCAGTTATGTATCTATGCATTGGACTACGCAACTCTCATTTAATCCTCACTAAATTAGGTGGCTGTTTAGTAGGCCATAGAATAATCTAATGCAGGGATTCCTAACCTTTGGTCCTCCAGTAGTTTTGGACTTCAGCTTCCAGAAATCTCAGCCAGCTTACCAGCTGTTAGGAATTGTGGGAGCTGAAGCCCAAAACACCTAGAGAACCAAAGATTGGGAACCACTAATGCACATGATGCAGTTCTGATGTTGAAACTAAATAGGTATAGCTGTGGAAGCTACCCAGATTGGAAATATCCTGAAAACAATTTCGAGGCTGTTTTAATTTTTTCAGAAAATAGGTATTTATTTATTTATTTATTCAGTCTTATATTCCGCTCCTCCCTGCAGGCTCGGGGCGGATCACAAATACGATAAAACATGCTGCGTGCAACAACTTGCAGCATACAATAAAAACATAAAAACACAAGACAATTACAAAATAACATTCAGGGGTTACAATTCCTCGGAACCTCAGGCACAGAGGACGCCGGACATAGAGGAAGCCGGACTAGTTAAAAGCCAACCTGAAGAGGACAGTCTTGCAAGCCAATACCTATCTGAGAGTTGATATGCCAGTTCATCAAAATATATTGCCCAATTGTCAAAACTGCCTTCGAGGACATCATTTCCCATTATCCCTGAACAATACCATGTTGGAGATGATCTGCACTGGAATCAAACAGAATCTTGACAGCAAAACATTTCCCATTGTTGTCACCGCAACATCTGTTTGTTTGCATAAAAGAACATGCCCTTGGTTCAGTTCTGTCTACTGCAATGAATGGGAGAAGATACAGTATTCTGAGCTTCAGTATTCAAATTAGATTAACTAAAGAACTCAGAATTATATGCTGCTAGCAATTACATTAATCAACACCTTTGTCCCATCGTTCAGGCAGGCAGTTTTGTGGAGTGGGGGTAAGGCATGGAACAAATAGAGAGGAGATGAGGGTTATGTAGTGGAGATTCTCCCCAGCAGGTCTACTGTACAGTGGAGGCATCAATGCCTTTGAGACTCTAATACATGAGGAAAATATCAGTCTTGGAAATCTTTGATCATGGTTCTAATCCAGAGCATGCAACACAAAAAGGTATTCATGGTGAAGGATAGAACATGAGAAAGTTGCTGTTTTAGATCACAAATCCCAATGCTCCCCAGTCATCATGGCCTCTGGGAGTTGCACCCCTCAAAAATAAGTTTTCCATTATTCTGAAGAAGAGCAATTTGGAAATTGACATGAACCTAATTTGCAGGATGTATATGTGGATATTCATACATAGCTAAATGGCAGTATATCTTCTTCTTCACTCCCCTCTCATTGAAATAGTGCTTGCTTGCTTAGATTATCAGTAGTCACCAGGGCTGTTGTACACTAGCAGTTGGATCCAGACTTATGTGCTGACTTGCAGAAATCATTTGGGACATACATCAGTCATGGGGCTATACCAAGCATGACTAAAGCTTGGTGACTTACACTTTGTAAACCAGGAGTTATACAAACATAAGTCCTTTCACCAACATTGTATAACAAGCTATGAAGTACATCATTATGTAATCATTTTCTCCAAGCTGTGAAACAGCTGTTAGTGTCCAGGTACAGTTCTGTATCTCTATCCTCAATGGCTATTGACTGGCCCAGATGGTCTTCTGAGGGAGCTCCCTGGCATTATAACCCAGCTGACAGCATTCCCTCTTGTGGATCTCTCAGATATCCTGCCTGACAACTTCAGGCTCCATTTCCGTGCTTGGAAAACAGAGCCTGATAGGAGTCCCCCCAGAGCTATCAGACAAAGTAAGGGCAATTCCAGTGAGACTGTGTGGTGCTCTGTTTCCCAAGTGCATGGGAATGGAGCCCAAAAACCTCTATCAGAAATCAGGTGTCAATGCACTTCTGATACAGAAAGATGGGATAAAGCGGAGTAAAGACAGACAAAGATGGTGAAAGGACCATCCCAGAAGATGTCAGAGAAGGGAGAGAACAGGGTAAGATGTTTACAGTATAATGTCTGCTGCCAACCTATGATTCCCCTCCCCTTTCCCCTCTGCATATGTTCTGCTATTTGATGGATTTCATATATGAAATAATACACAATTGGATGCCTATGCTATTGAAGGACCAGAGCATATATGATCAAGCAGGAGATATTGAGGTATGACTGAAGATTGTGGCCTGGGAAGGTATGGTAGAACTTGCCTTCAAAGGTGTGTATATTTTATCTTACCAGAAGCCTTTTAAAACAAAACAGAGCAAAACTGTATTTTTCTTTATCAGAGTATGTGGGTACATATATATATTGATATATTTAAAATAATTATAACAGAGTATTTAACAAATATTTAAGAAACTAGTAAAAATAAAAATATTATAAATACAAAATGTCGACTTCCCTTAAAAATAAGAATAAATAACAGATTGGGAAAAAACTGAAGCATAGCTTTTGTATTATAATGGTGAATAAGTAAAAATATATAAGTTAGTATTTCCTCCTTCCTCTATACCTGGTATAAAACCATCTGCTTTTGATTTTTTTAATTTTTAATTTAAATGATCTGGAGACCAGTAAACTAAATATGTGAAAATGAAAATAAGGTAGTAATTTCCTAATTTTTCTCTAAAGCTTGGGAAAGTAAAAAACTTGCATTACAACTTGCAGAATCCTCTAACCTAGGATTTGTGGGTCTGTAATCATACTAATAAAAATCCCTTTCCCAGCTTTGCTGTTTCCAGAGTTTAACTACTAAAAGTTGTAGAATAAATGAAGCTGTACGTCTGTTCACTCTAGTCTGTGGTCTAGAGTCTACAAAAAAAAATATTTATCTGGCAACCAACAGCATTCACCACAAACTATTTGATAGATTTGTCAAATGGGTGGGACTAGTAAACTATTGTACTCATTGTCTCAAGCCATGTTGAGAATTACGAGCATCTTCCTATATTAACATTTCCTGACTTAAACCTTAGACTACATCTCTAGACATTTGCATGGACATAAATTGCAGTCCAACACACATGGAAGGCACCAAATAATCATGCAGGGGTAATATAAAATATTCTTAGTGGGAGCAGCTTTTGCTTAAAGGCAACGTCCAACAGTATTGATCTAATATTGGAACTGAAGATAGGGAAGTAGTCTGAAACTAAGATTGTGTATTACAATGGAAATTTTATTCTGTGACCCTAGGATTTCCAGCATATTAGTATTTAAAGCCCTCGAAATGAAATTTAATCAAAAACCAAGAAAGTGTCTCACTCCGGTGTAACATATAGACATGACCATTCATGATGTCTGGTTATCAGGCCTATTTCTTTTCTGAGACCTTGCATTTTTGCATCACAGGAAATGTTTATGAATGTTCCATAGTCTCACTCGAGTTGTGTACTGCTGTAAGCTTCATAGAAACAGAGATATCTTTGGAAAATGAGATACTTATTTCTCATGGTCAAACAGTTACTAACATTTGTGATGCAGCTGTTAATACTAAAAAAGTCTTCAGCACCTTAGAAAACAAAGGACAACCAAATACTGGACTTACCGATATTGTACATCATTATGAATCTGGTAGAAGCATTGCTGTATCCCATCAAACCCAAGGTATCCTAACCGATGTCCTATTACCCATAGATTCTACTCCACCAGCATCTATTAGCTAGATTATCCCTTTTTCCAGAGTTCCACCGATGTTCTTCTGCCAAGAGAAATGCAATTCTAGGTTCAGAATGTTTTCTAGCAGATCTGTGTAGAAGACAAGTAATAATTTGCTGTGCTCACAACCATTTGCTAGATTGTCTTTTTTCATAATGCATGTGCAGGCTGCATCTCTCCTTTGTTTCAAAGACATGGTTTATACCAATATTCTTAGACCTGTATATTTTATGCAAGACGTACCTGCTTTAAAATATATAAAGAAGTGTTTTACCCATTGTCAGCTTTGGTGGCATTATGGATCTTTATAAAGAGTTAACAGACATTGATTTTATGTTTGCTGCGCTCCTCTGTTTTGCATGCATACAATGACAGGTAGGCCTGAGAAAACACTGCCTTTTGACTATGAACATTTTAGCTACTAAAAGTTGTAGAATAAATGAAGCTGTACGTCTGTTCACTCTAGTCTGTGGTTCTTCTACAAAAAAATATTATCTGGCAACCAACAGCATTCACCACAAACTATTTGATAGATTTATGTTGTAATGTATCACAGCATGTAAATAATATAACTACTCTGCAATAAAACACATTTATATTTAAAAAAGGATTTGTGCTGGCCTTTTTACTTCTAATCAACCTTGTAGATGAAGTGATGGCTTCTGTCAGCAGAACAGTGAAAGAATACAATTTTTTAAAATTTATTTGTATGGTATGTGTATTTGCATACCATAGATTCTATGTGCACATATGTATGTATATGTGCATGCACACACATATACTTACTTACTTAGGTGATCCCTTGTTGTCTGAGTATGGTGGCCTTCCAAGTGCAGTGTTGTGGTGGTGAGTCCGTAGGTTACTGTGGAGCCTTATTCTAGATCTAAATGTTCTTCCACAGTGAGGTGGAAGGTGGTCCCAATCAGCACTGGCTTGACTCACCTTCCTCTTGGCACATTTCTCTCTTTCACTTTTTATTCATGCCTCTTTGAATTCCACAGCTGACTTCCAGTTAAGAGTGCTCAAGGGCCAGGGTTTCCCAGTTCTTGGTGTCTATGCCACAGTTTTTAAGGTAGGCTTTAAACCCATCTTTAAATCTCTTTTCCTGTCCACAAACATTTCATTTTCCATTCTTGAGTTGGGAGTATAGTGGCTGCTTTGGGAGATGGTGACTGGGCATTTGGACAACATGGCCAGCCCAGCAGAGTTGATGGCGTAGGAGCATCACTTCAATGCTGGTGGTCTTTGCTTCTTCCAGCACACTGACATTTGTCTGCCTGTCTTCCCAAGAAATTCGCAGGATTTTTCAGAGTCAACGGTGATGGAATCGTTTCAGGAGTTGAGAGTGAAGAGACACAGTCCATGTTTCGCAGACGTATAGCAGGGTTGGGAGGACAGTAGCTTTATAAACAAGCACTTTGCTATCCCTATGGATGTTCCGATCCTCAAACACTCTCTGCTTCATTTGGAAAAATGCTGCACTGGCAGAGTTCAGGTGGTGTTGCATTTCTGTGTCAATGTTGACTTTTGTGGAGAGATGGCGATGAAGTATACTAATGAAAAAAGGTAAATAGATCATTTTGTACAATGAGTATCATTTACCTTTTACTGGAAAAAATATTTTTGGGGAAAACTTTATGATGGATTGTTTATTTGGTCCTTATTTAGTTGTTATTTTCATTAAGAATGTTTTAATGAAAAGTATGGTCTGTCCATTGCACTTTGTGCCACATTATATAGCAAATGCACTAGAGTTTTGTTTTGCCCAAAAGTTCCAATCTCTGAGTTTTTGTGTATTTCTAATACAGACCCTTCATGCTAGATTGCAGACTCGGTTGCCAAGGGAGTTAATGAGAGAGGGAGAAAATCCAGTGTAAGTTCCACAGAACATGAAAAGACTTTGATCATTAATTATGCAGAAAGATTACAGCTAAATTCATTTTCCTTGTACTAAAAATAAATCAAAAGTGCAAAAAAGAGGCTAGCACCATTTGCCAATAAACCAAGCTTTCGGCACGGTCACTGGGAAAGGTGCTCGGTTTGAGGTTGTTTTCTGTGTCTGATGTGGACAAATAAACAAAATATTATTTTTATCCAAAACAGATATATAATATATTGAAAGTTTATGTAATGCCACACCACCACCATTTCTTTATGTTAAATGTATAGGCTAGAACATTTGTTTAATCAGCTGTGTTGAAATTTCCTGATAAATCTGAAAAGATTGAAGAAACATCCTTGGAAGGAATGTGGAATTCCAGGAAGAAACACTAATTTCTTTCCAACTTCAGCTGTGCACTATTTTGTGGTTGATCAAGAAGAATAGAAAATGAGTGAGTCTCCAAATATTGATTTTCATGTGAGTGTGACAATGAATTCACTTGAAGTTTTAGTTTGAATTCTGTGCCTTGGATATCTCCAAGTTCAGACTAAAACCTGGACCAGAATAACTGATTCAAATATGACAGAAGCAATGAGCCACGGCTACTTTCACATCTATGAATGTTCATTTAAACATCTAAACAATCAACAGTCAATGTTAAAGTCTAAAGTTCAGGTATCCATCGGAACAGTCCCCATAGCCACATACTCAGGTGAGTCAAAATGAAGACTTGATCCACCTTGACAAGTTAGTGGATACAGTTTCCGTCATTTTGAAATCATGCCGCTCGTGTTCCATGCGTAACACTTTGTTTTTTATATTTCTGCTCCCCAAGCCTCTCATTAACCCCTTTTTGCTAAAAAGTGGAGAGTGCCACCCCAGTGCTCCTTTTCAAATATCAAGACCTGGGCCTGTCTTTTTATAGTTCTACCTTATCTGAAATGCTTGGTACCAAGTGTTTTTTGGATTTTTTTTCTTTCACATATTTTTTTTCTTTCGCTAATACCTGTATTTGTTTCTACATACATCATGACATATCTTGGAGATAGGGCCGAAGTATAAACATTAAATTCCTTTATGTTTCATATCCACCCATATTCATATCTATACATAATTTGAAGTTAATGTTATACAATATTTTAAATAATTTTACACATTAAGCTTTTTTTGCACATTAAACTATCGGAAAGCAAAGCTGTCACCATCTCAGCCATTCATATGGATAATTTCAGACTTCGGAATACTTTGGAATTCTGGATAAGCAATACTCAACCTATACCTTGTTATAGCCTTCCATTAGTCACCATTAAAACAAAATATCTTATTTCATTGCATAATAGCTGCACCCCACCCCATTTTGAGGGGGAAAGGGGGGTGTGAGATTATTATGTGATGGCGACTATTACGTGGTGAAAAAAAAAAGGAAGCACCCGAACAAGTGGGTAATGCTTCACTTCAAAGGGACAGCTGCATGGGCACCACCTGCCCATATGGCTACTCCATAAAGGCATAGTCTTATGGGTGGGTGATGCTCCAATCATGCTCCCAGGCAGATGAATCAATCCCCCTTCCCAGACTTCCCTCTTTCATAAGAACATAAGAAGAGCCATGCTGAATCGGACCTCAGCCCATCTAGTCCAGCATTCTGTATCACACAGTGGCCCACCAGTTGTACACGGGGATCTCGAGCAGAAGGGAGGGCAAAACCCTAACCTGCTCCCGACCCCCCACAACCAGTACCCAGGGTGAGTCAAGATCCACTGTGCTGAAAAGGTGGTCACATCCTTAGTTCACTTACCCACCCCTGGTGGCGCAATGGGTTAAACTCTTGTACCGACAGGACTGCTGACCAACAGGTTGGCGGTTCAAATCTGAGGAGCGAAGTGAGCTCCCATCTCAGGTCTAGCTTCCAATGCAGGGACATGAGAGAAGCCTCCCATTGGATACTAAAACATCAAACATCCAGGCATCCCCTGGGCAATATCCTTGCAGACTGCCAATTCTCTCACACCAGAAGCAACTTGCAGTTTCTCAAGTCATTCCTTGGTGTGTGACTGTTATGCAATGGCAACTATTCTGTGATGAAATACGGGCACTTTTCAATTAGAAGAAAATGTTTCTTTTAATCCCCCCATTCCTTTTGGTTTTAATGAAAAAACTACTGAGGCTGGATCTACACTGCCCTGTATCCCAGGATCTAATCCCAGATTATCTGCTTTGAACTGGATTATATGAGTCTACACTGCCAGATAATATGGAATAAGATGATAATCTGGGATGAATTTCTGGGATTTGTGGCAGTGTAGATCTAGCATGTGGCTCCAAAGGGTTTAGTGCAGTGCTTTTCAACCTGGAGGTTGGAGCCCCTGAGGGGGGGTGGCAAGGGGGTGACAGAGGGGTCATCAAAGACCAAAAGAAAACACATTTTCTGTTGGTCATGGGGGTTCTGTGTTGGAAGTTTGGCCCAATTCTATCAGAATGCTCTTTGATTGTAGGTGATCTATATATTCCAGCAACTACAACTCCCGAGTGTCAAGTCTATTTTCCCCAAACTCCACCAGTTTTCACATTTGGGCATATTGAGTATTTGTGCCAAGTTTGGTCCAGATCCATCATTGTTTGAGTCCACAGTGCTCTCTGGATGTAGGTGAACTACAACTCCAAAACTCAAGGTCAATTCCCACCAACCCCCTCCAGTATTCTCTGTTGGTCATGGGAGTTTTGTGTGGCAAGTCTGGTTCAATTCCATCATTGGTGGAATTCAGAATGCTCTTTGACTGTAGTTTAACTATAAATCCCAACAACTACAACTCCCAAATGACAAAATCAATCCCCCCCCCAACCCCCACCAGTATTCAGATTTGGGTGTATTGGGTATTTGTGCCAAATTTGGCCCAGTGAATGAAAATACATCTTGCATATCAGATACTTACGTGACGATTCATAAGAGTAGCAAAATGACAGTTATGAAGTAGCAATGAAAATAATGTTATGGTTGGGGGTCACCAGAACATGAAGAACTGTATTAAGTGGTCGTGGCATTGAGAAGGTCAAGAACCACTGGTTTAGTGGAATGGAAAATAGCCACTCCTAGATCTATAAGATTGTGCTCTGTATTTGGCAATGCGTGTGTGTGTGTGTGGGGGGGGGCATCTATCTTACACTCTCTGTTCCTTTTTCTTTTGCCCTCCTTTCTGACAGCATCTGTACCAAGGTCCCTGAGCTCTGCTTGCACCTGTCTTTCCTAATCCAAACCTTCTGGAAAATATCTTGACAGCATCTCCCTCTAGCCCTTTGCCCTTGTTCTCTGCAGAGAGGTTGCCTTCCCCAACACACTGTGCTGGGCTGTCAGGCAGCTGTGCAAAAAAGCCATGTTTTGTCAGGCAGCTGGTAACCTGCTTGACTTCAGTAGCACATGGAACATGAGCTACCATTATCCCCCAATGTCCTGTTTTGAATCCAGTTAAACCATAGCACTATGGAAGCCTGGGTTGAACTTCATTACCAGGTTCAGTTTTTTTCATTTTTGCGCCACCCCTTGTGCCAGCAGGACTGCTGACTGACAGGTCAGCAGTTAGAATCTGGGGAGAGCAGGTTGAGCTCCCTCTGTCAGCTCCAGCTTTCCATGTGGGGACATGAGAGAAGCTTCCCACAAGGATGGTAAAACATCAAAAAACATCAGGGCATTCGCTGAGCAATGTCCTTGCAGACGGCCAATTCTCTCACACTAGAAGCGACTTGGGGTTTCACATGTCGCTCCTGACATTTAAAAAAGTTGTTTCATTCAGAGCATCTGTGAACATGGTTCCATGAGTTGAGAATACAGCGTGGAAAGGTATTTCCTTGGACTACAGCTGTCAGAATCCCACACCCAGCATCCCTGTGAACTACAATAGCATCCCCTCAAAGACAGAGGCCTTTCTTACCATAACCAAGAATATTTTGGGTAGTAAAAGCAATAAGGTAGATAATAAGAAAGAGATATAGCCAAGATATGTTGCTGTCTGAGGCAGAGCAGCACATGCCATGCATGCATGCATACATTCTGAGTCAAACACCAGCCATGTCATTTTCTCATGCATGGAAGAAAAATTACAATAAATTCTCTCTCCATTCCTGGCAATAACAACACAATAATAGCAAAGAAAATATCTAGCAGTTTGCTGCCCTTTCCGAGTACCCAATCTCGTTCTATAGCGTGCCGTCTCATTTCTCCTAGCAGGAAGCCCCTGGGAGGATTCAGAAGCTGGAGTTCTAGGGAAAAGAGCCAATACAGAAGTCTTAAAATATCCCCACCGACAGAGCAAAACACCTTAAAGGCACAAGCGGTATTTACAAGAACTGCAAGCAGCCTCAGAGCCCAGGGTTTATTTTTAAAACAGGTGTGGGCTAAAATGTAGCCCCCAGGAATATTAGCATACTTCTGTCTGCATTTTAGGGACATCATTTGAAGTTTGCAGCCTGGGCAAGTATGGAGAAAGTATGAGGAAGGAGAATTCAGGCTGCCATGTATCTGTTTGCAGACCTATAACACATGGCGCATTTTCGGAGCTATAAGATTCTGTCTCTTTCTCACTGGAAGAATGAATGCAAACAATGAAATGCTTCCCTGCTTCCCAGACTTTGGTTGCACAGTTGTGAATTGCATCTGTTCAGAGTTTGGGCTTTTGACTTTGGGACAGGTTCACAGGAGGAGGCAGTGCAAACTGCAAGCTCCAGAGTAGGATTTGGCGACTTTTTAAAGGAAGGAAGACATACAAACATCATTTCCAGGTTTCCCCAAAAGTGATACTTGCACGACCTCTTGATTTTTCCCTCAAAAGAGGCAAATGAGCTAGAAATGATAATGTAATGTCAATACCGGTAGCATATATGACTTGCATTAAGATTATCTGAAGGGCCACATCTCCTTATTTGTATGATTTGAGCTCTTTTCCGCATGCATGAATACCAGGCATGGGCAAACTTGAAAGCCCTCACGGTAGCAGGTGACTTTTGGACTTGAAGGGCAACTCCCACATGATTTGAGCTCTTTTCGCATGCATGAAACAACCTTAGGCCCAACTTCCAAACAACCTTTTCCTCCTCCTAAGCCACTTAAGCTGTTAGAAATTGTGGGAGTTGAAGTCCAAAACACCTGGAGGGCCCAAGTTTGCCCATGCCTGATCTATACTGTAGAATTATTATTATTATTATTAACAACATTTTATTTATATTCTAACCTTCTTACCCCAAAGGGGGACTCAGGGTGGATCACAGCACACATACATGGCAAATATTCAATGCTGCTTTGTATAGACAATATACAGACAGACAGAACAGAAAGGAGGTGTTGTCGACTCAGTGTCCAGCTGTTTTTGGTACCAAGCAAGGTGAGTCCAGCCACAGGAGGTGCTGTTGCTCCATTCTCTATGACGAAGAGCCATCAGGACTTCCCCCTTCCTTTTTGGTCCCTCAGCATTTCTGATCTTTCTTTATGGCGTCGTAAAACACCTCCCCCACTATTAGTGGTACCTAATTCTCTAATTACAGCTAAAGCTGTTTTCGAACTACTTAGGTAAACAGTGAGCAGGACTGAGAGTCGACCGCTCATGCCGATCTGGGGCTTCGAACTTGCAACCTTTCGGTTGACAGATCTTATAGTTGCTGGTGATTTACCAGCTGCGCTAAACCTCTGGTAGTTTAATCACCACAACTCAATGCTGTGGAGTCCTTGGAGTGTGGTTTCACAAGAACTTTCGCCTTCTCTGTCAAAGAGTGTTAGTACCTCACCAAACTACAACTTCCATGATTCTATAGCATTGAGCCATCAAGGTTGAAGTGATGTCAAAGTGCATTAATTATACAGTGCAGGTGCACCATTGCTTTCTATTACCTTCCTTTCATCACACTAAGGGAAAAAATCCACTTAAAATCCAGTTTTTGCCTCCTGCAGAATTCTGGGGTTTATAGTTTAGTGAGGCTGTTAAAGGTTGCTCCCTAAACTACAACCCCCAGAATTCTAGTGTGATGAGGCCTACTTGGGAAGGTGGCAGAGGGTCTTCCTGATGGCTGTTCCTAGGCTTCTCTAGTGAGCTTCCTCCTTGCTGTCTTTCTGTCAGCAAGTGAAGGGTTTCCATCTATATTGGTTTTACATTTTTATGTTCTACCTTTTAATGACTTTTAAAGAGTCCTAATTCTTTATAATATTCTGTGAGTTGTTACAGATTGTGTATTACAGGTTGGGCATTCCAAAATCCAAAATACTCCAAAATCCAAAATGTTCACATGGGAGGATGAGAGGGTGACAACCTTGCTTTCTGATATTTTAATAAAGTACATGCAAACTTTGTTTCATGCACAAAATTATTTAAAGCATTGTATATAAAATTACATCCAGGCTTTGTGTATAATATGTATATGGAACATAAAGAAATCTCATGCTTAGACTGAAAAATCCCACATCCAAAACACTTCTGGTCCAGATGATTCAACATGTACTGATGGTTTTGTATGATTCAATGTTGTTGTGTCAAGGAGGAACCTATCATTCAGTTTTCTAGGCAAGATATGTGTAACAATTATGGGCCATACTAAACACTGAAACACTAAACATTGTCAAGAATAAAACAATATTCAAGACTCCTGAAAAAGGAGGTTCCACTATTTGTGTGTGTATGGGGGGGGGGGGGGTGAGTTATAGCACCACCTAGTGTGCTGGAATAGCTATTGCAAAGTAGAGCAACTAGGAACCAAATACTATTTTATTTAGCTTCTTATGAATATTTCCACATGAAGTGTTCCTAGTGATTTTTGTCAAGAACATTACATGCCATTCTGCATTTCCCTCCTTGATGGATTTTATGTACAAGAGAAAGGGACAGAATCAGCACAGGAAGATTTCAATTAAAAGTCAGCAAAAGCATAATCTCATCCTATGCTGTTGGCTCACTGAAGACCACTCTATTTTTATGTCGTTTTAGAAAATGGTGATAGCTTTAGTACTATAGGTTTGAATCTGGGGAGAGCGGGTTGAGCTCCCTCTGTCAGCTCCAGCTCCCCATGCGGGGGCATGAGAGAAGCCTCCCACAACAATGGCAAAAACAATAGACATCCGGTCAGGCATCCATTTGGCAGCGTCCTTGCAGATGGCCAATTCTCTCACACCAGAAGTGAATTGCAGTTTTTCAAGTCACCCGACACACAAAAAGTACTATACATTAAAAGAGGAGGTTAGTTCTCTAATTCCTTTCCCAAACTATAAATCCCAGGATTCTGCTGGATGGGGACATTGCAGTTAAGAGGAAATCTATTTTATATATCTCTGTAAGGGAGGTAGATTCAGGCTTAGATCCTGTACTTGGGAGGAAACGTGAGAGGAGAAAAAAATTGGGAGAGTTTAAAAACAATGGGAAAAGTGGGATTAATTAGAATCAGCACTGTTGGAGAGTATTCCATTGTTTCTGAATCCTCCCTCGGGTTGTTTTCTTAAGCATAAGACCAGTACACTAAATATATTTTCATTTAAAGGATAACAATTATTCTGGCCTACTGCTATACCTTTATCAGAGATCATATTCACAGAATTCAACAAGTATTTGCTTTTAATGGCACACAACAGTATTGTAGATCATCCAGTATCATCCAATAAATACAGTATCATGTGGTGGGGAAATCATAATCATCATCTTTATTTATATTCCGACCTTCTCCCCTAGGGACTCAGAGTGGATTACATCATTTACATACATAGGCAAACATTCAATGCCTTTACAATCATATACAATGAAACACACAAACACAAACAAAGGTAGAGGCTTCTCCTTTCATTTCTGGCTTCTAGAGATGGTGCTCATCTCTGGTTCTGCAGAAGTGCTTTCCTCTATTTTCAGGCCAAGGAGTCTGTGTTGTCATCTCCTGATTGAGTGGATAGTAAGATTGTTTGGAGCATTTCTTTGCCTTTTCCTGCCAAAGCGGTACCTATTTATCTCCTCACATTTGTATGTTTGCAAACTGCTAGGTTGGCAGGAACTGGGGCTAACAGGCAGGAGCTCACCCAGTAGGGTTGCCACTAGGCATGGTTTAGAACCCAAAAATCGGCAATCATAAATCTAAGGGGGGGGGGGGATTTTTTTTGATTAGTAATAGGAAGACTTACAAAAAATTTTCCAAAAAATTCTAAAATGTAACTTAATTACTAACGAAATTCGTTACTAGTTCGTATGCCAGCGCATGCGCATTCAGATGGTTTTGGCCTACAACTCCCAGAAATCCTAACAGCTGGTAAATTGGCTGGGATTTCTGGGAGTTGTAGGCCAAAACTTGAATAAATCACACTGAATTCTAGATGGGACTCTCAAATAGCAAGGAGGAGCAAAGGAGGGAGGGTGGGGGTATTCTATTCTTGGAAGCAGCAAAAGAAAAGGAGGAGGAGCCCCCCCCCCTGGCTCCTTGCTGCCTCTCTCACTCCGATCCTGAGGGAGCGAGGGCCCAAGTTTGCCCAGGCTGGTCACATACCTACATTCCATGCACATGCAATAATACAGCAGTAGTAACAAGGGGTATAAGAAGAGGTAAAATTAAAACCGAAGTATTCTGACTGGTCCCTGCCTCATGCGGTGTAAACGGCTCTTCTCTGTGAGCCGGGAAAAGCCAGCGTTTTCTGCTTGGGTGCACACACATACATATTCTTTGGGGGGATTTGCTGCAGAATCTTCTCTATGAGCCCGGGATTCTGCAGCAAATCTCCCCAAGAATATGTATGTGTGTGCTCCCAAGCAGCAAACGCTGGCTTTTCCGGCTAATTTCCGGGCTAATAAGAAGAGCCCATTTGCACCGCATGAGGAGAGACCAGTCAGAATACTTGGTTTGAATTTTACCTCTTGTTATTGTTATTACTGCTGTATTATTGCATGTGCATGGAATGTAGGTATGACCAGTTGGATTACTTATAATATTAGGCACTTACAGTAGCATTCATTCTATTATACATTAGGTTGGTTTCTCACCCCAATACTCTTTGATGCTTTAGATCCTGGCAGGCAGGAGAGGCAGGAAGCCTGGAAAAATGTAAACAAGAGGTTTACTCAGAAGTAAATCCACAAAGGAGGGCCCTTCATCCAAAGTGCCCTCCTTTGCAGATTTACTTGAGTAATCCTCTCTGTTTACATTTTTCCGGGCTTCCAGCCGAAAGAAGGAGCGAGTTTAGGGCTTGCCTTGCCATAATACTTATTGGCAAGGGAGGCGGGAGGATGGTGAGAGAGAAGGAGGGTGCCCCCCCCCCCCGGACGACCTAATAACGACACTTAAGAAAATCCTGGCCCCCGACGTTCGAAAAAGAAAGTCCACTTCCTGGTTGGCGTTCCAGGTGCGGAAATACTCGAAAGTAGCATTTCTTACGAATTTCTTACAAAACGAATCATTTTCATAACTTTTTTCTCATGCCTAGTTGCCACCTTTTGATATAAGAATAAGGAACAGGTACCTAAAAATAGGGAATTTTTCATTAAAAAAAGGGACACTTCATAAAAACTTGAAAATTATCCATTGATTTTCAATTACCTGTCCCTTATTCTTATATCAAAAAGTGGCAACCTTATTGGGTGAGCTCCTGCCTGTTGGCCCCAGTTCCTGCCAACCTAGTAGTTCACAAATATACAAATCAATTGATTTTCAAGTCTCTTATTTTTGTGAAAAAATCCCTATTTTAGATACTTGTCCCTTATTCTTATATCAAAAAGTGGCAACCCTATCACCCGGTCTCACGGATTCAAACTACCGACCTTCAGGTTAGCAATTCAGCCAACCTTCAAGTCAGTGGTTCAGCAACACAAGGGTTTAACCCATTGCGCCACCGTGGCTCCTATTGAGCACATTTAATGTATTCCACTAGGACTCCCACAGTCCCTTACTAGGCAGGGCTTTTGGGCACTGAAGTCCAAAACATGTAGAAGACACACCTGCCATAGATCGAGCCTCCTACTAAAGAACAGTGGCTGATTCAAAAGTTGGCAACTCTTTAGATTTGTTTTGTGGGGGGAAAATAGATAATGGTTTGCATTAGACTTATCTTCTTTCACTTCACCACCATCTTGGTTTTCGTTGGCTGATGTTGTGCTTCGGTTCTATAATTTGGAAAATCATAATAGGAGTAAGACACTGAAAAGAACTCGAACCTCCAATCACTTAGTGATACTTAAAAGTTGCCAACTTTTGAACAAGTCCTTTAGTTGTCACTTTAGCAGCAGGGTGGCCTATTGCAATTGGCTGCTCAAGTCTTCACCCGCTGGTTTCTTCATCTCAAATCCCTACAGGATCACAGAACTGTCGACTTGAAAGGGACTGTAAAGATGATCTAATACAACCCCCTGCTAATGCAGGAAACCAACAGCTAAAGTATCGCTAGCAGATGGCGGCACAATCTCTGTTTTAAAATCTCCAGTGAAATCTGTCTGTTCCACAATCAAACAGCTCCTACTACCAGGAAGATCTTCTTAAGGTTTAGACTGAACCCCCTTTCTTGCATTTTGAATCCACCGGATGGGATTCTGCTCTATCAAGCTGCAGAAACTTTCCTTTCTCCAAGTTTAAATATGAAATTCATTATGTTCCATATCCTCCCTAATCACATAACCTGAAAGATAATTTCATAAGTTAATTTAAATAACTGTATGCGTGCAAAAGTTTGTGCACCTTAACCACCAGAAAGCAAAAATGTCACCATCTCAACCATCCATGTGGGCAATTTCAGATTTGAAATGACTGCTGTTGTGAATGTTCATTATTCTTAACTTTGGCACATTTAAGCTTTATCTATCTATCTGGGCCCTCTGGTGGTGCAGCAGGTTAAACCGCTGAGCTGCTGAACTTGCGGACCGAAAGATTGATGGTTTGAATCCGGGGAGCGGGGTGAGCTCTCGCTATTAGGGCTAGTTTCTGTAAACCTAGCAGTTCGAAAACATGCAAATGAGAGTAGATCAATACATACTGCTTCTGCGAGAAGGTAACAACACTCCATACAGTCATGCTGGCCACATGACCTTGGAGGTGTCTATGGACAATGCTGACTCTTCAGCTTAGAAATGGAGATGAGCACTACCCCCCCGAGTCAGAGATGACTAGACTTAATGTTAGGGTAAATCTATCTATCTATCTATCTATCTATTAGGCCTGGGCAATTATGGCTCTAAATGGTTCTAAAGTACTTGCAAAACTAAAGTTCTGGTGGTGAAAACTAGGTGGCGCTGGTTCTTTGCTTCTACAGTGTGCTAAAGTTCTGGTGGTGAACATTTCAGAACTCTAACAAAACTTTCAAAACTTCATTATTATTTCATTATTGGCGATTTTTAAGACAGAACCAACTAGGAACTGCCATTTATAATGAAATTTTGAAAGTTTTGATAGAGTTCTGAAATGTTTACCACCAGAACTTTAGAAACACTGTAGAAGCAAAGCACCAGCGCCACCTAGTGTTCACCACCAGAACTTTAGTTTTGCAAGTACTTTAGAACCATTTAGAACCATGATTGCCCAGGCCTACTATCTATCTATCATAGACTGCACTTCTTACATTTCACCGCATTTAACCCAATTATGGACATTATTTCCTCCCCGCACTATATCCATATATGTCTCTGTGTTTGCCACAGATAATAACACTTCATGTGACCAGTGAAATAGGTTCAAGTCCAGAATAGTTCCTGCTATAATGAATCTGTTTATCTTTAGAGATACATGTTAAGAATCCCTTTTCCAAAATGCTTAGGATTCGAAGTGTCCTGTACTTCAGATTTCCGCCCCAAATTTTGGAATACATTCATGTACATAATAAGTTTTCTTGGGGATGGAGCCCAAGAGTAAACACAAAATTAATTTATGTATCACATACACATTATACACATAAGGATTCAAAATGGAAAGAAATTCAGAACAACAAATCACATTAGACATTCTGAAAATTTAAATGGGATTTTCAAAGTGAAAATTTGGGTTACCCTAGAACAAGAAAAGAAAAATAATCCAAAGAAGAGAGGAGAAAAAAACAAGGATAGAAGAAAGCTGGTTCTAATGTGTTTTCTTTTTCCTTCCCTATTTTCTTACTGCATTCCACATTCCTTCTAGGTGCTTGTTCCTGGAGATATTAACCAGTATTGCACAGTTGCTTCTTCTTCTTAGAAACAAGAATATAAATAGATGGAGGTGTTGCCTTTTAAGTTTAAAACAACAACAACCCCCAATAGTTCCTGGGGATGGAGACAATGACATCATTTACTTGCACTCAACTTCAGCAAGGGCAGATTCAAATCCAATGCTTTAGTGACCCCCAGTGGACATTCGTGGGAACTGCTCACCAGCAGAGGCTGGTGGATCCTTATTATCAGGTTGGATTATTATTATTAATCTTCAAATGGCAAGGAACTTGTACAGCTTCTTCACTTAAGATATGATCTTTCTCACCTTCCTTCCTTCTTTTCACAGCATATTTTCCTCCTGAAGAGATCAGTATTGTATATATGGCTCTTTCTCATTTTATCATCTTTTTTGTTCCGCGTCAGGAGCAACTTGAGAAACTGCAAGTCACTTCTGGTGTGAGATAATTGGCTGTCTGCAAGCACATTGAGCAGGGGACACCTAGATGAGCCTTCTCTCATGTCCCCGCATGAGGAGCTGGAGCTGACAGAGGGAGCTCATCTGCACTCTCCCTGGATTCGAACCTCCGACCTGTCGATCTTCAGTCCTGCCGGCACAAGGGTTTAACCTATTGCAATTAATGCAGTACATATTGTACCTATATTGTACCTATATTGTACAATTAATGAAGTTTGACACTACTTTAACAGCAATGTCTTGATGCTATTGAATAACAGTTGTAGTTTCACAACAACTGTCCAAGACTGCTGGATCCTCAGCAAACTGCAAATATCATTATCCCATAGCATTGAGCCATAGGAGTTAGAGTGGTGTTAAACTACATTAATTCTACAGTATAGATGCATCCCAAAACCCTATGTTGTTATTGTAGTTAATTGCCATCAAATTAGCTCCAATTTACAATAAGCCTATGAAAGAGAGATCACTGTTATTAACAGTTGTGGTCGGTGTGTTGTCGAAGGGTTTCGTGGCCAGAATCCCTGGGTTGCTGTGAATTTTCCGGCTGTATGGCCATGGTCCAGAAGCATTCTCTCCTGACGTTTCACCCACATCTATGGCAGGGATCCTTAGAGGTTGTAAGTTCTGTTGGAAACTAGGCAAGTGGGGTTTATATATCTGTGGAATATCTAGGGTGGGACAAAGCACTCTTGTCTGTTTGAGGCAAGTGTGAATGTTGCAATTGGCCCCTTTAATTAGCATTGAATAGCCTTGCAGCTTCAAAGCCTGGCTGCTTCCTGCCTGGGAAAATCCTTTGTTAGGAGGTCCTGCAAACTCAGTGCTGTGGCTTCCTCGACTGAATCAATCCACCTCCATTGTGGCCAGGCTCTTTTTCTACTGCCTTCATCTTTACTGGGTATTATATGAGTCCCATTGGCTCATAAATACTTCCAAGTGAGACAGCCTCAGATTATTCATCTTGGCTTTTAGTGAATGTTCAGGATTGACTTGTTCTAAGATCCATTTGTGGGTCTTTTTTTAGCATTTCACAGAATCTGTATAACACTTCTTTAGCACCACAATTCATATGAGTTGATTGACTTCCTATAGGCTTTCTTCACTGGCCAGTTTTCACAACTATCCCCCAATGAAAAATAGGGATCATCCATAGTGCTCTCATCAGCCTTTCCAAAAGATGGTCTAAGTACTTTTATAGCATGGAAGGATTAGATTGGACTTATTGTAATAGAGACTTTGGACTTACTGCCATGGAAATAGAAATAGCCCCTTCCTATCACTATTTAATATAATTCATCTTGCCAATACCCATACATACTATTTACTCTATATGAACATGTTGCCTACTGTGGAATTGGTTGGGGTTAGCTATTGGAAGAATGCGTAATTTTTTCCAATTCATAAGTGAATGATCAAACGTTTAGCTGTTGCGGAAATGGATAAATGTACAGTATTGTATGTATAAGTGCTTATACTTCAGAAATAATTCACATTTGGTAATAATCTGTATACCTTAATAAAGCGGAATGTTTGTATGTATGTGTGTGGAGGGCGGAAGGGCGGATATGTGGCAGTGTTCTGATTGGCAGCCACTTTCACAGGCCACAGCGGCTGGCGCGGGTGATGGACCTGCACCAAACTTGGTACACATAACCCCCCTAATCCCCTTTACGTCCTGGTGGGGTTCGTGGGACATGACCCACAGATTATGGGATTTGTAGTACTTTCAAACACTTTGGTTCCCACAGACCACTGAGCCCAACAAAAAGGACCAATACACACCACACTTGGCACACACAGCCCCCACTACCCACTCTACGTCCTGGTGCAGTTTGGAGAAGGGTGGACCATGGATGATGGGACTTGAAATACCTCTACCCACTTCCCAAGTCCGCCGCGACCCTCATCCAATTACTGATCGAGACCACACTTGGCACACATAACCCCCATGACTGCCTTCACGTCCTGGTAAGGTTCGGGGAGGACTGACAATGGATGATGGGATTTGGAGTATTTTCACACCCCTCTGTTCCCACAGACCACTGCGTCCCCCAACAAACACCGATAAGGACCACACTTGGCACACAGAGCCCCAGTGACCCACTCTACAGCCTACTGAAATTTGGAGGGGGGCAGAACATGGATGATGGGACTTACAATACCTTCCCTCACTGTCCAACCCTGCTACAAACCTAATCCAATGACTGATCAACACCACACCTGGCACACAGAGCCCTCATGACCCACTATACATCCTGGTGCAGTTTTGTGTGAGACGGACCACGGATGATGGGACTTGAAGTACCTTCACTCACTTCCTAAAACCAATGCAACCCTCATCCATTCACCAATACAGACCAAACTTAGCACACAGAACCCCCATGACCCAATCTACATCCTACTACACTTTGGGGGAGGGTGGACCACAGATGATGGGACTTGCACTACCTTCAGTAATTTCATGATACCAATGCAACTCCCAATAATGATGGATCAAGACCAAACTTGGCACACAGAGCCCCCATGACCCACTCTACATCCTGCTGCACTTCTCAAATGACCCGGGCACCGCTGGGTCCCCAAGCTAGTAAGCTGATAAACACAGGGGGAATTGCTGGCATTGTAATTCATCTGAGGCATCTTATAAAATGTTTTTTTTAATTATTTTATTTAATGCATTTTTATACATGAGGTAAAACAGAGGGAAATGGGGGGATAGGGGGGGGGGGGAAGGGGAGGGATAGACACAGGGGAAAGTGAGGAATTAACACATTATCAGTTACTCCCATCCAGTCCACAGGGTCCAAAAAGTTCTAGCAGATTAAAGCCTTTTTTTTGTGAAAATGTTTATATGACCTGTTTATATACAGTTATAGGTTATTTTATGTGGGGGGAAAGTTATTGCTCATTGATTTTGTATTGGAGAAATGTTTGAATTTTGTAATGTTTTAAAACTACGTATTGGCCTATTTGTTTGGAAGTTAAATACTAGTGAGTGGTGTTATAGGGTAAGGCCGAGGGGGGGGGGGAGTGTCAATGTCCATTGTCTACCATCCATTGCCCAAACAGCTTTCCACTCTGAGTATTTGAACATATGGTAGGGACATCATAACCTTGATATTTTTTTGGTCATTTAGCTGCTCATTTAGATGTATAGAATGTTTTTCTAACACAATTGTGCCTGCATCATTGTTTTAAATGTTTTTTGCATAATAAAAATAAACAAATGGAAAACACTCCCACTAGACTAATTTTAGCGTTCATTAGAGAAGAAAACCCCGATGTGGATCTCCCCATTGGAAGCTTTTAGAATTAGACAGTTAGATAATTTTAAATGGCTAACATACAAGGAGGTCCTAAGCTGGGATGGCCAGAAACATATTCTGAAACCCAGACAGCAATTAATTGAAGAGCAGAAAGAGATAAATTGGTTCTCATACTTGCAATTAACCCAAAAATTTAAAGAAGATCAGAAAGAAGGGTTTATAGATGAAGAAGATGGACTGGGTAAGATATTAAGGGACAGCAATAACAAGATGGTGGGAAAACTATATAGAAAACTAATGCTAGAAATGGGGGAGGATGAGAGGATAAAAGAGTATATGAAACTTTGGTCGAGAAATATCGGTTACAAAATTAGCCCAGAACTTTGGAAAAGTATCTGGAGGAAAACCATATGTGCATCGACCTGCACCAGTTTCAAAGAAAACTGGATAAAACTTGTATACAGATGGTATCTAGACCCGGTCAAAATAGCCAAAATGTACAGCTCTACCAGGACAAATTGCTGGAACTGCGGGAAAAAAGATGGAACCTTCTTCCACCTTTGGTGGCACTGTAGAAAGGCAAGGAGGTTTTGGAACATGGTAAATGGAGAGCTTAAGAAGATATTCAGGATACATATAGAAAAAAACCCAGATAGCTTCCTACTAGGTATATTAGGCCCAAATATAAAACTAAATGAGAATGACAAAAAGATATTCTTGATATTAATTACGGCAGCAAGAATAACATATGCTAAATATTGGAAATCTGAAAAAGCCCCAACAAAAGATGAATGGATATTAAAGGTGATTGAGGTCATTCAAATGGAGTGGCTGACAGAAGCAATTAAAGAAAATAACAGTGAAATGGGACAGGGTAGAGAACAGGAATGGAAACCCATGCAGGAATACTGCAAGAAGGAATATAACACTGTGTTGCAACTTAACTGGGAGTGAGACCACCTGTAGATTCTGTTTATAAAGAAAGTAAAAGCCCATGATGGGGGGCAGACTAGTAGTAAACAGAATGAATATAGAAATATTGTGTAAAACTACAAGGGGAAATAACAAGCGTGAAACTATATGTTAATTATATCTTAAATAAGAATTGCTGTTTTCTCTTCATACACCGTAGGCAACTGGAAAATTTTCAAGAAGAAAGCACAGGGAATACCTGAAATGTCCGTGCTGAAAACACCTATGTATTAATAACCCACCTATCCGGAACTGTTATTTTTTATGCTTCCATGTTTCTGTCACCCTATTCTATCTCTTTCTACTTGATGTGCCCGCTGGCACACGATATCTCTTTCTTTTTCTTTCTTTCTTGCTTTTGTTGACTTTTTTTCCTATTTTAACTTTGAAAACCAATAAAGATTGATTTTTTAAAAAAAAGAGAGAGAAGAAATACCCAACCAGTACAATGGTAACAAGCTTCAATACTTATGTTACCATAAAAACATATCATTTCATGAGATGTGTGGGACCATTCATAAGGTGTAGTGGAAGTATTTGGGAAATGGGTAGAGATCTGTGATGTTACTGTTGTGTCTGTCATGGGATTTTCTGAGGCCTGAAAATCTGTAAGGAAGTGGGATCAAAGGGGGGATGTCCAGAAAATGCACACCCATAATGTGCACTGGAGTGTGCATTTAGCCCAATATAGCACATTAAAAAACCTCATCAGAAATTCTGAAATTGGTGATAAAATGCTCTGCAGTTGACCAGTGTATGGTCGCTGCAGAGCAGGAATTTAGGAGCAATATGCACAGTGGAAACAGTGCTGTTGCTGGAATATCTGGATGCAGGAACCAGATATAGCACTCTCGGGAAAGTAAACAAACCCCTTTTCCCCAAGAGGGAATCACTTTCCCTTTTTTGTTTCCCCCCTGCCTGCCATGATATCCATTTCTGATTCTCATCTGATGAGCTGCTTTGTTCAGTACATTTCTCTCAATTGGGTAAGGAAAAAGAAATCTTGAGAGGAAGTCATAGGAAGGAGGGAGCAAGCTTGTTTTCTGCTGCCCTGAAGACGCAGAACAATGGCTTCAAACTACAAGACAGGAGATTCCATCTGAACATTAGGAAGAACTTCCTGACTGTGAGAGCTGTTCAGCAGTGGAACTCTCTGCTCTAGAGTGTGGTGGTGGCTCCTTCTTTGGAGGCGTTTAAACAGAGACTGAATAGCCATCTGTCGGGGGTGCCTTGAATGTGATTTTCCTGCTTCTTGGCAGAAGGTTGGACTGGATGGTCCATGAGGTGTCTTCCAACTGTATGATTCTATGATTCTTTACGTTGGATCGATTCGACATGAGGGGAGCCTTGTGGATGCCGTGGGAACTTCTTTGCTGTCCCAGGGTGCCTGTGGAGACTCTCAACAGCCGAACTGGATCTCCTTAATCCACATTCCGATCTGGAATAAGTTGCTGTGCAGATGCAGCTTGAGAGTGTATGGCTTGCCTACAGTCACCCAGTGACAGGGCCGTAGCCAGGATTTTGATTCGGGAGGGGCTGAGTTTGATTTGGGGGGGGGGGGGGCTGAATCTGAGTGAGAGAGGATCTACCCTAGCAAACCTTTTGTATAGTTATCCCAATACCCCATGCATATGGGATATATTGAGCATGATGATCAGATCATGATATGAATACACATAACAGTTTAAATAATGTACCAGTAAGGCCTTCTCATGGACCACCCTGAGAATTTGTGGGGGGGCTGAAGCCCCCCAACCCCTCCCCCCGGCTACATGCCTGCCCAGTGAGTTACACTACCAAGTGGGAATTCAGACCCTGGTCTCCAGAGTCCCACTCTAACACTCAAACCAGTACAGCATGTTGGCTCTCACAAAGTGGATGCATAGGCCTACAATTGCATAGTGTGAAAGGATCCCTGTTGAAACACTTCAAATACGTGCCCTCTTTTACAACTACTGAGAGAAGGAGGAAGGCATAAATGTAAAAATAAGTAGGTATATCTCTGGTTGGTTAAAATTTAATGGGTACACAGCTCTGGTAGCACTGATTTCATCCATATATTACCTAGGCAGGTGCTCAGGGCATGCCTTCTGAGCACTAGGTGTGCTTATTAAGTGCATAAGTGCATAAGGCATTTTTGAGAGAGAGAGAGAGAGAGAGAGAGAGAGAGAGAGAGAGAGAGAGGTCAACCTCTGTGGCCTCATAAAAGCTCTTCTCCATACTCCATGTGGGTTGCTATGGAAATTTCAGTGTCAGCCTCTCCAACTGCCCCATTGCTAGATAGCTGCATACTCAAAACAAAATCCTCAGCCAATTTGGCAGACTTACCTCAAAATACAGATTACTCAATGTCATCCCCAGTAAAACCTAACAAATAAAGAACGAAATCCAATTCTGCTCCTCAGTCATTCGGATCCAATGTGAGGACTGCGTTTGGAGATGCTTAACAATGCTAGGGGGCGATGAAAGATTTCGTTTCTTCTCAATGCATTCGGATTCCACATTTAATGAGTCCCTGTATATTGGCAGGTTGATCCTCCATGTGATCCCAGATTTAAAAGGAAATCCCTCTTGAGGATACATAGAGTCTGCCATTTTCAAATGTGAGGTAGGTATTGGCTTTTGCAAATCAGTGATGCTTAAGTCCTTAATTGCATGGCTGTTTTATTAAACCAAGCAGCATTTCTCTGAATGGCTCAGAATTAAAACAGAATACTTTATCCACTGTACCTTTAATGCTATACCAGTAACATGGCGGGTATCAGTATAAATAACAAAAGGAAATATAATTTTCCAGAGTCCTTAAGTCTTTGATATAGATCTCAAGTGTCTTAGAAACTATGTATCCCAGACATGCTTACTCCTAGTTTCCCATTTTGAACCTGCTCCACTTATTCCAGGAGCGAGAATGGGGGGAGTGTTGCTCTTCAGACCTTGCTAGACTACAACTCCCATCATCTCTCATGACTGAACACACTGGCTAGAGGTGAAGGGATCTGCAATCCTGGAAGACAACAAATTGTTCACCCCTGTTCTTGTTGTGGTGGTGGTGGTGGTGGTGTCCCTTCAAGTCCTTTCCGACTTATTGTGACTCTACCTAAGGTGAACCTGAATGAGGTTTTCTGGATCTGAAACATTGTGACTTGGCCAAAACCCTGTGGATTTCCTTGGCTAAGTGGGGAATTGAGTAATAGTCCAATGCCAAATCATTATCATGCAGTGGCTATCTTCACCCCTACTAAATTGCCTTGTTATTTTCTAAAAGGAGTGAAATCTCAACTTCAACAGATATTCATTTTCTTATTAGGATTTGCGCTACTTCAGTGGATCTCAACCTGGGGCCCGCAATGTCATCTGATGAGGTCTGCAAAGGATTCAATTAATAACTATTATCAGTGTTGACACTATTATTTTAAATTCATGTAGATTCATTATAATTAAAATATTATATTATAATAGAAGTGTGTGCATTAACAGATTAATTTATATCCCCGTCTCTCTAGATTTGAAGGCTTTCATTTAAAAAAATTGAAATAATTATTTGATGCAGTCTAGACCCCCTGGTAGCGCAGCAGGTTAAACAACTTGCTGATCAAAAGGCCGGCAGTTTGAATCTGGAGAGCGGGGTGAGCTCCTGCTGTTAGCCCCAGCTTCTGCCAACCTAGCTGTTCAAAAACATGTAAATGTGAGTATTTATTTATTTATTAGATTTATCAACCACCACTAATTGGCTTGTTTACAAAACAAAGCAATACAGTAAAAATGATAAAAACAGTTACAATAAAATACAATTTAACCTGTGTATTAGGACTCGAAAGGTACTGCTTCTATGGGAAGGTAATGGCGCTCCACACAGTCATGCTGTCCCACATGGCCTTGGAGGCGTCGATGGACATTGCCAGCTCTTCGGCTTAGAAATGGAGATGGGCACCATCTCTCAGAGTTGGACACGACTAGACTTAACATCAGGGGAAACCTTTACCTTCACCTTTTAGTGTCTTAATTCTTGAGTTAAGTCTTGGGGGTCTGCAGTCACAAAAAATATTTAAAAGGTTATCCATGGTGAAGAAAAGTTTGAGAACCATGGTGCTATATTCTTGCTTTAGTAAGGAGAGTGTCATATGGGGAAAAGGATGGTGAGGAAAGCATGAAGCCCTCTCTTTCCCATTGCTTGGTTTTTCCACTTAAGGCAAGAAGTGGGGATTATGTGGCCCTTGAACAACAGACTCCAATTTTCCTTCCCATTTGCTGCAGTGGCTAGTGCTACTGGGAGTTGCAATGAAACAGCGCACGTGCCAAATGCAAATCTAGCACAACATGTCATTTTATATGGCTCACAAGGCTTTCAATGGCAGGGCAACATAGTTACATTTATATAGTCTTACAATTACAACTAGCCCTTTGAAGGCAACAATAAGGCTTCCAATGAAAAAATGAGTCTGATATCCCTGAATTAGAGGGTGATGAGACCCCTTTTCTCATTCCTACCACAAAACCATTTTGCAACAGGGAAGGGGCCTGAAGTCCTGCTTCAAGTTAATGTATGGGGAATCCATAAAAGAACCAAAGGAAGGAATAATTACATTCCCACCTCCACCACCCCATGGGCTTTATACTGCCTGGGCAGAGTTAGTGAAGGCTCTCGTACAAAGCTTTTAATGCAATGATCGGCCTTAAACCCCCGTAGTATCCGAGTGTGTTATTCTGTGCTCTCACTAAGCTAAATTTAATCCTGTTAGTTTCCGCCTTTTGAAAGTATGTTGAGCTTTGTCACATCACTGACCACACAAACATTCCCACGTCTGCTGATTCATCTTGTGTAGGGCAGAAAAAGCCACACTTTCCTGATTTTCTTTCCACTTTGCCCTTGATTATAAATGGAGCCTTATTTTATCAGGTTGCAATCTCTATGGTGTGGTTTTAGCTGTACTTATTCCTGTGATCATGTTGCATGGTATAGTGGGTTGAGCATTGGACTTTGACTCTGAAGGCCAGGGTTTGAATCCCCACATGGCCTGAAACCTACTTGGGTGAGTCATATACTTTCAGCCTCAGAGGAAAGGCACTGGGAAATCTCTTCTGAACAAATTTTGCCAAGACAATCCCATGACAGGATTGCCTCAGAATCACCATAATTCAGAAATACCTTGAAGACGCACAGCAAGGCTGCGATATATTCAAGTAGATACCACTCACAGCAAACTCCATAAATGGAAGATGCCTGTCTCTTTGAAGAAAACAATGACTAGTATGGTGGTAGAACTGGAGTTCAGTGCTTTGTTTATTTGGTTTAACATGGAGTGAGGTCAAAGAATTATAAAAGTGCTGTAATGGCAACTTAAAAAAAATAATTATTCATATAGACATATATTTGCAAGTGTTTGTTGCATACAGTGCAATACTTTCCATCTATTAGTGTTCCATAATCATTTCTCAAATAATGTATTTTCTTTAAGGGGGCACAGTCTACTATTTAAATCTATATATATAAAAAGAGAGTGGTTGTGGGATGGATGTTATGCACGGCCAAACTATAACCCCCCGACCCACAAAAACCACCGAACACATTCCCACAGACCACGAGGTACCTACAGGGCACAAAAAGCCCGCCCTAGATACCTCGGAAGACCCCTAAACACGACCCCCCTAAAGCCGCCATTCAAACCTATGGGGGAATCAGGATCCGGTGGCGGCGGCGCCTTTGCCCGATCCGGAGCCTGTGCGCCTTCACCTACTATCCACTGGGAGAGCGGAACCTCCTTCCCACCTGAATGCCCTCCGGAGGACCAAGGTTAAGGGCCGGCCTGGAAGCGGCGGAGGAGAGGGGCACAAGCCCAAGGAGACGACGGCGCGGCCCGGGTCCTAAACAGGATGGCAGCAGCCGAGGAAGGCCAATGACACAGCAGAGAAGGTGCCCAAGGCAGCGCCCGCGCCACCTGGCTCCATGCGGCGGAGGACGGCTGGTGTGCGGTATCTCTCCCTGCGGTCTCCTCTTCCTTCCTCAACCGCCTTCCTCATGTTCATGGACCCGGGTCCCGTGGGTTGGCCCCGGGAATGTTTGGGAGGCAGGGAGATGGAGGAGGAGGCAGGTAAGGCCACGGAACTACACCTCCCAGAAGGCTCTGCGCCGCTCGCTGGGAAGCAGGGGAGGAGCTTACTGAGAAGTGTAGTCCCTTCGCCTTACCCGCCTCCTCCTCCATCTCCCTGCTTCCCAAATGTTCCCGGACCCAACCCACGACCCGGGTCCACGAACATGAAGAAGGCAGTGGAGGAAGCCAAGGAGCCGACAGTGGGGAGGAAGAGCGATGAGGCAGCGCCCCACCTCCCTGCCATTCCCGGAAGAGGAGATCGCAGAGAGAGACAGCACACACCAGCCGTCCTCACCCCCCCCCAACGGCAGGAAGGTAGTGAGGAAGGGGGACCAGGCAACAGAAGAGACGGATATGGAACAGGCAGGCAAGCTTACAAAACACATAATAATAAAAACACCACATAATAACAAAAACCCCAAACACAACAACTCCTACACAAAACCACACAAACAGACACATATACACATAAACATATATACACATACATACACAAACATATACATACATAAACACAAACACACACACATATATTAGGCATGAGAAAAAAGTTATGAAAATGAAATGATTCGTAAGAAATTCGTAAGAAATGATACTTTTGAGTATTTCCTCACCTGGAACGCAACCAGGAAGTGGACTTTCTTTATAGAACTTCGGGGCCAGGATTTTCTTAAGTGTCGTTATTAGGTCGTAAGGGGGGGCACCCTCCTTCTCTCTCCCCACCCTCCCGCCTCCCTTGCCAATAAGTATTATGGCAAGGCAAGCCCTAAACTCGCTTCTTTCAGCTGGAAGCCCGGAAAAAATGTAAACAGAGAGGATTACTCAGAAGTAAATCTGCAAAGGAGGGCACTTTGGATGAAGTGCCCTCCTTTGTGGATTTACTGAGTAAACCTCTCTGTTTACATTTTTTCCAGGCTTCCCTGCCTCTCCTGCCTGCCGGGATCTAAAGCATCAAAGAGTATTGGGGCGAGAAACCAACCTAATGTATAATAGAATGAATGCTACTGTAAGTGCCTAATATTATAAGTAATCCAACTGGTCATACCTACATTCCATGCACATGCAATAATACAACAGTAATAACAATAACAAGAGGTAAAAAATTCAAACCGAGAGTATTCTGACTGGTCCCTGCCTCATGCGGTGCAAACGGGCTCTTCTCTGTGAGCCGGGAAAGCAGCGTTTTCTTGGGTGCACACACATACATATTCTTGGGGATTTGCTGCAGAATCCCGGGCTCATAGAGAAGATTCTGCAGCAAATCCCCCTCAGAATATGTAATAATGTGCCCCCGCAGAAAACGCTGGCTTTTCGCGGGCTCACAGAGAAGAGCCTGTTTGCACCGCATGAGGAGGGACCAGTCAGAATACTCGGTTTGAATTTACCCTTCTTATACCCATTGTTATTGCTGCTGTTATTGCATGTGCATGGAATGTAGGTATATGACCAGGCTGGGCAAACTTGGGCCCTCGCTCCCTCGGGATCGGGGTGAGAGAGCGGCAGCGAGGAGCAAGGGGGGACTCCTCCTCCCCCCCTTTTTTTTTTGCTGCTTCCAAGAATAGAATACCCGCTCCCCTCCCTCCCTCCTTCCCTCCCTCCTTCCTATTTGGAGAGTCCCATCTAGAATTCAGTGTGATTTATTCAAGTTTTGGCCTACAACTCCCAGAAATCCCAGCCAATTTACCAGCTGTTAGGATTTCTGGGGTTGTAGCCAAAAAACATCTGGAATGCGCATGTGCTGGCATACGAACTAGTAACGAATTCCGTTAGTAATTAAGTTACATTTTAGAAATTTTGGAAATTTTTTGTAAGTCTTTCTTTTACTAATCAAAAAGAAATCCCCCCCCCCATTTGATTTTAGAATCGCCATTTTTGGATTCGAAACCATGCCTAACATATATATATATATACACATATACATACACATAAACCCACACATACACATATATACACACATACACACATACATATATATACACACACAAATACATACAAACAAAAAACACACATATACACACACATATATACACACATAAAGACATACACATATATAAACACATACATACACAAAAACACACACATACACATATATACACATAAACATATATACACATACATACACACACATACTGTACATACACAAACACATATACACACGCATACCCACACATATATACACATACACAAACACATATAAATACACATACACACATATATATATACACACATACATACAGATATATACACACAAAAATAAACACACATACACACACATATATACACACAAACATACACATATAAACTCACACGACACACATAGACACATAATTTCAAACACTTACATACCCAGACTTCCTCACATCTCCTACATAGGGCACAGCAACGCGTGCCGGGTTCAGCTAGTAATAATACATATAAAAGTATCATAGACTCTTGCTTAACATCTGCTTCCTCCTTGTCTACAGTCTTATAGGATCCTCTATTTTAAGTTTAATTTTACATTGAGATATTGAATCATTTGTTGCCATTCATTAACAAAGTTATCTAATAGTTCTCCCCTTAATAATACAGTTATTTTATCTATTATCTGCATATCTGTAATATATTATTCCCATTCTTTTAAAGGATGTATCTTTGGGGTTTTCCAATATCTGGCATATACTATTCAAGCTACCACTGACATGTAAAACATTTCCCCCCCAAATTTTCTTTCTAATTTTTCATCGGGCATATTCAAAAGGTGCGTTTGTGGTGTCATTTTTAAATTGTAACTTTTGAAGTGAACCTTGCCTCTGAAAGCTGCTTCTTTGTCTCTCCCCCAATATAACATATAACTGTGCCAGTGGCACAGTGGTTTAAACCGCTGAGCTGCTGAACTTGTTGACCGAAGAGCTCCTGCTTCTGCCAACCTAGCAGTTTCAAAAACATGCAAATGTGAGTAGATCAATAGGTACCACTCCTGCGGGAAGGTAATGGTGCTCCATGCGGTCATGCCAGCCACATGACCTTGGAGGTGTCTACGAACAATGCCAGCTCTTTGGTTTAGAAATGGAGATGAGCACCCCAGAGTCAGACACAAGTTGACTTAATGTCAGGAGAAAACCTTTATGTTACTAACATGATGAAAAAATTATACCCAAAAAAGAGAGTATTTTTCCAGGCTATCTTTCTTGCCGAAAGAGATGCCCCCTGCTTTTGACAGCCTTAAATGAAACAGCCGCACTTGCCACATAAACCAGGATACATCAAGGATTGCAGGTTCAGGAGCACATAAGCCACTTCCACACTGCCCCTTTATCCCAGGATCTGATCCCAGATTATCTGATTTGAAATGGAATATATGAGTCTACACTGCCAGATAGCCTGGGATAAGAAAATAATCTGGGATCAGATCCTAGGATAAAGGGGCAGTGTGGAAGGGCCCCAAGACATCTGGATTATCATGGACTACTACTTCCCTCAGGTTTCGCTTTTTGTTGTTATGCTAGATAAAATGCTCACACTAGCTCTAAAAGGAATGTTTCAGCCAACTATGCATTTTTATTGTTATTCATGCTTTGCTTGAGAATATTTGGAGGTGGCTTGGTCTCAATAATCAATCAAGACCCATTACCTTCATAAAAGATCCACTCCTAATGGAGATGGAAACTGCTAGGACTCATTTGTTGATAAGAATAAACACATCTGACAGCATTCTGGGATGGAGACTATCATGATCATCATTGTGTTTCAAAACTTACTGTCATTCCACCCCCATTATTTTCTGCTCCTCTTTGTTTACTCAAATTAGCAATGAACAGAATTCTAGAGAGGGATTTGAGGTTTTATCTACTAGGGGTGGTTGATCCATCAAAAATTTGTTTCTAAACTCGCGGGGGGGGGGGGGGATTGTCGTCGGTGGTTTGATATAGAAATTGTTCCAAAAAATTTCTGTAAAATTTCGTTATGGAAACGTAATTATTAATGAAAATTCGTTATTGTTTCCTGGTAATTCTCAGCAGGGAAGGAGGTGGGGATGTCCTCTACACCTCCTCCCCTGCTGTGCTGAGAACTAACGCACATCAAGGCTTGACGCGCTTTAGGTCTTAGCAAGGAAGGAGGAGCATCCGCACCTCCTTCCCTGCTAAGAACTAAAACGCATTTTAGGTCTTAGCAGGGAAGGAGAACACACACATGGGATATACAGAAAGAGAGAGGGGGAGGGGGGGAGGTTTGTCGCGGTTTAGTTTGGCAGGGAAGGAGGGGAGGACGCTCCTCCTTCCCTGCTAAGAACTAAACCGCAACCAGGCTTGCCACGGTTTAGTTCTTGGCAGGGAAGGAGGGGCGGTGCTTGTGAGGGAGAACCTGGGGAAATGGAGGAAAGCTTGGTTGGGCTGCTTCCAAAGCGCCCGCCTCAGCTCTCAGCTGGCGAGAGGAGAAAGGAGGGTGGTGCTGCCCTCCAGTCTCCTCTCGTGAGTTGAGAACTGAAGAGGGGGGAAAACGACCTAATAAGGTGACCTTTACAAAAAATGGTGATCCCGGGTTCGGTTTTGAAACTTCACTTCCGGGTTGGATGCCAAGGGTTGAGATAGAGTCAAAATAATTTCAAATACGAAATATTAACGGGTTTCAAAGTATTTAAATTGGAGATATAAGAACATAAGAACATAAGAAGAGCCATGCTGAATCGGGCCTCAGCCCATCTAGTCCAGCATTCTGTGTCACACAGTGGCCCACTTCTTCCCCTATTATCTACTGTTTCATCTCTCTCTTTCCTAGGAGACTAATAGAGCAATCTTATGTCTACACTGAAATAACTCTTATAAATACAGTGTGGTTTGTGGTATCTCAGTCTATCGGTCAATCAGATGGGTTAAAAGACAATTAAAGCATTGAAGAAGTCAGTGTTATAAGTGAAAAGTTATAATGATTGACTTGATTGACAACAGATATTTTACTCTTGTATGTTTATAGATTTCAGTTCCTCTGATATGCAAATATTAGGTAATTATTGGCAGAGTCTGAACCACTTCTGAGAGGTAGCAGATGTCTAATTTGAATGTTAAACAGTGTTAATGCCCTCCTTGATGAATTTTGGAATCCTGGGATAATTTAAAAATGATTAAATGGTTACTGTTAATAAAAATAGCCTCGAGCGCAAATTTAACACCTTCTTCCCTGCCTATTTAAAAATGGCTATTTTCTGGTTTTTCAACAAAAAACTGCATTACACTAAGACTGCATTTGATCATGAAACCACACAGCTGCAATCACAAACATATATTAAAACTATAATGTGTTGGAGGAAAATTCTGAGAGTGCCTTGGACCGCAAGAAGATCAAACCAGTCCATACTCCAGGAAATAATGCCCGACTGCTCACTGGAGAGAAGGATATTAGAGATAAAGATGAAGTACTTTGACCAGATAATGAGAAGACAGGAAAGCTTGGAAAAGACAATGATGCTGGGGAAAATGAAAGGAAAGGGAAGAGGGGCCAACTAAAGCCAAGATGGATCGATTGTATCCTTGAAGTGACTGGCTTGACCTTGAAGGAGCTGAGGGTGGTGACGGCCGACAGGGAGCTCTGGTGTGGGCTGGTCCATGAGGTCATAAAGAGTCAGAAGCGACTGAACGAATGAACAACAAACATAATGTTGCAATGTTACCCTGAGTCCCCCTTCAGGGGTTGAGGGATATAAATGGGATATAAATGCGAGAAATTAATTAATGTTATGCAAATAACACATTTTTAAAATGTCACAACAATCAATAACAAAAGATGTACACTGAAATCCAGCAGTAGTTTAAAGCAGGCTGAAATGGACAGATCTTTGAAATAGTGCCTGGTATATTACACACGGAAGAATATTTAATAAATGATGGCCTTGGCTCTGAACAATCTCACTTGTGAGCACAAGAGCAGGACAACTTAATAAATTGTAGAGGCTGGCCAACTCCTACAGATACAGGCAGGTTGCAAAACCCAGTCTTTATACAAAACACACATCTGATAAAATGATATGTTTAGATGGTAACATAGATATTGAAGCTTGTTATCACTGTACAGGTTGAGTATTTCTTCTCTAAAATACTTGGGAGCAGAAGTTTTTTGGATTTCAGGGGTTTTTTGGGGGGGATACCTGTATTTGGATATATGTATAGAATGAGCTATCTTGGCAATTGGACCCAAGTTTGAACATGAAATTCATTTATGGTTTACATATATCTTATGCACATAGCCTGAAAATAATTTGTAATGTTTGTGACAATATTGGGACAAGTAGGATCTCCCCCATGTTGGAGTCAGAGGAGTGTCTTCTCTTTTCCCTGCCCAAACTACTTTGAAGATATAGATTAGAATAAAGGACTTAGCTGTTACAATCCAGAAGCCCTGCAATGATTTGAGGTGCACTTCCACACTGTAGAATTAAGGCAGTTTGACACCACTTTAACTGCTATGGCTAAATGCTATAGAATCATGGGGATTGTTTTATGGTGATACACCAGCACTCTGTGTCAGCGGAGTCTAAAGACCTTGTGAAACTACAGTTCCTATTATTACATAGCATTGAGATATGGTGGTTGAAATGGTGTCAAGCTGCATTAATTCTACAGAGTAGATGCACCCTTGCACATAAGCTATGGAAATGGTGGAACAAAAGAGATATCAGAGCCAGAACATGAATCTAAAAGGTTCTGGTCCCCTAGCCCTCAAACAATATTGACTATCCCTGGACCTAGGTCTAGCACTGAGTCAATATATTCTTCCTTGAGAACTATATGATTCCTAAAGACCATCCAGCATCACAGGTCACATGAGACACGAGAGAAAGGGAAGGTGAAAAGCTCTAAACCACAAGCCTATCCTTTTGAGTCTTCCTCCTTCGTGGTATGGGGTGGAGCCTGAGAGGCATAATCCTGGTCCAAGATATAAAAGGATTCAGTTCTATAGCTATTGGTTGCTATATGGACTTGTTACAGCTGGATACCTGCTTTGATGTTGCCCATCTACTGTGCTCCCACTGCTGGCCCAAATATGACCATGAGAATGCTGGTAAGGAAACCTCAGCTAGCTAATGGTGTTTTATTTTTTAAACCAATTCATGATTTTTAAAAAAATTTCTTCTTAGTATACTCTGTCTTGCTTAATACTGTTGAACTGTGCATATGTGTGATATTGTCTCCCTTCAATCTCTCAATGCATGTTCATGTGCTGCATCTAAATGCTAACTGTCCTTTCTTGGAGATTTAAGGATGTTCTCCTCAAAGGTACCTCTGTTTCTTTAAGTATAAACTTCTAAATATATCATGTGTCTAAGCTTAGATTTAATGTTATGGATAGTAAAAAGTGAGACCTTATAGCATGTAAGTAAGTCATCAACTGAGACCATTTGATGTGAAGTCATCACCTTTCCTAGTACCTTCTTTGAGAAGAGTGCCTTAGTCGTATGTGATGAGCCTTCATGCTACCTGTTGACTTATGGTGATGCTGTGGATTTCAGAGGGTTTTATTAAGAAAGGGATACTCAATTTGGTTTTGTTGGTTCCTTCCTCTGAATTTTAGCCTACAGCACCTAGTTATCCTTCGTGGTCTCCCATCTAAATACTAATCAGGGCTGACCCTCCTTAGCTTCCAAGATCAGACAAGATCTGGTTCCTTTAGGATATGTAGGCGGCTAGTGCCTTTGATGCCGCATGCTAATTATCTAGTAGCAAGGGATCTAAATTTGTCTTAAAGCCTAACAGGGTTTAACAGCTAACTTCTTATGTGCAACAAGAGACATGCTTCCTCTCAGGAAGGCATTAAGCACTTCTGAAGCTCAGACGTTAACCCTTCATAGCAAATGTGAATATGTCGATGGCCTTTAACAGCTGACATATTTATTTTGACTTTAACTTTCTTGCATTGGCACCCACGTTTTCACATGCACTGTGTTATTTGCAGTGATGCAGATGAGACCAGGGGAAAAATGTAAACAAGGCAGATAAAAGATCATTAAAAACAAGAGTAAGAAGTAGCTCTGTGACATTTCCATGCAGAGGCCTATGGTCTTGTTATAATATAGTCATTATGATAATGCTGCCTTTGTATTGATGCCTCATTAATTAGATATTATTATGGTAAGAAAGTAGCTTGGCCTCCTTATAAAAGCTGTAGTTGCAGAGAATATAATTTGCTAAATTTCTAGTTTTGCAGTTTCAATCTGGAATTGAAGACTTTTGGTTAAAATAATGATGATTTCAAAGTCAGCAACACAACTTGGAAATAATGCCCTTTTGGACCATAGTTCCCAGAATCCCCAGTATTAGGTGCAGGGTTCTGGGGCTGTAATCCATAAAGTGATAATGTATTTGTTTTGTCCCAGTTTTAGTCAACTATAAGAGTATTCTGGAGCATTACGGCGTCTGAAATATTTGCGTCAGGTTGGTAGTCACATATCTTTCGGCATAGAGATTGTCCTGTTTGTTCAATGTGAACACTAGAAGACCATTATTAGAAATCATGGCAGATATCTTTTTGGAGTATGTACAAATGAATATTCTAGTGACAGTACTTTCTGGGCTATGGGTAACTGAAATTATGGGATCGTGGATAAAATCAATTACCAATAAATTATTTGAATTCCGGTCCCAGGGCACCATAGAGTTGAGCTGGAGGATCTAGATATTTTGCAAGGTACAGCAGCATGATTCCATAGCAACTTCTGGGAAACATATTATAGAACAGGTCTGCACTACCTGTGGTCCTCCAGGTGTTTGGGACTCCCAACACCCAGAAGCCCGATGGTCAAGCTGAGGTCCAAAACATCTGGAGAGCCACAGGTCATGCAGGTCTGTCATAGAATCATCTGAATAACCTAGTACAGGGCTGTCCAACTGGTGGCCCGGGGGCCGTATACGGCCCCTCAGCCCCTTCCCTGCGCCCCCCCAAGCTTTTTAATAAAAAATAAAAATAAAAAATAAATTAAATAATATTTTTAAAAATTACCCACTTCTGGGTTCTGGAGCAAGTATCACGAGACTACGGAAGCCACATGGGATTTCGCTCTCAACACGAGATCACACCTGTGTTGAGAGCTAAATCCCGTGTGGCTTCCGTAGTCTCGCGATACTCCTGTTGCCGAAATCTCAGCTACTTAATCCCTGCGGCCCACGCAGACGCGATTTGGACCTTCTCGGCTGCTGCCTTGGTCGGTCGTCGCCTCTGCTCGTGGTCCGGCTACTCCTGGACCCTGCGCGTTTGGGAAGGTAGGTTAACCTTTATGTTATTATGTAATTGTGTATGGATGCCCCTTATGTATTCCCTCCCTGCATTTCCCCTTAGTAAAAGATTATATTTGATTGTATGGATGCCTCTTATGATTTGTAAGTAAATTGGAGCCGAAAGAGGGGCAGGGGCGGGGCGTGGGCGGAGCCGGGGCGGAGCCGGGGGCAGACCCTTCAGCCCCCCAGGTCATCAGTGACCGGAATTCAGGCCCCTGGGCCAGTAGAAGTTGGACAGCCCTGACCTAGTAGATATCTAGAGAGATCACTTTTCCCACAGCTCTCATTCAGACAATTGCTGTAAGCTGAAGTTGGCTTAATGGCAAATAGCCACAACAAAATCTGTATATACATACACACACCTGTAGATACAAGTCTGAATCTTCTACCTTTTGTTCATGTACACAAAATGCAAATGCAGGTAGTCTCAAAAGAAGAAAGAATAATTGACAAGACAAAGCATGTTCCTTCTTCCTTCAAAAATACCAGCTCCCAATTACCGATCTAGAAGGCACTTGCAAATTAAATATAGCAGTGGAAAACTTTATTGTCAACAGCTAAAATAAGGAGGAAATCAATTTTGTTTTGGTGTCAATCTGTTCTTATTTGCCAGTGGAGTGACTCACATCTGACAGATAAATTATGCTGTGTGGTTAATTAAAAGATAAGGCATATTCCTATGGAATATGGACACTAAGGACTATGGGAAACTTGTGAGGACAATTTGCTAAGTTTAAATTAGCAAATTGACATTTAAAAGGCCAACTCTGTATTAGTGATCAAAGAGTAATGTGCTTTTTCCTGTTTTATGTGCTGTAAGCAAACATTTTCATATTCATTTCCAAAGTATGTCTTAGTAAAGCAAGAAGAGAATTGTTTCTAGGTTTGGGGGGAAATCTGATTCTAGAGATCTGATGGAGTGATAGTGTAGCCACAAGAGAAAAGATGTTACTGAGATTGGTCCCATAAGACTCACTCATGATAAGGTGGTAATTTTGTATGTTTTTAGAGGGTTCAAAATATCTGAACTCTAAAGTAATTAACTTACAAAGGAGCCCGACAGTGTTCAGCCCTGTGGAGACCAACGTCCTTGGTCTCAATGTGGATATACTCAAGTACTGGTGGTGAGAGAAAATGCATTCTGTATGTAGGTCTACAGTGTTCCCTCACTTATCGTGGGGATTACATTCCAGGACCATCCACGAAAAGTGAAAATCCACGAAGTAGGGACATTATATACAGTAGAGCACTGGTTATCCGACTTTTACTTATCTGACACTTCATATTATCTGCTGCCACCTATGCCACCCTCCCTGCTCTCCCTCACTCCCTCACCCTTTCCTCCATCACTCACTAAGTCACCAGGCCAAGTCCCGGTTCTACTGCTGTGATTCGTCCTAGTGAGTGAGTGAGCAAGGGAAGGCAGCAGTGGCAGCAGAAGCAAGAGCCTTGCAAAGGTGGCAGTGGCTACTTCTGCAGCCACTGCCACATTTGCCACCTTTCTTGCTTGCTTGCTCACCCACCCTCCTTGCTTGCTACTCACCGGCCAAGTCCTGGTTCTACCACCTGGACCCAGCCCGGTGAGTGAGCAAGCAAGGGAGGGTGCGTGAGTGAGCGAGGGTGGCAAGGGCAGCGGCAGGAGTCTGGCCACCTCTTCCAGACTCCTGCTTCTGCCTCTGCTTCCACCTTTGAGGCCCTCCCTCATTCGCTCTCTACTCACCAGGCTGGGTCCTGGTGGAAGAACCAGGACTCGGCCCAGTGAGTAGCGAGGAGGGAAAAGAGGTAGGTGGGGAAGCGAGGTAAGGAGGGCCGCAAAGGCGGAAGCAGCTACAGAAGCAGGAGCCTGGAAGAGGCAGCCAGGCTCCGGCTCACCCATCCTTGCTTGCTTGCTCGCTACTCACCAGGCCAAGTCCCGGTGAGTAGCAAGGAAGGAAAACCACGAAACAGCGAGTCTGTGAAGTAGCAAGGGAACACTGTATTCAGAAGTATTCTTTTCTAGTATATTTTTCCCGGTATCAAATCTTCTCAGTCTTTCTAACCAAAGTAGCTCTTGGGATGTGTGATGGTTCAGTTCCTATTCTATCATAGAAGGAAATGGACAGATTCTATTTAGAATAGCCTTGCAGTCTTGGGCTACTGGTCATCTTGTCTTTCTACTCCCAGGATCTTCCATGCTCTGTTGTTTCTGCTCTGAGAAAAGTTTTGCAAATTGCAGTTTTCAAAGACTGCTCCCAGGCTAGGGCTTATTCTGCACAAAATTCACATGTGGTTGATTTGTATGACATTTTCTGTGTAGGTAACATATTCAATTTGTAATCTTCTCTCCTATAAGTTAAACGCATTAGAACTCAGAGAAGATTCTTGCACCTTCCTCTTGTAACAGCCATAGAAGGATTTGAAGTGTACACATTCTCTTCCCTAAACTATATATGCCCATGTGTGACTTTTGTGCAACTTAAACACTGAATTTAAAAACTTCTCAATCTGAGATTCTTCTTATTGAGGTTTCCCAAGACTTAGTAATCCATCCAATGTTTCACCCATTTTCCAAATATTTTAATATGATTTCAATCATCATATTCATTAATAGGTAGGGTTCACTTCTCTGTGTACCAAGCTCTGCATTATAATTATACCACTGCCCTTCCTTCCAATGTGCTATTTGGTGAGTTTGGAATGAACACATTATGTATTATCTTCCCCAACGTAACAACTCTAGTCAAACAACTGTTTTGTTGAGGTGTTGTGTGGTTGTGTGGCTGTATCATCATGTTTTAGCAGCATTTTCTCCTGACATTTTTGGCATCTTCAGAGGACCTCCACAAAAACACCTCTGAACTGTTTTGGAGAAAGCCAGAATGGTTTTGAAACAGCTAGAAGAACTTTTCAAACAGGCAGGGGGGATGAGGAGTCTTCCACCCATCCCTCAGTGCAAAACTTGTTTTCCCAAAGAGCAGATGAGGTGTAGGGCAGTGTTTCTCAACCTGGGGGCCGGGACCCCTGGAGGGGTCACCAGGGGGATATCAGAGGGATTGCGAAAGACCATTAGAAAACACAATATTTTATGTTGATCATTTAGGTTCTTTGTGGGAAGTTTGGCCCAACTCTCTCGTTGGTGGGGTTCAGAATGCTCTTCGATTGTAGGTGAACTATAAATCCCAGCAACTACAACTCCCAACTGTCAAGGTCTATTTCCCCAAATTCCATCAGTGTTCACATTTGGACATATTGAGTATTCGAGCCAAGTTTGGTCCAGATCCATCATTATTTGTGTCCACAGTGCTCTTTGGATGTAAGTGAACTACAACTCCAAAACTCAAGGTCAATGCCCACCAAACCCCTTCCAGTATTTTCTGTTGGTCATGGGAGTTCTGTGTGCCAAGTTTGGTTCAATTCCATCGTTGGTGGAGTTCAGAATGCTCTTTGATTGTAGATGAACTCTAAATCCCAGCAACAACTCCCAAATGATAAAATCAATCCCCCCTCAACCCCACCAGTATTCAAATTTGGGCATATCGGGTATTTGTGCCAAATTTGGTCCAGTGAATGAAATTATATCCCGCATATCAGATATTTACATGACGATTCATAAGAGTAGCAAAATTACAGTTATGAAGTAGCAATGAAAATAATTTTATGGTTAGGGGTCACCACAACATGAGGAACTGTATTAAGGGGTCGTGGCATTAGGAAGGTTGAGAAACACTGGTGTAGGGCTTGTAGAAATGCTGAACTAAGCTGCACAAGCATGTCTCCATCTTCCCAGAAGATGGCACTATAACTGTACCGAAAGGCACAATAAAAAGACCAGCTCCAAACTCAAATACGTGTGCGCACGCACACACACACACATACACCAGAGTTGTGCTTGCAAATAACACCTCATTCTGTCTGTTCCAGTTTTCTCATGCATATCTTATTAGCTATTTTTTGTACTTTTAAAAATAAAAGGCAGAATATGAGGAATTCGTTCATATGGATTATTAAACATCTTAGTGATGTTGCTATAAACAGAATTGACTGAAATAGTCAGTCTGTCTATATGCTTCATATTAAAAATTTAAAAATGTCTAACAAAACTCAACATAACCGAGACAATCTAAACATTTCCATATGACAGTGTATTTGAATTACCAGCTTAAAATTAAGAGAGGTACAAAAGTCTGTATGTACAACTTCCTTGTTTGCCAAACTCCATGGGCCGAAGCTATATAGTGAGCTAGTGACTGGTGAATTGTCTTGGAAGGCCCCACCAAACATGGTTTGGGAGTAATGTAGCCATCCAAATATTGGACTGCAACTCCCATCAGCCCTAGCTATCATAGCCAATGGTGAAGAATGCTGGCTGTGGCGTTCACAGTAGCATTGGCAGAAGCATGCAATACCAACCCTGGCCTAAGACAGCTGTGGCCTTCAGTGTTTTATACTTAAAGCTCCCATCACCAGAGCCAATGGTGAGGGATTCTGGGAACTGTAATGCAAACATAGAATTTTGTGCATCACCAGTACTTTAACAGAGTGTGAGTATTTCTCTGGAGAGCCAACCACTGTGGTGTGTGAGATGATATTGGGTCTTGTAAGAGAGGAAGCTGAAAGTAGAAGCTGAAGAGGTGCCAGCAACATCAATCGAGGGACCACCTTGCAGGCTGATCTTCTCAGGTGGCAATATTTCAATGAGTGCTTCCAGCCTGATTTCATCCTAGCCAGTCAGCCATCGCAGCAAGGAAGTCACAATGCTGGACGGTCAATCAGACTGAGCCAATTATTTCTGTATAAGTGAAAAAATAGGCATCTTTTGTGATCAGTTATGGCAAACCTGCGCATATCTTTTTGGCTTAGACCAGGGGTGGCCAATTACCGGCCCTTCAGGTGTTTTGGACTTCAACTCCCAGAAATCCTAACAGCTGGTAAACTGGCTAGGATTTCTGGGAGTTGAAGGTCCAAAACACCTGGAGGGCCAGTAATTGCCCACCCCTGGCTTAGACCCTGTGATTACTGCTGTCCTAGGGGCAAATCCCATATGGCTTTCTTTTGGGATTTTTTAAATTTGCAGTGTCTGACTTGCAGCACAAGTGTTAAGGGAAAAGGTACCAACCACCTATTGGTTGCTATACAAAGCAAAGGTATCCTTGCACTTAAAGAAAGCAGCAATATGGGCTGAGAAGATAAGGTCTTTTTAATCCACTCTGGTCTAGTATCCATGGATGAAGCATCCCTCCCTCCTGACCTTTCAAAAAAAAGTAAAAACCTGGCTCTTTGAACAAACCTTTGGAAATTCAGTGCAATAGATAAACACGGAATTATTTAAGATTGAAACATGGAATGGCTTAGACCAGAGGTGCCCGCACTTTTTCAGCATGCGAGCTACTTACAATGAAACCAAGTCAGAAAGATCTACCTTCCGCCCGCGCGCCTTCCGTGCTGCGCACCGTCCACGCTTGCTTCCGGATGAGAGAGAAGCAGGGCGGAGCAGGGGGAGGGGGCGTGGCTTGGTGTGGCCTGGCTCTGCCCCCCTCTGGCTTCAGCTCTAGCAGCAGCTGCTCCAGCCTTGAGGAGGGCAGGGCCAAGCCAGTGGTGGCATAGCTAGCACAAGGCTGGCTTGACCCTGCCCTCCTCAAGGCTGGAGCAGCTGCTGGGAGTGCCGAAGCCGGGGGAGGGGGCGGGGCTTGGCGTGGCCTGGCTCCGCTCCCCTCTGAGAAGCGCCCCATCCAGCTGTGATCGACCTCCTTCGGTCCCGTGATCGACTTCCTGGGCAGCCCTGGCTTAGACGATGTTACTGGATAAATGAGATTAACAGGAAGACATTGATTTTATATAGATGTTTTAATAGTTTTTGTATGGATTTTATAATGTTTTAAATGTTTTAATTGTATATTGTGGATTGTTATGGCATCAAATTGCTGCCAACTTGTAAGCCGCCTTGAGTTGCCTTCAGGCTTGAGAAAGGCGGGATAGAAATATTGTTAATAAATAATAAATAAATAAAATCTCCCTCCCTTCTATTTGTGCTTACAAGGATGGAATCTCACCACTCATTTACCTTTATTCTGCCCTATAGATATTATAATTAACTCTTTGTTGTGAATGCTGATTTCATGGATAGAGAATCAATATGAACTACAGTAGCTACAATGCTGGAAAAAGAGGCAGCTATCATTATTTTGCTACACTTGCAAATCACATAGTTCTTCCTGTTCAATGGATAACCTCTCCCTACAATCATAATTTTTCGAAGAAGTGAAAAAAACAACCCTATGCATTAGTTGACTCATTGTTCAAAGTAGAGAATGCAGGTTTTCTAAAAGCTTCCCCGCAGAGTTTCAGAGAGAATGATTTCTGCCCTGCTTTTCCTCCAGAATCAGTGTGTTAGCTTCAATGTTCCTTTCTTGTTCCCTCTTTTTCTCTCTCTCTCTCTTTCCTCCACCTCCCTTCCATTTCAAACAGATTAGACTGCAGCCTTTTAAGCATGGGAAGATATTACCCAGCAGCCTTTAGGATTATGTTATCAGCTGCAACCAGATGGAGCCTATCAGGGCTGTGTCAATCACAGTACACCTGTTGATCTCGTAAGCAGCCAAAAAAATTAATTGCGTATAATTTTTTTTGAAAAAAAAAGCACAATGCAAAAGAGAAAAGGCAGTGGGAAAGGGGAGGAAATAATGACTCAGTGCATGCAACATTCAGAATAAATAAATTTGAATAGAAGAGAGAAACGAGACAAAAGAAAAAATGTTGCCTTCTAGTTCTATTTCTACTGGAAACGAACCAATTCTTTCACCTTTGAAAGCATGGAAAGAAGGCAGTGTTTAGGACAGAAAGTCCACAGTAGCAGATATTCGTGATTTCTGGGAGATAATAGGCACACAAATGCTGTGCAAGATGTTCTCTTTGAGGCTAAGCCTCCGACATTGAGGTTTTAAAGGTGAGCACAGGCAGGTATTTATTTATTTATTATTTGGACTTGTACGCCACCACTCCCCGAGGGCTCGGAGTGGCTCACAATCACACAAAACATTAACAAGAACAAGAGCATCAGATTAAAACTAAGAGATAAAATTATCCATACTCAGCAATCAAAAGCTAACCGGAAGAGGTGGGTCTTGCAGGCCTTGCAAAAAGGTAAATCTTGCCAGGCCCGCATTTTGCTTGGAAGGGTATTCCAAATTGAAGGCGCTACCACAGAAAAGGCTCTGCACCGGGTAGATGTTAGGCGGATGGATTTGAAGCTAAGCACTTCAAGAAGGTTCAGTTGTTCGGAGCGAAGTGACCTCTGGGGTTGGTAAGGGATGAGGCGGTCCCTCAGATATCTTTCAAGGCCTTGAAAGTTAACACCATCATCTTGAAGGTGATCTGATGCTCAACTGGAAGCCAGTATAGCTGCTGAAGAATGGGAGTTATGTAACATCTCACTGGAGTCCCAGTGAGAAGTTGCGCAGCGGCATTCTGGACGAGCTTAAGTTTCCGGATCACGGACAAGGGCAGGCCAATGTAAAGGGTGTTACAGTAGTCCAGTCTCGAGATGACCGTGGCTTGGAGCACCATGGTCAGGTCGTCTCTGGATATGTAGGGGGCCAGCCACCTAGCTTGCTGCAGATGGAAAAAAGCGGTTTTGCTGACAGTGGAAACCTGGGCTTCCATCGTCAGCAAAGGGTCTAAAACAACCCCAAGGTTGAGGGATGGGTAAAAAAAGTAGGCATAAGAGAAATCCAAGTTCACCATTATTATCCACTAAATATTTGGCTTTGAGTGCTTAAGACATTAAAAATGTGGGTTCAGGTTCCTGTGATGATTTAGGCTTTTAACACACCTATGAAGGAATGTTTACAATGGTCTTAAATCAATAAGATAGGTCGCTTTGTCTTTTACGCAAAGTTGGGTGGATTGCTATGATTGTTTTGTGTTAGACACAATCATTATTCATTATTTATCTCATGCTTTTTAAAAAGCCATCTCTAGTCTTTTTAAAATTTAAATATAATGCAAGTTTCTTTGGCCACATTCTTGTAGGTAAATGACACACAAATATATGGAGGAGGAGGATACAGAAAAAATGTGGTAATGAAATGTGTGTGTGGTGGGGGGCGGATGATGCTATGGAGAAGGTTGTTCACCCTCCACGCAGGAACAGATATCAGGAGATGGGGAAAACTATTTTGAACTAGTTCCCCAGATCCCCCAGCCGTGTAATCCCCAGAATATGCATTGAAAATGACCTTTTTGAAGTATAATTTCAACAATCCTCCAGCTAGTATGGCCCTAATGCTGGGGTGTCAAACTCATTTTCATCGAGGGCCACATCAACATTATGGTTGCTTTCAAAGGACTATTGCATCCACAGATGGAGAATCCGTGGATACAGAGGGCCAATTATAATTTTTACATAGTGGTCTTTACTTTTTGTCTGAGTTCCCAGATGTTATTGAATGACAACTCCCATCACTGTGCAGACTGGGGATAATGGGAATTGCGACCCAACAGCACCTGTTGCTCTGAGAGTGGGGAAAGGTTAAAGGACATTTTAAAGTCAGACATCATATCTACAACACTTTTATCTAAATTAAAACCTCATGATCCTGACTGAACAGAACAATCTGCAGCCTTCCAAGTGTTGATGTATCACAACTTCCATCAGCTCTAGGGCCTTGAGTTTGATACATGTGCCCTAATAGCTATAGCATTCTTGAGATCATAATCCAAATACCTTTTCCAGTCTCTGTTCCAATGTAGGGGTGGGACTGAAGGTACTATTCTCCAAAATAAGAGTTCCCCTCCAATTAAATGTTACTACGTTCTCCAAATTTCTAGCATTTTGGTAACTCAAGCTTCACTTGAGCACTTAGCCATGCAGTTTAGGTGTCCAGAAAAGAGGGCAGGTAAAGTTACCAAAGTAATGTGAATACTGCAAATGAAAGTGGTCCATTTTTCAATACCTCACTCTCCACAGTGATAGAGATTTGGGTACAGTTTGGAGGACTGAATTTCTGTGGAGACAGTGGCTCTTGACTTTGCCTCCCCTGTAGCTGTACCCTTGCAGTTTGGATAAGGGCCCACTTGTTTTCTGAAGAAGGAAAGCACCTATAGAGTTTGTCCTAATGGGTGTTTACTCTTAAAAATAAGCCATGTGGAGTTCAGCAGAGCTTACTTACATGTAAGTATGCATTTATACAGTTTTTAAAAACAAATAGAAAGGCATTAGTGCAGGACAAGTGATAGAGGCATGCATTCAAAATCTTTGGTAGATTTTAAAGAGGACACATTCCACATATGAAGGAGGAGTTATGATCTCAATCTATACCTTTGGTAGATTTATATCCCACATTTCTTCCATTGAGCAGAAATCTGCTCAATGGATGGATAATGGACTGAATATAGATTTTAAAATTTGTAAAACTTTTATTTTCATTGTTTTTGATGTTTTCATGTTTTTAGATATTGCAATGAGATGTCTTATTCTATTCATGTATGTTTTTAGATGGCATCGAATTGTGCCAATTGTTCGCTGCTCTGAGTCGCCTTCGGGCTGATATGGGCGGGGTATAAATGAGGTAAATAAATAAATAATAAATATCTCCAACTGACTTTGTCCTGTGAGAGAGGTCAGAATTTATGTGCCTAGGCAAAGGTTGACTAGTACATTTTATGGCTCAGTGGGGATTGAATACTAAATCTCCCAAACCCCAATCCAACATTCTTACTCCTATGCTCCATTGTTCCATAATTATTTGTTTGAAGCTAAAGAAAAAAAATCTATCTACAAATACTAAGTATTTTCATAGCCTAGTTTGCCATTTGGAGGAGATTGCTTTTGAACTTGGTGATGTGACAAGAACATATTGTGCTTTCTGCTGTCACTCTAAAAAGCAGAAGATGAGATTTTATCAGAATCCTCTGGTCTTGGTGGCTGAGCTTTAGAAGTCACATCGGAGATAGGAAATGATAGGGATGTGTCCACAAACGAATTACAGATCAATTCTAAATAAAGAATTATTGGTGCATCTCCAGCAAGATGGCAAGAGAAGAAACCCTGAATTAGGTCCTTTGCTAGAAAATGTGTTCTGTCAGATCTTCTCAACCTGACAAAACAGGTTCCAGGGAATAGTGCAACAGTGACATCCAGTGGTGTTAGAGATCCCGTCCATGTTATATACTGTAGTAGTTGTTCTCTTCTCTTCACTGCTCAGTATTACTACCGTACTATCTGTACAAGCCAACAAGAAAAGTTAATGTTTCATAAATAACTATGCACGCACTGCCATTTTGGGTAGAGAAGAAATATAGCAGCCAGGCAAGGCTGGGTGGAGGGGTTTGTTGAAGGCAATATTAGATATTCCAGTAGTACAGTTAAGCCCTCCACATTTGCAGGTTTCAGTTTTGTGGATTTGATTAATATGTTCTGCCTAGGAATCTCTAGGTCCTTCAGTGCATCTATATGACTAATTTCAACCAGATCCTGTCCATACAGTCTCAATGAAGAACCTAGAGATTCTTAGAGAAAATACTTCTCTAGGTGTTTGTAAGTTGTCTGCTACAATTCTATCACACTTTTATGTATAGTCTTCTCTCAGATTACAAAAAGGGTTTTTTTTTGTTATTAATGAGTTTTCCATTTTTGCCACAACCCCAGCGAATGTGGGGATTAATGTAGTTGTTCATTCACATTCTTATTGTTTATAGTTAGGCCTGATTAGTTTCATTTCGGTTTATGCATTTTAAACTGATGAACAACTAATCTAGATAATATATTATCTGCTAAAATGATACTTTAAAATGAAACAATAAAGTTATACGCCAGGGGTCCTCAAACTAAGATCTGTGGACTTCCAAGGTCATTTACCCATCCTCCGCTCTAAACTTCAGACTTCCTTCCACACAGCCATATAACCCAGAATATCAAGGCAGAAAATCTCACAATACCTGCTTTGAACTGGGTTATCTGAGTCCACACTGCTCTATATTCCAGTTCAAAGCAGAAAATCTGGGATTTTATTCAACTGTGTGGAAAGGGCCTTAAGGTTGCCCTAAGTCTGAAATGACTTGAAGGCACACAACAACAACAATCCTAATTAATTTGACTATCTCATCAGCCAAAAGCAGGCCCACACTTCTCATTGAAATGCTGGTAAGTTTCTGTTGGTTAAAATTGTTCTTAGTTTTCAATATTGTATTGTTATTTCATGTTTCTTTGCACTATAAACAAGATATGTGCAGTGTTCATGGGAATTCATTCATTTTTTTCCAAACTATAGTTCTGCCTTCTCCCCTCCCTCCCAAACAGTCTGGGGGACTGCGAACCAGCCCTCTGTTTAAAAGAGTTTGAGGATCCCTTTTATAAACAGTGACTAAAGTAGGTTAAAAACCAAATCTAAAGTGTAACCATGTACTAAAACAGTCCTTAAAAGAGTTAAACAGCAAACTCCAAAATATTTTGGAACAAAGGTAAAGAGTTTAGGAGATGGACCATTAGTGATGGAGATGGTCCATTAGTCCATCTACCTGAGTAGTGTCAGCAGTTCTCTATGCTTTGAGACAAAAAAGGCATCAGTAGAGGAAAAGGTAATTGTTTGAATAATTTGACACACCTGTCATTACAATTGACAGCTGGACGTGATTTGTTCTCCTTGTTGATCATGTTAAACTTGAATCCTTGAAAATTGGTTTTATTATTTTGAATGTGTTGTTTGAAAAAGTAAGCTACACAATGAGTTGCAGTGGGTTAAACTGCTAAGCTGCACAATTTACTCACTGGAAGGTCGGCAGTTTGAATCCGTGGGATGGGTGAGCAGAGCTCCCACTGTTAGCTCTAGCTTCTGCCAACCTGGCAGTTTGAAAACATGCAAATGTGAGTAGATCAATTTGTACCACTTTGGTGGAAAGGTAACAGCGTTCCATGGAGTCATGCTGGCCACATGACCTAGGAGGCGTCTATGGACAACGTCAGCTCTTCGGCTTGAAAATGGAGATCAGCATCAGCCCATAGAGTCGGAAACAACTAGACTTAATGTTGAGGGGAAAACTTAACCTTTGCTAAGCTAAACAAATTATTCCAAATACCTAAACTGTAAGATCTTTAACATCTTAATTCATATTTTGCCAGTGCTTCAGGTTTTCAACAAGCCCAAGAGTGGATATCCCATTCAGGTTCTCCATTTAGTGTCAGTTGATCCTCTAACAAAAACCATCTGGCACCAAATGTTATAAAAAGCTTTTTTTTTCAAGCCTGCCTTCCCCATCCCAATGTCTTCCAGATGTTTACGTTTAAAATCCTGGAGACGTCTCGCTAAACTTTTCCAGATACTGAACAACATGGGCCATGCATCCTCCCCCCTGCAATCCAGTATTTGATATCCACAATTATGCCCCAAAGCCAGATATAACACTAAGCAGAGTGAAATGTCAGACTCTGATCACCAATTTGCAATGACATGAAAGAGCAACAAATTGATAATTATTCAATGTATTGCTATTGTATTTCTTACTGAGGGAGGAGGAAAGATGCCACTGGGATTCCTGCAAATTCCAAAATAAACTATATGCACTATGTTGTTAAGTACTTTGACTGGGTGATATGGGTGTCATTTGTTGGGATTTTTCTTTTAAAAAAAGTAACTTTCTAAACTCTGATTCCGAATGGCAGACTAATAATACTTGTTTAAGCTGATAAACTGCTTTCCATTTCCATTTCAAATCAGGTGTTACTTATCATTGGGAACACAGATTCTGCCATACCATTGTAACACATAGTCTTTCTCCTGCCAATGTTTCTGGGTGATTTCAGGGTGGCTAGAGGCTCCAGCTGACCTTAATTGGCCGGGCGATGAGGCCTTAAAACCTAATAAGATCACAGCAGTATCTTTAGAACAATGTACAGAGAACCTTTCGCTCTGGTTGCATGCTTAAAATGGCAAGAGGCCAATCCTTTCTTAATGACTTAGCACAGCAGCCCAGTTTGAGGAATGCAACTGTATACAAAGTGAGCCAAAGACCCTTAGGAAACCAGCAATGGAAAGGGTGGCCCTGCAAAAAGCACAAGCAAGAATAGCTCATCTCTCCAACGTTGTGTCTTCTTTTGCACTAATGAACGGTCTTAGCCAGGTAAAGCTTATTATTGGTTATGCAAGAGCCCTTTTTTGATTGGTTTTGGAAGCACCAATCAGCACTGACTGGAGTGTAAAGCATTGTTGGGTGGCTCCAGAATGAATTCGTAATATGTGCTCCTTCATAGGCAAGATAGGGCCAATTTAGGGTTTCCATAACTCATAAATTATCACCATATCCAAGGGATTCTGTATCCACATACTTCTGTCAAGGCTTGAAAATAGTTTTTATAAAACCCCAAGTCTAACCTTGATTTTAATCTTTTACTGAACCATTGCATATCCATGGATTTTAGTATCCGGAGAGGCTCCTGGAACCAACCCCAGCAGATAGGAAGTGTCCATGGTATATCACTATAATAGAAATGGAGTTAGATCCTGTAACTGAGATGTTAAAGTGCATGTTTTCTGTTCCCTGGACTTGAACTTGAACGTTTACCTTATAGCAGGTATGGGCAAACATTGGTTGGTAGGAATTGTGAAAGTTGAAGTCCAAAACACCTGGAGGGGCAAAGATTGCCCAGGCTTGAAAAATAATGCCATCTGAACAAGGACTTGAGTTTTTTTGCCTGACATATCCTAAAAGTGTGTGCACTCGTTTTCTACCTACTTTTCACGAAAGATCTGGCCATGGGCAAGAACCATTTATAAGGAGCAATGGGGAGGATGAAAAAGAAATGCAATTAAACAGAATTAACAATGGTTTGTGTTTTCTGTTTCAAACTCCAGGAGAGCAAGGATTAAAGACTCCAAACACTTATCTTTCCAAGGAAGAGTAAATTGTCACTATGAGTACATAATTGCTAGGATCTGATGCTAGGATTCATAAAAGAATAAATGTGTTTGTCTGCTGTAACAAAAATAAAAAGACCCTAAAAACAACACAATTTCACATAATTGTACCACTGAGATCAGACTATGTGTGGCACTAAAAACATGCTGTAGTTAACTGTGTATGAATTTGTTATGTAAGCTGCGAAAGCATAAGCAGCTTTGGGAAGATGGCTGGCAGGAGGAATCTAGTTCAAGGGTGAGAAAATTATTTTAGTCTGTCGGCCAAATAAGAACTCAGAAAAGTTTTCCAAGGCCATATTCTACAAGAAATCATAGAATCATAGAGTTGGAAGAGACCTCGTGAGCCATCCAGTCCAACCCCGTGCCAAGAAGCAGGAAAATCGCAGTCAAAGCACCCCCCACAGATGGACATCCAGCCTCTGTTTAAAAGCCTCCAAAGAAGGAGCCACCACCACACTCCGGGGCAGAGAGTTCCACTGCTGAACAGCTCTCACAGTTTGGAAGTTCTTCCTAATGTTCAGGTAGAATCTCCTTTCCTGTAGCTTGAAGCCATTGTTCTGCATCCTAGTCTCCAGGGCAGCAGAAAACAAGTCTGCTCATTCCTCCTTATGACTTCCCCTTATACATTGCTCCTCTCAGCCTTCTCTCCTGCAGACTAAATATGCCCAGCTCTTTGAGGTGCTCCTCATAGCACTTGTTCTGCAGATCCTTGATTACCAAAGAGAAAACCTTGATAGCAAAGTGCCAGCATGTTTTGTTTAAAGTTATGACTGCTAGTAATTAAGCTTTAGGAGAGGTGTTTCAACCTTTTAGAAAGGGAATACAACTCTTAGAAAAGGTGAGAAAGGACTTAATACTAAGGGAAACATAACCATTTGAGGAATATTGGTCAGCGGACTGAGCCTCAGGAACTGAGTTCCACCAACCTTGATTTAGCTGTTACTTTTGTTTCAGGGTTCATATCTTCGCCTTCCTCCAAAACGACTTTTTGAATTTTGAAGCAAACTTCTGTAAGTGCCAATAGGTGTGTCTTTTGAAATGCAACTATTGAAACAAGAAAATAAAATGATAATACTACGTTGCTGTTGTGCCTTATAGTTGTTTCAATTATGTAGAAACTTAAGATGAATCTATCATGGGATTTTCAGAGATTGAGAAAGTACAATTTGCACAAGGAATGGTTTCTGTGGCTAAGCAAGGGATCTCCATAATCATAGTCCAATGCTTTCAAACCACTATACTGTGCTAGCCTTGTGCTATCTTGGCAGCCAAAAAAGTCGACATCCATAGTGAAATACAAAACTGTCGACTCCACAAAAGTCAACATCCATGGTGAAATACAAAATTGTTGGAGCTCTGTGAGCATAGTAATTTTTTTAAATGAAGCATATAATGTTTGAGGATTGGGACAATTGTAGGGACACTGATATGCTTGTTTACAAAGCTATTGTCCTTCCAAGTCTATTGTATGTCTGTGAAACAAGGACCATCTATCACAATCACTTTTGACTTTTGGAAAGATTCCATCAGGATTACCCTCAAAAGATCCTGCAAATCTCTTGGGAAGAGAGATGGACAAATGTCAGTGTTCTGGGAAGAAGCAAAAACTCCAGCATCAACTTTTCTGGGCCAGCCACATTGTCCAAATGTCTGATCCCTGTTACCCAAAGCAGTTACTTAATTCTCAACTTAAGAACAAAAATTAGTGTCAATGGACAACAATGGAGATTTAAAGATGCACTTAAGGTTAAATTTTAAAATGTGGTATATAAATACCAAGAACTGGGAAGCCCTAGCACTTGAGCGTTGTCATTGGAGGTCAGCTTTTGAAGAGGCACAAATACAGTGCGAAAGGAAGAAATGCATCAAGAAGAAGGCGTGTCAAGCCGACCCTTGTTGGGATCGCCTTCCATCTGGAAATCTATGTCCTCAATGTAAAGGACCATGTTGATCCAGAATAGGTCTTCACAGTCATTTATGGATCCACCCCTAAGACTCTACTCCTGGAATACATCATACAGTCATAATTTGCCCCTGAAAGTAACTTCTGGTAAGGAACAAGTGTCATAATATGGATCCATTTGGTGGATTCTAATACATCATAATTTGTTTTCATTGGGATTCATAGCATGTGAAGGAACATGGAAGAGAGTGCGTAGATTTTTCTGACTGAATCTTCAGAGCCAAGCCAGTTCCTACAGCTCTGTTAGCTTCTGGGCCAGCTCAATGATTTTCACCTTGCAATTCTTTGTTTTAATAAATCACAATAGCATCTGACTGGAAGAATGTGTAAGAATGGGTCTTTGTCAACATTGCCTCAGGTTATTCAAGGACTCCTCATGAAGCTGGTTAGCCAGCTGGAGCCATGAGCCGGATGTCATTAACCCAGAAGCTCAGCCAAAAAAGTGTTGACTGAACTGCGAAAATGCAGGCAACTTAGGTGAAAGTCTGAAATTGGAGGTCTGTGAAAAAGAGGCATATATGGTACTTAGCATTTGCAAATGAGTGATCCTAGGGTGGAGCTAAGCTCAATTCAATGGGTCTTGCTTTGAGGAGACATGTATTCTCGTTTTGCTGTGCAGTATTGTATTGTGGGCCTGCAACCTTACCACACATTAAGAAATGATCCATGATCAATCAAATGGGAGTCATTTCCAACCTACGGTCATCCTAAGGTGAATCTATCACAGGGTTTTCTTGGCAAGGTTTTTTTTCAGAAGAGGTTTGTCTTCCTCTGAGGCTGAAAGAGTTATCACTTGTCCAAGGTCACCCAGTGGGTTTCATGGTAGAATGGGGATTAGAACCCTGGTATCCAGAGTTGTGATCCAAGGTTCAAACTACTAAAGCAATATGCACTAAAATTAAGAACAGATTTGGTATAGTAGACACTGTTTATTCTTTTTATCACCATAGTTAACAATAATAATAAATGATGGTGAGGATGGTGATAAGGACAGTACAATTTGTACATTCAGAAGGCATTTGTTGGCAGAATCTGGCATATAGGACAACTTGATTTTCAAACTTTTCCCTGTAAAACTTTTTGTCTTTGACCATGTTATTTTCAAAAAACACATAGTAAAAATGCAACATTTCTTTTTAGCATGCTTTAGATGCTTATGGAGGAATTAAAATTCCTTCAGCTCAATACCAGTCTTATTCCTTGCTGTGAAATTGGCACGTACTTCTTCCCAAAACACCATGCAATAAAATAATCTTTCATAATTTTGCTAGTGATATTTATGATGGAGTGTGACAGTGTTTTTCAGGTGCAACACAGCTATAAATATGCATGTGGTAAAATCTATACACAAGCAAGCCATTTGAAGATTCAGGGAAAACACAACTGGCTACAGAATAAGGTGTGGTGAGCACATGGATTGCAATCTGAAGATCCAAGGTTCAGTTCCTGGTACCTTCGGTGAGAAGGATCATAGGGCCCTTCCACACAGCCCTATATCTCAGAGTATCAAGTCAGAAAATCCCACATTATCTGAATGTAGACTCAGATAATCCAGTTCAAAGCAGATAGTGTGGGATTTTCTGCCTTGATATTCTGGGATATAGGGCTGTGTGGAAGGGCCCTGAGAGAAGATAGTGGAGAAAAAAATGTCCCTGAGACCAGGATAGCAACTCCAATTTAGAGCTAATTATACTAGGCAGGAAGAAAATAATCTCATCTGCCATACAGCATCTTCCAAGGTGGCAGGTTACTGATACTGTCTTTATATGATCAAGCAGGACAGAATCTCGATTTCTCTGGGAGGTTTCTTCAGCCGGTTACTGCAGAGTCAGTATCCTTGACAGGAGAGACTGCTGGCACATTTGTAATCAACTATTTACAAATATAAAAATGCCCTCCAACTGTCTTGATTTGGCACACAGCTCTAGTTCATCTTCTGCTGCCCCACTTTTTCTGCTGCTTTTCAAATGAACCAGTTTGTCTCTCCTCTCCTCCTTTGTCCTCAGCTTGCTTCAGATGCAGCAAACTGAGTTCAAAGTATAAAAGTAGTTTGGATTCCATTAACACACTGATTCTTAAGATGTGGGTTCCGATACCAACTGGTGTCCCCTTTGCTCCGTGTTGGGGATCACAAAAATTGGCAACAGTAAAAGGTTAATTAATACTACCTATTTACTCTGATCTGTTAGCAGCAGTGTGCAGTGTTTACAGTGGACTTTGCAGAAAATGCTTCAGCTGCACTCCACAAAAAGGAAAATCAGTCTGTTTAGCAAGCCTTGCAAATGCTGGTTTATTTTCAGTACATGTTCAAATTTTATATCTGTTTTATATATACAGTACATGGGGTCACGTAAAACTTTCTAGGTGGAAAGGGCTCGCAAGTGGAAAAAGTTTAGGAAGTCCTGCATTAACACAGCAGGGTGGCGAGGAAAGACTTGTTACCCTTACCAATAGATTCAGCTAAAATCAATCTGCTGCAGCCTTTTCTAGCTTGTGTATGCTTCCCCATTAATAAGTTTAGCCATTCAATGGTTTTTTTGCCAGGATTTGTCCATGCTCACCTGGAATCATTCACCGTATGACAGCACAATTCAAAGTGCTGGCTTTAACCTATAAAGCCCTAAATGGTTCCGGTCTAGTTTACCCTTTCAAACATATCTTCCCCTATCAACCACCTCGGAGATTAAGATCTTCTGGGGAGGCCCTGCTCTCGGTTCCACTTTCTTTGCAAGTGCGACTGGTGGGGACAAGAGACAGGGCCTTCTCAGTGGTAGCCCCTTGGCTGTGGATCTCCCTCCCTAGCGACATTAGATCAGCCCCCTCCCTCCTAGCCTTCGGAAGGAGAGTAAAAAACTGGCTCTGGGATCAAGCTTTCGGAGAACAACACAATATAATAGTTGGAAAATCTGCAATGACTACAGAACACACTTAGACTACGATTTTTGGATGGTGCGATTTTAATATTGAATGTAGTTTTGAATGTTTAATATGTATTAATTTTAAGTTTAATGTTTTGTATGTGTTTAAGTCATTGAATAATTGCCATATGTAAGCAGCCGTGAGTCCCCCTTGGGGTAGAGAAAGGCGGGGTGTAAACAGGATAAATTAATTAATTAATATGACTGCTTGGATGCTTAAGTAAAGCAGATGATATAAAAGTAATTTTGTGACCATCCATTCACCATTCTATACATCCAGAGACTGGAGATTTTGAGTAGAAGCTGGAAGGTCAATTGTTATGTCAACGTACGTACTTCGCTTTCTTTGTAGCTTTCTCTATAGTTTTTTGCCAAGTTAAGCTAGACATCATCTAGCTCTTTATTGTTGCTTGCAGAGAAAAGGTCAAATGTTTTATATTTGGCTTGGCAACCTTTATCAACAAAGTGGCCTTGCTCATTTTTACCAGGTGCCCCTTGTATGTTTATTGTCCATTTACAGGAATGTTTATGTGTTAAATCCAATGTGCTTGAAATACAGGTTGAAATTTGGTCTCAGAGCCATTCCCCCCCTTTTGTTTTGAGGGGGGGGCAGGCTGGTGTCATGGAAGAACTTTTTTAACTTGAAAATTAATAAAATAGAAAAGTCAGAAACTTTTTCAGGATTGCAGCAGTTTTTTGAAGATTGCAGCAGTTTATATGCTACTCCACCTGCCTCGGAATGGATTGAATTCCAGACCTAAAATCAATCGAACTTTCAATGAGCCTACTTTTGGGAAGGCATTTGTAACTTCTCCAGGGCAATTTTATTATTAAAGTCATGCAAAATTCACGCTGAAGGACCCAGAGATTTCCAATAAAGGTGTTATCTTAGGTCTAAAAAAGTGATCTTTTAATTTCAATTTTTATATTTTCCCAAGGATCCTGTGGCCCTAGCCGCCATGAAATTGCATGAGCTACCGTACATACAGTATTCCAGATGATAATATGTGAAATATTGATCTGGTTCAATGCATATAAGAAGTGCCCAAGATAAACTTACATTGAGTCTTTTTCTCCAATTGCTGACAAGGCATATTTTATGACCATCTTGAAAGTCATTTAAGTTATCATACAGTTTTAAAACTTATGAAAGCCTATATTAGATTATCTTGAATATTGTAGGAGCCTCTGGTGGCGCAGTGGGTTAAACCCTTGTGCCGGCAGGACTGAAGACCGACAGGTCGCAGGTTTGAATCTGGGGAGAGCACAGGTGAGCTCTCTCTGTCAGTTCCGGCTCCCCATACAGGGACATGAGAGAAGCCTTCCACAAGGATGGCAAAACATCAAAACATCCTGGCATCCCCTGGGCAACGCTCTTGCAGACGGCCAATTCTCTCACACCAGAAATGACTTGCAGTTTTTCAAGTTGTTCCTGACACGAAAAAAAAATCTTGTATTTTTCAGCTCCATTCTGGATCTAGAATCCTGTCTGTATGCCACTTTTATGAGTAAGTTGCAAACAGGCAGGAGTTAACTAATGGGGAATTCCTCTAATAATACTGTAAGGCATAAATGAGAGTAGGAATAAAATTTGAGAAGTTACTTTTTGAATTACTGCTTCAACAATCTCCCAATTATGACCCAAAACAGTCCGTCATCTTTATTTGGATTTGATCCTTGAAAGGCTGGCGTGAGCAGCAAAACACAATGTGTGGCATTATGGAACATCAATCCTGTTCATTCAAGTGGCCACCAATATTTTTAGCTATTCCCCACATTTTTAAATAACCATTTTAACACTGAATAGAAGCAGGTGGCAATGCTGAACCAACACACACACACACACACACATTTATCCTTTTATACTAAGTTGTTCCCTTTCCGGGCTCAATTACACATCTAGTGGAGGAGCATCATCTCTGTCCAACCATGAAAAAGTGAGTGTCAGAATGCTAAATTAGGGATTCATGATTTTGGAGTTAGATTGATCACAATGTTAGGTACAGAATAGACTAGAACCCTGGCTATAATGTTATTTTGAGAGTGCTTCCGTATGTAGAGTTGACTTATTTTATTCAGAGTTCATTTGAACAATCATTGCCCTGTCAGAATGGTGTGGGTAATAATTCTTTTATTTTTAGATGAGCAAAATTTTAATATATTGATACACTGGCTACTAGCACATGTTTCTTATGCTCTAAGCATGGCCTTTGCCTAAGGTTTTAGACTACAACTCCCACAATCACTGACCATAGATGGCTGAGGCTAGTGGGAATTAGGATATACAAACAAACACACGCACACACTAAAAGTGAAAAAAGTGTGTGTGTGTGTGTGTGCTGGGTGTCCACTTATACAGACAAGCTCCCACCTTCACAAATAGCTATAGCTCCCACTACTCAGGAGACACCAAAGGCCCTCCCTTCAATGACATTGCAGATTATAGTGACCACCGTGAACATGTAAAAGAGCCCTTGCAAACACCATACTATCCACCACCCAAGTGAAGGCTTTCATTCAGGGACAATTTCATCCTAGATTTTATGTGTTTCTTCCATCACAGACATCCCAGTGTTTCTTATTTTCTCCATTGGTGTGGAATTTGCATGACCCTGCCCACTGCCTCTTCCATAACCCTTTCCTATTATTTTCTATCTCACATAGCAAACAGAGGAATTAAATCAGCAACTGAACACACTATGGAGGTTTGAGGAGAATTCACCATGATTTATAGGAGGTGTACGCACTGGGATGTATAGTTTACCAGCAATATAAGAGCTCTCAGAGCTCCACCAATGATTGACCTGGATTGACCTGGAACTAACTTGGCACACAGAACCCAAAGACCAAGGATTTATAGGAGTTGTAGTTCACCTACATCCAGAGAGCACTGTGAACGCAAACACCCATGGATCTGGTCCAAACTTGGCACGCATATCTGATATGATGAAATATGATGAAATTTGATTCCTGGAGGAGTTTGGGGAGGAACTGACCTTCCTTTATGGGAGTTGTAGTTCACTCACAACCAGAGAAACTGTGACCTCCACCAATGATGGACATGGACCAAACTTGGACACAGAACCTCATGACTAACTCAACCTAATGAAGGAGTTTGAGGGGATTGACTCACCACAGTGGGAGTTTAAGTATTGATGGAGTTTTTGGGATTAATCTGACATGTGAGTTGTAGTTTCCCACAACCTTATTCATTTTGTACAATAAAAATGACTTTTTATAACCCAGGCAACCCCGAGTACACAATGTTTACCTTATTTATACTCCGCCTTTCTCTTCCCCAATGTGGACTCAAGGCAGCTTACATATAGGCAATTATTCAATGCCTTAAAACACATAAAATTCCAGTAACGTTAAAATTAAAATTAATATCTATTAAGCATTTAAAACGTTTTAAAACATTACATTAAATATAAGTCATGCCATCCACAATCGTAGTCCATTGCACATATTCAGACATTAAGTTGGCTGCCCTTATTTCGAGTTACTGTTAATTTATATCAGAAAGAGGGTAGAAGGACACGTTTGATGTGTGGTTTCTTCAGCATCTTCAGGATCAAGGAGTAACAATCAGTCAATAATCAAGCTTTCAAATGTCCAATGAATGGAGCAGAAGACAGATTCCACTTTACACAAAGGTGTTGTTGAAGATGACCTCATTTCACCTAGCTGTAAAGTTTGGAACAGCTCCCTTTGTAAATAGTTGCTATAAACCTGCCAAAAATTCCTCCCTGTAAATTTATTGCTATTTTGGAAAGCAGTTGTCATCTTGCCATTTTGGCACAGCTTTACATTGTCAGATAGATAGATAGATAGATAGATAGATAGATAGATAGATAGATAGATAGATAGTTTCCACTGAAATCAGCATATTTCATTTTTCCATCTATATAATAGAAAAAGCTTTCCATTTCCAACCCTTGAAAAGGGGAATTTCCTTATAATAAGGAACAAGTTTCAGGCTCTCAAATAAAGCATTTCTCCTTAGTTAGAGACACCTGGCAAACTTATTTCTATTCAAAGACCCCCTCAAAACTTATTGCTTACATTTTTATTTTGATTCAGATTGTGAAGTAGATTCTCCCTTAAAAACAAATGGCTCCCGTGATTTTGAAATGACAGTGAAAATGTGAAACAAACCTTCAAAAATATGGTCCAGACTACAAAATCTACCAAAGCACATTAGCCTTTGAGATGGCAAAGGTGGTCCATGTGCCAATTTTCAGCCACAAATTTTTCAATCACCCAGCAGGGAAAATTAGCCTCCCTGTATAATCAGTGTTTCTCCATGGCAAAGGAAAAGGGCAAATGAACATACACATCCAGATCAAACAAAGAAAAGAAATCGCAGCTGTCTAGACTATAAACCTCCGTAAATACCAGCAGCAATGGCATCACTCTCCCTGCAAGATTGCAGACCTGCTGTTTGCAGGAAAACAGAAGACATCTGGCAAGAATAAATATTGCTTCTCATCTGTAAAAAGAGGAAAATATCTCTAGATCCACTGAGCTCTTGGATGAAAAAAAAAAATTTCATAAATGGAAATAGCCCAAAGTCTGGTGGCTAGTTACACCAGTTTAATCACAATTGTCTCTTATGGGGGGGGGAGCAAAAGAGAGATCCCGTTGATATTCTAGTCACGATGTCTCAGCAGCTTATTCCAGAGTTCATTCGGAGGAGGTAATGACTAGGAAAATGACAAAGAAAACTGTTACTGACCATTAGTGAGCAATCACTCTGTCATATTATCAAGATAATTTAGATAAATGTGGTGGGGGATGGGGGCAGCTGTCTCCAAGGGAAACTGGTTGCGATATTTCAGACAGCAGCCTCAAAAATCTTGATGTTGTGTGTGAGAGAGATTCTGCAGATGTTGACTGACTCTTTTCTAATCTGTCTGAAGGAAGTATTGCTCACTCTCAGCCACCTGAGAAGGCAAAATACAACTCAAATACAGTTGGTCCTCCATATTACTGATTCAGCCATCCACAGCTTGAAAATATTTATTTTGATTTTGCCATTTTATATCAGGGATGCCATTTTATTTTGGACTGTATATAATGGGACTTGAGCTTCCATGGGTTTTGGTATCCATTGTAGGTGGAGGGTTCCTGGAGCCAAAACCTAGTGGATATCAATGGCCCATTGCAAAAGCAGCATGGATTTAGAGAAGTATTCACATGGGAAGGTATTTCAACATACTCCCAGTTCTGTCATTAGTGTGTGCGCACACACACACACAATTGTGACACAACAAATGTTTGTCCATAAAGGTGCAAAATTGGTGGCAAATTTACATCTGGAAGTGCTTTGTGCGGGTGTACTGTACACAGGCTATCCTGTGTCAGCTCCTTTAACCTGCAGTAATACAAATACCTTAATAGAAAAGGAAATGGGTCATTATATAGATTCAGGATTTCTTTATAGTAAGACCCTTGTAAATATGGAAGCCACACCCATGCTTTTACTCAAGCCCGGTGGTATCTCTGAAGGAATTTGCTAGGTACGCCATGAAGTTCAATGATATTCCCTCCAGAAACTACCAGGTATATGCTCTCTGGAAGCTAGCAGAGTTACCTTGGAGTACCTAGAAAATTCCTAGAGATCATCATCATCATGGACAATCACTCATGACAAAGTACGATAGTCTTCCAGAGGTAGAATCTTGGTGGTGAATCCATAAATGACTGTGAAGAGCTATTTCAGATGCCTGTGGTCTTTCGCAGTGAGGACATACATTTCCAGGTGGGAGGTGGTCCCAGTATGGGTTTGCTTGGCACGTCTTCCTTTTGGCTCATTTCTTCCTTTTACCTTTTGTTTGTGCTTCCTCAAAATCCATAGGACTGTTGGTAACAGCTGACCTCTCTCTCTAGGATTCCAGCACAACTCCATGGTATGCTGGAAACAGAAGTGAGATAAATCAATTGTGTTTGGTCATGTCAATGGTTCCACAAACTATGTTCAGCCAGGAATGTATAAGATTAACCAAGTAAAACATATCCATGCATGTATATTTAACTCTTCCATTGAACTGAGAAGATTTATTTATTTATTCATTATTTCGACTTGTTTAACCGCCCTTCCCGAGGCTTATCCCACTCTTTCAAATTATTTGATTGACAGGACTATGCCTCACCCTACTCCTTCATTTCTTTGCTTTCCAAACTATTATGATCCCAAATGCTTCTGCTTCCTACATTCTGATGCCCTCCAGATATGTTGGGCTAAGATTAAGACTGCGTAATGAGTTAGCAAATTTGCAGGTGACACCATGTCATTCTGAGTGGCTATAAAAATGGGTTACAAAGAATGGATGTCTTCTTTAGTGAATTGAGGTTCAGAAAGATTTAGAGTTCCCACATATTCTTACAAGACAGCTGTGTTAGATTATCTATTTCTCTGCCACTGCTTGGCTGTAATATCAGAGGTATTTGGAGATGTTCAGTTCTCAAGAGAACTACAACTCCAGACCTCTCAACTGAATCGAATCAAGATGCAGGTTGAGTATCCCTGATCTGGAAATCCAAAATGCTCCAACATCCAATAATGTCCACATCGATAATTGAAATAGTAACATCTGTGCTTTCTGATAGTTCAGTTTTGCTTCATGCACAAAAGTATAAAATAATGTGTATAAATCTACTTTCAGGCTGCATGAATGAATTTTGCATATAAAATTGGGCTCCATCTCCAAGATATTTCATTTTGCAAATATTCCAAAATCCAAATCCCAGACTCTTCTGATACCAAGATTTTCAGGGAAAGGATACTCAATCTTTATGAAGACATCTAAATACTGGCACATTTGTTCCTATGGTTTGAGCACCAAATGGTTTTACTTTTATGAGAAAACCCGACCTATGTGTGCATTTTAGCATAGATAGTACCAGTCCTCTAATGGCATCACATATTGTTATGTGGGGGGAAATGTAAGTACAAACTCATGTGAATCTGAAGCCACTGTGGAAGTTCTGAACTGATATAGGAGAAGTATATGAAGGGAAGAAAGAAAGTAGATATTCTAGTTCTTTGCTTTCTTACTCCCTAGGGAAGGCCATTACTCGGTCATAAAGCCTATATTTTGGAGTCGGAAGTTAGTAGTTTCAGTCTTTGGTTTCAGACATGATTAAACTATATTCTTTAACCACAGTAAAATACAAAGATAAGTTGATCCAAGGTAAAGCAAGATCCTCCATTATTTTGGAGTTTGCTTCTAGACCACCACATATTAAGCTGGTGCAGAACGCTGCTGCTAGGCTGGTGGCAGGACTTCCATCTCGCTGCCACATCACGCCTGTGCTGCGCGAACTGCACTGGCTTCCGATAGAGCACCGGATCACCTTCAAAGTGCTGGTTTTGACCTTCAAGGCCTTAAATGGTCTGGGGCCAGTGTACCTAAGGGACCGCCTCTCCCAATATAATCCCCCAAGACCACTACGATCTGAGTCTTTAAACCTGTTGACAGTTCCCAGTTGCCAATCTCTTCGCTTGACTGCAACGCGGAGGAGGGCTTTCAGTGCCATTGCGCCTATGCTGTGGAATGCCCTCCCCCCCCCCTCAGTGCGGGCGCCTTCTAACCTGTTGGCCTTCTGTAAGGCCTGCAAGACCCTCTTGTTTTTGCAGGCATTCAGTTAATAAAGGCCATTTGCAGTATCTGTATATTGTACATTTTACATGGGACATCGACTTGTTGTTTTATGGTGTTTTTATGTGTTTTTAGAGGGTTTTGCTGTTTTTATGATGCTGAAGTTCTGTGAATCACCCCGAGCCCACCGGATAGGGCGACTAAGAAGTTGAAATAAATAATAAATAAATAAATATTAGATTGACATCTAAAAGAGGACTAAAATGAACATGTGGGCTTGTTCTTAGGAGAAATGATAGATGAAGAATAACAAGCAAAACTGTAAGAAGACTTGCATGTTTTCAGGCAGATTTTTGCTGATTCTTCTTAATCATATTTAGAAATGTCATAATCTACATTTCCAGCCAATTGAATACTAGAGACTGAAATATTATTATTGGGATCATTTGAAATTTTCCATCTGGGATTGTTCTTGTCTCTTAGAATTAAACACTATAGCCTTGAATATTGTGGTGGTGCAATGGGTTAAACCTTTGTGCCAGCAGACTGCTGACTGAAAGGTTGGCAGTTCGAATGCGGGGAGCAGGGTGAGCTCCTGTTTGTCAGCTCCAGCTTCTCATGTGGGGACATGAGAGAAGTCTCCCATATGATGGTAAAACATCTGGGCTACCCCTAGGCAATATTCTTGCAGATGACTAATTCTTTTGCACCAGAAGCGACTTGCAGTTTCTTAAGTCGCTCCTGACATGAAAAAAAAATCAAAAATAACAGCACTAATCTATGTGATGGACCAAAAATCCTTTGTAAGGTCCACACCTACCTTTTGTTGATAATGGATGCATTTTCCTATGGTGTTCCACCTGTCTTTTATTTTCTTCTTGATCACTGCTCATTTGAAAGCAAGGGATTTCAATTTCCCATCCCATTTTCTCCATTTTATGATGTGCAGAGGGGTATGTCTCCTAAAATGGGTAATGGCTCAATGATTGCCATGGCAACAGACTGACGTACTAAATCAAGATTGCAGTTCCTTGGCAGAAATGAACTAAATTCTAGCTTCAGAATGAAAAGCTTGGAATCAGGCATCGACAGATCTGAACAATACTTTTGAAAAATGGTAAGTGCACACAGATGTCTTCAGCTAATAAACAGTTATTCATTGGAGTCTTCAGGAATGCGGAGCAGCATATCTGACTTTAAAGAAGAGTAACACACCTAAAGCCATTTTCAACAGGGTGGTCCTGATGGTCTGTGCTGAAGCAAAACAACAGTCATGTGGCAGCCTTACGACCATATTGTATGGTGATCTTTGATGAATTGCTATCTACTCCGTCAGATGGAATGTAATCTTTTTTACTACCGTTTTTTACTACTACCACCACCCCATTGGTGTGCATGCTGTGAGTAAGCTAATTCTTGACTTGCTGGTACTCTTTCACCTCCTTTCCCCCCCTTAAAGATTTGTTCTTTTACTGCAAAACTTCCACCAAGTTGGATAATATCTCTTTTTTGTGTTAAGTTGATGCTGGCTATGATTCACATTTGAAAAATGAGTTCATTAGCAGTATATAGGATGAAAAATGCACCACCAAACAAATTCAAGCAAGGGGATCAGAAAACAAAGGGAGTGTTAAGGATCACGGTAGCCAGCAGCATTCCCTGAACTTAAAAGTAAAACAAACAAACCAGTGTATTGAGTTCTCTTGGCATCTCCCCAGTACTCAGACACTAATGCTTAGTCTGCGAGGAAAACAATAGTATAGTGGTTTGAGGGCTGGAACAGGACTCTGGAACGCAGGGTTCTCATCCCTGCTCAGCCACATACACCCATAGGCTGACCTTGGGTAAATTACACTCTCTCGGCCTCAGAGGAAGGCAAAGGTAAATTTAGAATAAAACTGGCCAAGTAAACTCCATGATAGATTTGTTTTAGGGGCGTCATGAATCAGAAACAACTTTAAGGTAGACAATACTGGTCAGTTGCAGGGCTACAGCCTGTGCTGGATGGGGTTACCTTGAAGGCTCAGGTTCGCGGCTACATCTACACAAAGCTGTTGGAAGAGATCATCTGGAGCTTTGGAGTTCAATGTCATCTGTATGCAGATGACGTACAACTCTATCACTCCTTTCCACCTGCTGCTAAGGATGCTATTCAAGCCCCGAATTGGTGCTTGGCAGCTGTAGTGATTTGGATGAGGGCAAACAAACTGAAATTGAATCCAGACAAGACAGAGGTTCTCCTGGTCAGTCGAAAGGCCAAACAGGGTATAGGGTTGCAGCCTCTGCTGGATGGGGTTACATTCCCCTTGAAGGTGCATGTTTGCAGCTTGGGAGTTCTCCTGGACTCATAGCTGAGTCTGGAACCTCAGGTTGCGGCCGTGGCCAGGGTAGCTTTCACACAATTAAAACTTATTTATTTATTTATTCGGTCTTGTATACCGCTCCTTCCGGCAGGCTCGGGGTGGTTCACATACAACCAAGCAACACACAGTGTACAACAATAGCAAAGAACACGAACAGTAGATAAAATTGCATAAGATGTTATAAGCAATAAACAATGGGCGGTTACATATCTGGGAATTCAAGTAAAGGCAAGCCTGAACAAGATGGTTTTGCATGCCCTCCGAAATGGGATGAGCTCAACAATGGCATGGACATCATCCGGCAATGTATTCCAGTTGCGTGCCAGTTGCGCCCATACCTTGGGAAGTCAGACTTGACCACGGTGGTCCACCCTCTCGTTACATCTAGGATAGACTATTGTAACACACTCTACATGGGATTGCCTTTGAAAACTGTTTGGAAGCTTAAATAGTCCAACAAGAGGCAGCCAGGTTAATAACTAGAGCAGCTTACAGGGAGCATACAGCTCCCACATTATGTCAGCTCTACTGGTTGCCAGTTTGCTACTGAGTACAATTCAAAATGCTGGCTTGGCCTAAAAAGCCCTAAACGGCCTAGGCCCAATTTACCTGTCTGAATGCATCTCCCTCTATGACCCATCACAGAGATTAAGATCTTCCAAGGAGGCCCTTCTTTCCATTCTGCCACTGTCACAGGCACAACTGGTGGGGACGAGAGAGAGGGCCTTCTCAGTGATTGCCCCTTGGCTATGGAACTCCCTCCCTAGTGAGAGTAGATAGCTCCCTCCCTTCTGTCCTTCAGAAGGATGGTAAAAACCTGGCTATGGGACCAAGCTTTTGGGAAAGCACAATAAGGCAGCAATAGGAAACCTCACTATGCCAACGAGATTAAATGCAGATGATCGAGACTGTTTTAGACAGTGGATTTTAATGTTGAGATAAATTATTTTAATGCTTATATATGTGTATAATCTATTTATGTCCCAGCATTGAAAGATTGCTGTTTGTATGTTGTTCTTTTCACTGAGTCCCCTTGGGGGTGAGAAGGGTGCAACTTAAATGTTTTAAATAAATAAATAAATAGCAACAACAAACACTTTGCCTACAATTTTGTACCTACTTCACCAGGCGTAAGGTGCCCTGAACTCACTGCTGGCTATTTTCAAGATGGCATGTCAAACGTTGCATTTAGGATTAGCGTGCCTTGTTTGAAGATGTTTGGATCTGGGAAAGGAAAGGAGGAAAATCCGCTCTAATAACACTTTAGAGAATAATTATTTCAATTGCAATAAAATGGAGGTGCTGTAGAGCTTAAAATTATTAGGTCAATAAAGTAGTGAGGATTTTGAAAGATTGAGCATTAAACCTCCATGAGCCTTCCAAGAAGCAGCACATTAAGATGAACATCCTGCCATACTGATGGCGCTGCGTTAAAAGACCAATTATATAAAAATATCAATATCAAACAAGAGTGATGAAATTCCTTGTCTCCAGATACCCAGCAATGCTAGTTAGTTGAAGGGATTTTTGGATTTTTCTGGACTATATCTTCTAATGTTGAAGGCTAGAAAACAATGGTATTAGTTCCTCTTTATTAAAATGTATAAGAAATGTTTATTAATTGCCAGCAGTGGCTTGAGTATTGGAATAGCCCACTGAAGAGCAGGGTTTACTATCAACTTTCTTCACCATCTATCTTTCACATACATGGATAGAAATCAGAAATATTATGGTCATGAATGATCCTGTCTTAAATGATCCGGTATTCAAGTTGTAGAACTTTATTCTTATTTTGTGCTTTCAACACTCAAACCACCTACACTATGCTGGCTTCTACATATACCTTTATACTTTACTAGCTGTACCCGGCATGCGTTGCTGTGCCCTATTTAGGAGATGCGAGATGTAAGGGTTGGAAATGATGTTACTTACGGTCTTGGTGGGGTCATGTAGGCATGAATTGCGCACTTCCTATGTGTGCTCCAAATGATGTCATCTGGAAGCATGAGTTGTATTGTCTTATATAGCGGAGGAAGTGTTTTGATTCTGGAGTGTATCCACTCAGCAAAGTCTGTAGTGGTTGTGGAGGAGTGGCAAGTGGTGGTAGAGAGACTTTACCGGCTAGGCAGCACATTCCTGTTGTTTCTGCTGGGTATTTCAGGGCTTTGCAGTGTGTGCAGATGTGCGTTAGGGTGCCAATGTCGGCCTCTGGCACCATGCTGTAGTCTTCTGCAGCGTTGTATCTGAAGGCTAGGCGGTGGAATTGGTTGTGGTGTTTTTGAAGTTTGTTTTCTGTGTTGCGACGTCGTGTTTCTGCGCTCCTTGCGCTGCTGCTGTTGTGTTGCATTTCTGCGTCTTTGTTGTTCCTGGCTGCGCACTTCTTCTTGTCGTGCAGTTCTTTGCATTTGGTTCTCAGCTGTGCGTCGTGCAGTGACCTGTTGTCTGTGTCTCTGCTGCGCAGTGTGTTTCTGTTCTGGCATTTGTTCTGCCCTTGTTGTTTGATGTATGTAGCGTTGTGAGTGTGTCGTCCGATGCTGTTATTTTTATGAGGCATGGCTTGTCTTTTGGGTCAGTTTATGTCTGTGTGGAAGGAAGGAATGGTTTTAGTTTGTGGTGTTTGTAGGTGTTGTGTGTACGGGGTCCCGTAAGGTTGGTGGGATGGGTTGTGATTGGAAGTTGTGTTGTGTGGGTAGGAATTTGCTGGAGAATTGCTCCCTCAGAGTTTGGTTTTGGCAGTTTAACCCTCAAACACCAACTGAAATCTCTCAGCATTCTATCCTAGCCTTGGATGGCTCTTGCCAGCATTGCTATGGTTACAGCAGTTATGCGAATCTGCCCTTATTGGCAGCCAATCATGTTGTTCAGAATGTAGAGGCTGGGTGAGTCGTTGGCTGCCCCGGAGGATACTGGGAAATGTTTTATTTTTACTCGTTGTTTTGGGGGCCTTTTAGGTTTTGGGGGGGAAAGTTTATTTGCTACAAACGTACCTTGCTTGAGGCCTATTTCTGTTGGCAAGTATTGTTTTTCTGCGTTGTATGGTTTCTTTGTTTGAGGTATACATCACATGACGTGAACCCATTTATATAATAGATGATCTTGTCCTTCACAATCTGCCATATGCTAAAAGTACAGAAAATCTTGTGGCTATTTTAATATCTTTGGTTTTTTGTCCACAATGCTTCTGGTTTAATTAGCTTTAGTAGTGTGAATCTATTTTGACATCAATTTTAAATTATATACAGAAGCTCTTTCGATTGTGTTTTGGCACTACAATTTGTTTAATGTTCGTTTAAAAATCTTGACTCTAATTTTTGAATTATCTGCTCATGGTCTGTGCCAAATCTGCTTCTGATTTTATTGCTTTAGTGGGTGAAGCTTCTTTATCTTCTGTTTCCAAAATGCAATTTACTAAGGAGTAAATGTGGCAAGATCATTCAAAATGTGGCAATTGTCTTTGGACTCCCAGTCTCTTTGGAATCCAGCTGTAAAAGTAACAACTCTGTAAGAAAAGATGTCAAATTACATTCCCGTGATTAGGAAAGGTAAAAGTTTTCCCTTGACATTAAGTCTAGTTGTGTCTGACTGGGGGTTGGTGCTCATATCCATGTCTAAGCCAAAGAACCGGCATTATCCGTAGACACCTCCAAGGTCATATGGCCAACTTGACTGCATGGAGCGCAGTTACCTTCCTGCCGAAGCGGTACCTATTGATCTACTCACATTTGCATGTTTTCAAACTGCGAGGTTGGCAGTAGCTGGGACTAATAGCGGGAGCTCATCCTGCTCTTTCAGTCAGCAGGTCAGCCGTTTAACCTGCTGCGCCACCGGGGGCTACATTACCGTGATTAGCTAACATTAAATTCAAAGTATTAGATTGCTGGTGAAATCAGCACACATAAAATGCCTAAAACAAGTATTAATACCTACATTGATAATTAACAACATAATCAATAGTTGTGTAATGTTTTCTGCATAGAAACACTGCTGTGTTAGCTACACTGAAAGAATGGAGAGAAACATGTGTTCAATTTCATTCAGTTTAAGGCGAATTCTAACTTGCTGCAGCATAACAAATGTGGGTTATTTTTTATTAGTGTTTATGCCTGTTTATAAAACACTAGAGGCCATAAATGACCCTGTACTTCCCCCAGAATCAAAGTAGAAGCCATCTATTAGCAAGAGAAGGCTCTGAATGTAAAAGTCTCCGTACATAGCTGACATTTCTAGGTCTCGTTTCCCCCAATGTGTTACCGAAGTAATCATGATGACAAAGAAATCTCTTGTGTGTTGAACTCTAGTAAGATGATACCTGGAGGACATTACTGGCTCTTTTTCAATGAGGAAATGCAGTTTGCAAAAAGCCTTTAATGCAAATTGGGCATCACAGCAAAATGATTCACAAATTACAAGTTATTGCATTCTTGACCATGATAATGCATCAGGTCCTACATAATAAGTGCCTTGGGCAAAATAATAAACCAATTACTTGGGCATCATTGTTTTTCATGTAAGAGTGCGAGTTTACCATTCTCTTGGTTTTTATGAGCCTACATTATAAAGATACGAGTAGTTTTTAAACTGGATTTTTGACGTATCTATCAGGTACAAGGCCTCCAAAAGGAAAATGGAGAATATTGCCTCTATAGTGCCTGTTAGACAGGTGTAATATGGCTGAAACAAATGTATTTGGGCTGAATTCTGCAAATGCCTACCAGTGATGTAGTGGATCCAGAACTCACAGGGCCAAGGAACCAGAACCTTTTGAACATAGAATCATAGAGTTGGAAGAGACCATAAGGACCATCCAATCCAACCTCCTACCATGCAAAAATACACAATCAAAACATTCCCAGAGCTTGCTAATGTAAGCAAGATCCTTGCAATACACCAAATTATAACAAATGAGCATCATTTGCATAACGTTCATGTTGAAGTGAGAACAAAAGCAAGATTATTCCCTTGAAACAGCACACTGCCATTTAAAGCACTGGCAATTCCACCTTCTCATATAAACAGTTTCAAGCTTCTATTTACATACTCAAGGCTTCCTACTTAATGAAAGAGTTCTGTGTTCTGCTGAGACTGTTGAATGAAGAGGTTCAGCTCCTGTTCCACATTTTCTTTTATATCTAATTGTGTTGTCATGCTAAAATAAAATGTACAACATGGCTGCTTTATTGTCTTTGTGGATCTGGAGGTTTCCTAGTTAAAGGAAGACCTGGTTAAATCTCAACATGGCAGTTCTCTTAAGATTTAGCAGTGAAGGAGAAATGACCCCTTTGATCATTCCAAGCTCAAATTCAAAACAATATCTTAAGGTAGTCTTCTCCAGTGTGGTGTCTCCCGGATTTTTGGACTGTTGCTCCCAACAGCCCAGCTAGTATAGCCTGTGGATGGTAGCAGTTAGAGGTTGCTGTTTTGGAAAAGACTACCTAAAGGATCCAGCTGGCCCATCTGGTGTACAATGAATATTACAAAGCAAAACATGTGGTTTCTTTCAGTAGGTGAGGTTCAAATGCAGTTTACTTCAAATGCTAAAGTTAGGTGCTAAGCCTGAAGGATGGAACAATATTCCTTCAAAGCTACAAAATACCCTTCTGTGTTGCTGTTCTTTCAGCGCCAGCACAAAACCTTTTGTTATCTGTAACAAAGTTGGCACCATCCCCCTGCTGTTCCACACACAGAAATGAAGTAGAAAGGCAAGGGGTTCTTCAAGGTGGTGAACGTTAGCACTCAAATAGGTTCAGTCCCTTGGTCAGCTCTTTCAGTGTTTCGAGTGAAATCCTGAAATGATTCCCCCATCCCACGCACAGCTGAATTTTTCTTCATCACTGATAATAGGACAGTATCCCCAACCAGTAGCTATAGCTAGTTATGGGGATTTAGGATAGGTCGTGTGTTGTACCTCATTCTGTTCTACAACCAGGTGTAGTGCCCATGACATTTAGGAAGAAATAGCCAGAGTGCTGGTGCTGAGCATCTACTGCTACTGAGGTAGCTGCCACCTTGCTTATTTAACACTAATAAAGCTGGTGTTTCTATGCAGATCACAAAGACGTTCTCACCTCCATGGCTAAAAAGAAAACCAGGCTACTTGCCTCTTGGCAGTTTGCTATAGTGAGTTGGCCCAAGATATCTTGCTAACTGTGGTATCTCTTCTTCATTCCACCTACAGACATTAGATGGACTGGCCACTGAAACCTACCTTCACCAATGGCAACAGGAGAGGGTCTCCATCACATCTCAGTCAGTGAACTAACTCACTGGTGTCAGAGAGGTTGCATGGCACAAACATCTATGATAAAGTAGAACAGCCCTTTCAAGCAAATGCCACATATGGAGACCATCTCACTTTGTATTGTTCTAAGGCTAACCTTATTGAGATGGTTGCTAGTGACACTTCCTTCTTCTACAGTCATTATGGGAATGAGCCAGCTACTGGTTGGGGATACTCCACCCACGGTGCAGGGATGAAGTGGTCCAACTCCCTCTGGACAGCCTACAGGTATAGTTGTTAAATGCAAGGATGAATTAGAAGTACTCCAGTTGCAGAGTCTGAAAAGACGAGCTATTTACTGCAACTCCTAGTATTCCCCCAAGCAACAAGTTTAAAAAGAGTATTTCCACAAGGTTTACCTATTTGATCAAAAAGTTTTCATTTCTGTCCAGCAATCACAATTACAGTTTCAAATTTCTTTACACATGAATTCTACCTTGCTTTTGTGATGTTTCTTTTTAAGTACAGTATATTTCTCTAAGTTATGGGTGGGCTACATTGATAAAGAAGCAGGAAATCATTATTGTGAGGCCTTCATATTTGTCTTCTGGTTTTATGTCTCTTATCAGTGATAAATGATTCCTAGGGTCTTGTTGTCTGACTATTTTATTTCTTCATTTTTCACATTTTATGATGCAGACAGCCTGGTGTGATAAAGTTTGTCAAAGTCAACTATCTTCCAGGTCAGTTTCACTGGCATCAACATATTTTCTTTCTCACTTTCTCTCTTTCTGGTTTTACCCTGTTGCTGCATTCTCATGAATACAAAGTCAGGGTGTTGTTCGCTTGTTTATAGTCCTCTGCAATGAAAGTAGCAGTACTAATTTCTGGTTTCTTATCAACTGTTCCTTTATATAGACAAAGGATGAGTAAGAACTCTGTTCCTTCTATTATTAAATATAATAACTGACCAAAATGTACAAGTTTCTTCATAAACATTACAGTAGGAGCTGAAGGAATGTATAATATTGGAGAAAACAAAACAGACACATTCATCCATCCCTAAAACAGATTAAATTGTGGAATCAGCATTACCATTTGGCAGAGGGAGAGTGGCATCCTAAGAATTGATATAAAGTGTTCTCAAAATATTGGTATGCTTAAGAGAACTATCATACAGTACTTTCAAAGAGTACGATAGAGAATTCTCAATCCCTCATCAAACTACACATTCAATCCTTCATCAGACTTCCACAGGATGAAGCCAAGATGGCTCTATAGTTCTGCAGTGAGGATATGTCTTCGATATATCTGAAATATTCCTCAGCATAGCAGGTGGCTAAGAAACTAGATCAGTGGTTCCCAACCTTTTTTTTAACCAGGGACCACTTTGGCCAGGGATCGCTTGACGAGGGAACCCTTTAACTACTTTGACCAGGGACCACTCTCCAGCATTAGTACCAAAAGGCTTATGAATCAGTTTTTGGTCAACTTTAGATTCGTTTTGGTTATTTGAGGTGCTGATTCAGAAAATTGCATTGGATAGACCACAACAGCTCTAGATTCTAATAGAGAACATACTGTATGTCATCCAGTAGTTGCCATCTACTCGCCCACAGAAAACTATATTTAATAATCTAGAGCTGGTGTGGTTTATTCAATGCAATTTCCTGGATCAGCGCCCCAAATAACCCCAGGAACAGGCCTAAAAACGAAGACACCAAGGTACCCCCACTTCCAGGTGCCTGGTCTGCTCAGAAGGAGGGAGCAAGAGAAGAAGCAACAGCCGGAAAGCTTGCTGTTGTGACTTTTGTGGGTAGTCAGTCTCTCCCCTCCCAATATCCCTGTTGCCTCGGCACTATAAGAAGGTTTCACAAGACCAGTCACTCTCATTGCAACGGTGCAGTAACTATGAGGTCACAGACCATATCTTAGTTCTTGAGGAGCACTGGTGGTCAACAGACCACAGGTTGGGAATCACTGAACTAGATCAATAAGAACAGTAGACCTGCATTCTAGCTCTATCAGAGCTTTCTTTTCTGCCTATCATAATAAAATGTACAATTCAATGCATTTTATTAAGATAGAATAATTTATCCTAATTTATAGATGCTCACCAACTTTTTAGAGAATGTTCACCAACATTTCAAAAGTCAAAGAAAACATTCCAGAATATTTGAAGCTTTCCCAATAAGTCATGTGAAGCTGTCCATATTTGGATAACCATAATGATGCCAGAAAATACACAATATTTTCTTAGATAGTGTTTTTATTTACATTGGTTTCTCTCTCTTTCTTGTTTTAGTTTTTTTGTTTTAAAATATGTTGACTTGCATAAAGTTTTCTGAAGTTTGTGGTTTGCATCATATTCATCCTTCTGAGGATATGCTTCCCAAGGTTTGTAGGTGTTTCAATAGCTTTACATGTGACTTTAAGAAATGGTGTATGGATGTGTACACATATGCACACAAAGGAAAATGGATAAGGGCACTGTACCTCCATGCACATGGATTTTGCTCACATACCGCTATTCAGCTTTGTAAAACCACCGTGGGAAAATTCCTGCAGACTCCCATGCACCTACTCTAGATTACTTTTTTTAGATCGAAAGGATCAAACCATCAGACTTGAAATCTGTGTTTCTTTTAATCATGTTTGGCTGGTGTAGAGAATGCGACTATTCTTCTCTAAAGTAGCTTGGCTAATGTAAAATATTCACTTTCTAATCTTCCTGCATTGCTGTTGGGGGACAAACATAACCTTTCCTACAACAGTAAGTATGACTAAACTTTTTTCATGGTCACTACTTTTGCTTTGTAGAGCCCCTTTAACTCTTCCCCACAGAACACTAATGCACAACAGAGTGAGGGTTAAGATGAGAATGTATAGGTAGACCTTAGGAAATTTGGAAATGATTGGCACTCAAAATTGTAACAACAGCAAATACAATTACAGTTAAACAATCAGCCAGCCAACCCGCATAGGCATTGCCTTGAGCTAATTGCTTGCTTATCTTTAAACTTCAATGTTTTTCACCTTGGATTTTTTTTTCTTCGGCTTACAATTTGTGAACTTCTTTTGTCCAGCCTTTGATTTTTATTGATCAGAATTATGAGTTTGTTTTTAATTGTAGATGCAAATTTCTCCAGTGTGTGGTTTATTGGGTAAGAAAAGTTACCAACTCCACCCCTCAAGCCATCGTTTTTCACCCGGTTTCAGTTGATGGACCTAAGGATTCTTACAGAAAATTATAAAAGCGCATCCTATCTGTCCTAAATCAGCACATCCCTGGTGTACTATTGTAATACTTCCAGTGTCTAATTAGCTTGGGATTTTGTTGTTGTTGTTGTGTGTCTTCAACTCATTTCCAATTTATGGAGATCCTAGGGTAAACATCTCATGGATTTTTTCTGGGAAGTTGCATTGGTTTCCGTGGTCTATCTGTAAATCAAACCATTCTCTAGTTGTAGTCCAAACTATACTACATTGGCTCTCACTAGCCTGGTATCTAGGGAATAATGTTGTTGTAACCAAGGAATAACATTTATTTATTTATTTATTTGGCTTCTATACCGCCACACACAAAGGCTCGGGGCAGTTTACATGACCAATACAGACAAATTTAAAACAGCATTAAAATACAATTTAAACTAACTCGTCGGCTTGTTGGAACAAATGGGTTTTGCAAGCCCTGCAGAAAGATACCGGATCCGACAGAGCCTGGGTTTCTGAAGGAAGAGCATTCCATAGTGATGGAGCAATGACCGAGAACGTCCTGCGTCTCGTTGCCGTCAGACGAAAAGCCTTGCATTAATCTAGAATCAATCAGGTTATGTTTTGTTGTAGACAAAAACAACAACATTTAGATCCTTGTGTGCATGTTTGGTTCTCTGACTGGGCTGTACTATTAAGTAGTTCTTGTTAGCTGCTATGGAGAGCCTGAGAAAACTGAAATGGTCAGTATAAATATTTTGCATATGATAAAATTGATAACCGGATCTAGAAGTTTCAAATTTATGTGGATGCGCAACATAAGAAATGGGTCATTTCTTTCAAAGGAAAATTAAATAATCACCAGAAGAGTAGGAGCCCCTGGTGGTACAATGGGTTAAACCCTTGTGCCTGCAGGGCAGTTTGAATCTGGGGAGAGCGGGTTGAGATCCCTGTGTCAGTTCCAGCTCCCCATGCAGGGACATGAGAGAAGCCTCCCACAACGATGGTAAAACATCAAAACATTCAGCCATCCCCTGGGCAACGTCCTTGCAGACGGCCAATTCTCTCACACCAGAAGCGACTTGCAGTTTCTCAAGTTGCTCCTGGCATTAAAAAAAACAGCAGAGTAATGATTATTTCTACTGAGGAACCTAGCACTTCCTTTGAATGCACTCTGGATAGCCAAAGTGCTTACAACTGAAAAAGCACAAAAGGATTTTGCAAAAGGAAGAAAAGTACTAAGAAACTCTTACCCAGTAGTTCTTCTCTCTTCTTGTCCTGTTCATACAGGTCCACAAGTTGTAGCTATTGGTTTTCCCATCTAAAAAGGTCAGTGATTTGGGAGCTCAAAGGTAACTCAAAGAAAGTTTGACGGTAATGAGTAAAAGTAAGCTTGCAGTTACTCTCCGGTCTGTGTCCAATGTTGGGAATGCAAGAGTTTTCACTAGGAGACACTCCTAGTAGTTTAGTTCTTCGGTTTCCCTTATGAAAGATTGAACCCATTATGCAAAAATCTTCAGACTGTTCTGCTGGTTTCAAAGGTATGTTTTGCGATGGACTTGGGAAGAAATGAGGTGAAATGTTGATAAAGTTCTTTGGCAGGATTGCCCCCTACTGGGCCAAATTTATCGTGGCCAGAAAAACTGAACTCTCAAGGGCTGCTTCTTTCATTGAAATGTTTTGTGTTTGCACTTAGTTGTATTCAGATATACACAATACACACTGGTTGTGTTCTGGCTCACATGACATTGTTTCTGGGCATTAGATTACACTACACTTGTTATCTAGAAGTAGAATGGGTGAACTGGTTCCATTGAAAAACTCTGTCCTTGAACTTATGCTTGAAGATTGGGAAATTTTAAATGGGGTATTTATATCGCTGATGGCCCATTCACAACGATCACTGGAGAAACCTATAAGCTATTGTTGGAGGAACTTATATGATAAGTGTATAAGATATATATTCCAAACAGATTTTCCATCAAAAGGAATAAAGAACGAGGGGGAGAAGGGATATGTCCACTCCTGATGCAGTACTATGTGATATTAAATCTTCAAGTTTAAAACATAGTTGTGGAAATGGGACAGAATGTGATAGGATTCAGAAAGCTGCTCAAAATGTACAGCTTTGAGATCCTTGCAGTGGTCTGCTAATGTTGATGTGTGAAGCCAATGAATCTGCTCACAAAAGTAAGTTTCTCAGGGCTCAAAACCCTCTGTGAGAGATTACTTTTTGTATTTGTGCAGTAATGAGGGCTCCTGTATGAATATATGCACACACACACACCCCATAATATCATTGTCTTTTTTTCATACATCTGCTAATGATTTGGAAAATATAGATATAATAATTCATATTAGAAGTGACTTGAGAAACTGCAAGTTGTTTCTGGTGTGAGAGAGTTGGATGTCTGCAGGGACATTGCCCGGAGACACCGGGGAGGCTTCTCTCATGTCCCCACATGCAGGGCCGGATCTAGGTAATTTTAAATGGTAAGCGAACAGTATTTTGGCGCCCCCCCCCAACCAATCACTCACACACACACACACACACACACACACACACACACACATATATATATATATATATATAAATGTGTGTGTGGGGGGGGCATATAGACCAATTTTGGCCCTCCAGGTATTTTGGACTTCCTACTGGCTGTTTGGAATGTGGGAGATGAAGTCCAAAACACACGGAGGGCCAAAGTTCGCCCATGCCATATGTATAGGTGAATAGATACAGATATAGACACACACACACACCTTCCTTCTCACCCTTTCCCCTGCCCTCTTACTATTCTCTTTGTGTGTGTGTGTGTGTGTGTCTATATCTGTATCTATTCACCTTCCTTCCTTCTCAGGACGTTTCCACACAGCCCTATACCCCAGAATATCAAGGCAGGAAACCCCACAATATCTGCTTTGAACTGGGTTATCTGAGTCCACACTGCCATATATCCCAGTTCAAAGCAGATATTGTGGGGTTTCCTGCCTTGATGATCTGGGGCCCTTCCACACAGCCCTAAACCCCAGAATATCAAGGCAGGACACCCCACAATATCTGCTTTGAACTGGGTTATCTGAGTCCACACTGCCATATCCCAGTTCAAAGCAGATAATGTGGGATTTCCTGCCTTGATGATCTGGGGGCCCTTCCACACAGCCCTAAATCCCAGAATATCAAGGCAGGAGATCTCGCAATATCTGCTTTGAACTGGGTTATCTGAGTCCAAACTACCATTATTTAAACTAAATATTGCAAAATTATGGGTTTTTCTTGAAGTGACACACCCAAATTATGCTTGGTTTTTTGGCGAATTTTGACACACCATGCTCAAAAGGTTGCCCATCGCTCATCTAGTCCAAGGACCTTCTGCCTTCATACAACAAAAGATCACAATCAAAGCACCCCAGACAGATGGCCACCCAGCCTCTGTTTAAAAGCCTCAAAGAAGGAGCTTCTACTACACTCTGAGGCAGAGAGTTCCACTGCTGAACAGTTCTCATAGTCAGGAAGTTCTTCCTAATGTTCAAGGGAATCTCCTTTGTTGTAGTTTGAAACCATTGTTCTGCATCCTAGTCTCCAGGGCAGCAGAAAACAAGCTCGCTCCCTCCTCCCTATGACTTACTGTCACATATTTATACATGGCTATCATGTCTCCTCTCATCCTTATCTTCTTCAGGCTAAACATGCCCAGCATTTTTAAGCCGCTCCTCATAGGGCTTGTTCTATAGGGCTATCATGTCTCCTCTCAGTCTTCAGTCTGCAGTGATGTTCTTTTGACCCACCCTCCTACACAGACATGCTTCCCTGTGATGTGCGTGCTCTCTCTCTAAATATAAATGTAAATATAATGTTCATTTGTGGGATTAACATAACTCAAAAACCACTGGACAAATTGCTGCCAAATTTGGCCACAAAACATACTAATACTAACCCAAGGAGGGACCATCGGTCAAAAAATTGATTTTGTTATTTGGGAGTTGTAGTTTCTGGGATTTATAGTTAACACACAATCAAAGAGCATCCTGAACTCTTGCAACAATTGAATTGAACCAAACCTGGCATATTGAACTCCCATGACCAACATAAAGTATTGAAAGGGTTTGCTTGGGAATTGACCTTTGAATTTGGAAGTTGTAGTTCACCTACACCCAGAGATCACTGTGGACTGAAATAATGTTGGATCAGGACCAAATTTGGCATGAATACTCAATATGCCCAAATGTGAACACAGATGGAGTTTGGGGAAAATAGACCTTGACATTTGGGAGTTACAGTTTCTGGGATTTATAGTTAACACACAATCAAAGAGCATCCTGAACTCTTGCAAACTTGGCATATTGAACTCCCATGACCAACAGAAAGTACTGAAAGAGTTTGCTGGGCATTACCTTGAGTTTGGAAGTTGTAGTTCACCTACACCCAGAGAGCACTGTGGACTCAAATAATGATGGGTGGGCCTCTTCTGACCCTCCCTCCGCTCACCTCAGCCTCCTCCTCCTTCCCCCGCAAGCAGTAGCGTCCGTTGGCCCTCTAGGAGGGGTGGGGGTGGGTTTGGCTACCTTAGAGAAGGCGGAAGTGTTGTGAGACTGAGGTGGGGCTTGGTGTTGATTGGCATTCCTGCCATATGAGTGCTGCCTGGAGGCGGGGCCAGTGCCTGGGCTTCTGAAGGAGAGCAGCTCCAAGAAGGAGCTTTCCCTTTCCCCTCCTCCGTGATGTTTTGGCCTACAGCGGTAGAGAGAGAGGGCGCGCGAGCGAGCTAGTGGAAGGCAGAAGGGGAAGAGGGGAAGCGCTCGAGGCAGAAGGGAGGAAAAGAGCGGTGTGAGGGAAGCAGATGAGCGCCTGGGAGGAGGGAGCCACCAAGTCAGGGTTTATCGGACCGCAGCCTCCCTCTCCTCCTCCCTCGCGCCACGTGCATTGGCGGCAGCAGCAGCGCAACAACAGAGGAGGAGACGCGGGGGCAAGGGAACTAGAACGGTGGCCGCCTCTGCCCACTCTTCTCTCGCCCTACGCGAGCCTTCCTCCCACCTTGCCGGCGCCCCTGGGGGCGTGGCGCCCGGCCCTGGATACGCCCTTTGCCACGTGGCGCCGTGAGGCGACCGCTTAATTGGCCTCCGCTAAGAACCGCCCCTGCCCACATGGGAAACTGGAGCTGATGGACAGGAGCTCACCCTGCTCCCTGGATTTCAAGCAGTCAACCTTCAGGTCAGCGGTTCAGCTGGCACAAGGGTTTTTAACCCATTGCGCCACCACAGTTCATTGATCACCAGTTGAATAGGAGCCAGCAGAGTGATGCTAAATAATACAGATTTTATCCTGTATTATTTATTTATTTATGACATTTATATGCTGCCTTTCCCACTTGTAAACCCAGAGCAGTTTACAAGTAATATGTAAATAGTAATACAATATATTATATTATTACCATAGCACAGTATTAGTTTTATATATTACTATATTGTACTATACCATTACACTGTAATATTATTAGTAATATTACATGTAATATAAAATATATAATTATAACATAGTATTATTAGTAGTAGTATTATATTGTATCACATTAATTAATAGAACAATAGTTTCCAAATCAAGTCAAAAAATAGTTTCACTATATTCTGTGATGGCCAGATCTCATCTGGAGTACTGCATTCAATTCCGAGTGCCTCATTTTAAGAATATTATCGCATGTTGGAGCAGGTTCAGAGGAGGGTAACAGGGATAAGAGAAGCATGAAGAAGAAGACATATGAGGAGAGGTTGGAGGAGCAAAGCAAGTTTAGCTTGGTGAAGAAAAGAGGGAGGGATAACATAACTGCACTCTTTAAATGCCTGAAGGACGATCAAAGAAAGGAGAAGGCAGAGATAGAATATTAAGCGTTCTATCTGTTAATCAGTGGTGTTTGATTGACCATTGGGCATAGAGATGTTTATTAAGTAATCTTCTTCCTGAGGTTTACAACCCCAATGCTTCAGTCCTCTTATTTGTATTATGTGGTGCCCGAAGCGGGTGTTTCCTGCCAAAATGTCTAATATTTTGCATTTTTATGAACATCAATAAAATACCAGTACTTGGAATACATATTTATATACAATTATGCGTATTTTTATGTTTTTATGTAAAGTCTTTGAAAATAGAATACACAGATTGCCAGTCATAATCTTTTGGGTTTTACAATGCATTGTTTATTGCATCTCTTTTTCCTTGCAATCAGATCTAGAAGGGGATTGATCCCATGTTGACTTTCCCAATTGCCCAGGCCCAAATACAAAGCTTTCATTCTTCCAAGGGTGATGGGAATCATTTGGACACCAATAGCTTGCCATTTCCTCTGAGCTTCACAACTTTCCCATTATCTGCCATCATCTGCGTTTTCAATTGTCAATCTGCTGCCTGCAATAACTGTCTCTGCTGGCCTTTTGCCTGCTAGCGGTTAAGAGATTAGGGGGTCTTTTCCTCAGTCTTGCACAGAGATGATCACAACCCCCCTGCTACTTTCACCATTTGTAAATCAGTGGAGCAAGAAATTAAACAGACATACCAGAAGCTACAGTTCTGGAATACCAATAACAAGAACAGTACAGTATATACTTTCCTGGTTGTTTGGGTTTTTGGAATTTATTTATTTATCATATCAGGAGTGAACCAAGGCTACAGTTGTGAAGTGTTTGAGAAAACATAAAGTTTTTAAACTTGGCATTGTATTAAATGTCCTTTGACCAGTAGCTGGCCACTTGGAGTGCCTCTTGTGTCGCTGTGAGAAGATTCTCCATTGTGCATGTGGCAGGGCTCAGGCTGCATTGTAATAGGTGATCTGTGGTTTGTTCATCTCCATACTCGCTTGTTGTGGACTCTATTTTGTGGCTCCATTTCTTAAGGTTGGCTCTGCATCTTGTGGTGCCAGAGCACAGACCGTTCAACGCCTTCCAAGTTTTCCAGTCTTCTGTGTGGCCAGGAGAAAGTCTCTCATTTGGTATCAGCCTGCCACTTTTGGACTCTCGCTTGCTGAGCTAGCATGGCCTTCTGAAAATTGTGGTCTAAAAAAGTAACCAGGTTCTGAGCATGCATAGTATGATAGCATATATCTATTCAAAGTATTAAAGATTTTGTTTTTTATTTAAATTAGAGATCGTTTAGTATACACAGTACATGATGAATTCACTACCGTTTAGGTTTCAATATTTATAACATGTCTCAGGCCATCAATTCAATTTTACAAGCATCGTCTTCTAAAGTAAGAGCACCTCTACCAGCCAATGAACTCAAGATAACACTCACCATCTTCACCTATGCATAATAATAGGAAGTGGTGGCTGGTGCGAAATCTACAGAAGGCAGTGTTTTTGTTGTTGTGTACTTTCAAGTCTGATTTATGGGAACCCTAAGGCAAACCTAACCCATGGTTTTCTGGGACTTTGTGGCTTTCTAGTACTAAATTTTACACCATTCCGATTGCATGATGCCACTTTCTCAATCAATATAAGAAGCATTTGTCACAAGATTTTATGCTTGAATACCTAGATTTATGGAACAATCACCCTCACTGCCAACAATCATGAACTGCCACATGTGCAATAATCCCAAGTGTATTAATGAAATAATAGCCCTCTAAATGCCTGTTAAAATGGTTCATTAATTATGTCATTCATTCTTGTGTGTCAAAGCTCGGAGGTTCCATTGGCCCTGAGGGGAATGAACCAGAAATAAACATTAATTTCAGTGCGTTTTGGATAAGGATAAATTTTCATGTGTAACATTCATTTTAATTTCTTCCTGTGAAGCACTCCCTGATGCATAGATAGGACACAGCCAAGTGTAATACATACCTAGATTTCCAGAGGCAACTATTATTGGGTATTTTAAAGTCCTCTAGGTGCACACTGATTTGGAGACTACTAAGTAGATAAAAACAGTACAGCAAAATTAAAAGAGTAAACTTTAAAAAAGAAATCTTACATTCAACTCATGCATTTATTGCTGTGCTAGTGGTTATGAATATGAAAACAATATTAGTTTGGAATCTAGTATTAGAGAAAACCCATTGAAATTAACCCAAATCCACAAAAGAGTGGTTCCCTTATTGGCAAACCAAAATACAGAAAACAAATTGTGCAAACATTTGATGTTTCACTGGCTTCTTCATCAGGCCTGATTATAACATCTGGGCTGAGGTGGCACAACGGGTTAAACCGTTGAGTCGCTGAACTTGCTGACTGGAAGGTTAGCAGTCTGAATCCACAGGAAGGTGCGAGCTCCCACTGTTAGCCCCAGCTCCTGCTAACCTAGCAATTTGAAAACATGCAAATGTGAGTAAATCAATAGGTGCCATCTCAGTGGGAAATCATGACCTCGGAAGTGTCTATGGACAACATTGGCTCTTCGACTTAGAAATGGAGATGAGCACCTCACCCATGTTGGCCCAATTTAGGAGGCAACCCCTGACAGTGAGACCAGGAAGACGCCAGTTGGCAGAAACCCAGACAAGTGCTATGTCTGAGCTGCTCCTTTTCTGTGAGTCCCTGCTGTGGCAAGCATACAGATCAGCCCCAATTAAAATAATCCAGCAGCAAGGTGAGAAGGTAATTTCAAACAAGGAAGATTTTATTATCTGCAGATAAGATCCTAGCTTGTGATAGATTCACAAAGAAACTAGAACAGGGCTGTCCAACTTCTACCGGCCCAGGGGCCTGAATTCCGGTCACTGATGACCTGGGGGGCCGTAGGGTCTGCCCCCGTCCCCGGCTCTGCCCCTGCCTCCGCCCCTTCCCCGCCCCCGGCGCCGCCCTCTCCCCTGGCGCCCTCTCCCCTTATTTTAATTTAATATTAAATATATTTAATTCCATCCTCCCCTTTCCCCTTATTTTTGTTTAATATTAAATATATTTAATTCCATCCTCCCCTCTCCCCTTATTTTAATGTATCCCATCTCCCCTTATTTCATCTTTAAATATATTTAATTTTATATTTAATACATGAGGGGAGATGGGGGGGAGGGAATGAGGAGCCCCCTGAGGAGCCCCCTGCTTTGGCCTACCTTTTCCAAACGTGCAGGATCCAGGAGTACCCGGACGACAAGAGAGGCGACGACCAACTGAGTCGAACAAGGTCCTAATCGCGTCTGTGGGCCTCAGCGATCCAGTAGTAGAGTAGCCGAAGAGTATCGCGAGAATACGCAATCCACACGGGATTTCGCTGTCAACGCCGGCATGATCTCGCGTTGGATTACGTATTCTTGCGATACTTGCTCCGAACCCGGAAGTAGATTTTTTAAAAAAAATATTATTTATTTTATTTTTCAATTTTTATTTTTTATTAAAAAGCTTAGGGGGCCGTAGGGAATGGCTGGGGGCCGTATAAGGCCCCCGGGCCGCCAGTTGGACAGCCCTGAACTAGAATAACAAATATGGATACAGTCTCCTTTTATACACAATAATTTCAAATTTCCCACTGCAGCAACATTAGCTGTAGCCAGGCATGTAGCCAGGGGGCAGCCCCCCCCGAAATTCTCAGGGTGGTCTGCGAACTTACTGGTAATATTTAAACTGTTAATTCATATCATGGATCACCATGCTCATTATATCCCACCTTTTTATATAACAATACAAAAGATTTCCTAAAACCCTTTCCACCCAGTCTCAGCCCCTCCGCAAACTCACATTAGCCCTGGCTGTAGCGGATCTCATTTGACAAGTTTCCCAATTCTGACCAATCACAGAAAGGGGGCTTGGCTGAGCAGTCGGCTTGTGAAGAGACAAAGGGCATTGAGTTGGGTTTCCCTTTATTGAACAGGAAAAATAATAAAATGATTGAGGACAGTTATCCCTCTCCAGGAAAATTTATTGCGTGCAGGATGGTCATGGCAGAGCCCCACCAGGAGGGCAACCCAGTCACAGTGGCCCTGGATCATGGAAGTCCAAAACAGGACATATTGGCACAATTATGCAAATGGCAGAGGAGAGGGGCTTAGAAAAAGGACAATCAGATTTCCTTCTGTGGCGAGAGGTCCCACACACAAAGGCGCATTGTGAAGGGTAGCTACTTCCCCTGAGGCGGGCAGGAAAAGGCAATGGGCCATCTTGTCCTGTCCATTGAGCTATTTTGTTACATATGTCCAGATAATGTCCATAATATGGGCGAGGCTGGGAATTGATTGAGGAAATCCCCAGCTTGCAGTCTCTTCTTGCAGGCTGATCATATGGGATGCAGGACTTCCTTTTGGGGTCAGCAATACAGTTTCACATCCAAGTAAAGAAACAAAAAATCTCAGAAGCACAAAATATATTAGTAACAAAACATAGGAACACATAGGAAAAGGCAGGGAATCTTTAAGGCATTTTTCATGCACATGACAGACATAGTTTTCCCAAGTACATCCAGATATCTACAGTACAAGATTTATTACAGTCATTGGCCAGCATAAAAAATATACAAACACCAGGATGTACAAACATCAGGGTACACACACATGTACAAACACATGAACACAAATGTACAAACATCAGGTACACACAGGCAAAGTTTAAATCCCAATATTGAATAAGATAGTTAAAATGGTATTAAACATTTAAATGCTAAAATGACAATGGTAAAACCGAAATAAATATTAAAACTTTCTAAGACTGTGACAGCATCTTGCGCTGACAAGCTATTGCTGCTGCACAGAAGCTGGCGACCCTAACAGTGGCCTTGGGGTGTTGGTCATACAAGAGATAATCTATATAAAACCTTACAGATCCCCCTGGTAGACTTTCTAAAATTGGATTTATAAAATGTTTGCGAAGGTCACGGTAAAAAGAGCAATACAACAAAACGTGCTCCAGTTTCCACTGCCTCTGCCTCACAGGAACATAGGCGTTCATTGTATGGTACTTTGTTGTATCTTCCCTCCAATACAGCAGAAGGGAGTATGTTGAATTTAGCCAAAGAGAACGCCTTCCTATGTTTAGGGATGGTTAGGTTGCCTAAGTACTCTGCAGGAAGCAGCGCCCTTCCATTATCTTTGAAGATTGGAAGAGTAGAGGCTGCGTTTAGGTAGTTTTGCAACTCTGTGTCCCAGATATCTAAGTGTACAGATATTTATTTATTTATTTATTCGGGTTTCTATGCCGCCGACTCCCGGAGGCTCGCGGCGGCTTACAGAGCCGAAGGCACAGTAAAATACAGAAGGTTAAAAACAATTAAAACAAAACAGCACAATAGAAACAACAACATTTGATGTGGTGGCGCAACCAAGAACACACGGGCTTACCCATCGAAGGCCTGCCTAAACAAATGGGTTTTACAAGCCCGCCTGAACGGGAGCAGGTCCTTCATTGCCCATGTGTCGGCCGGGAGGGATTTAAGCCAGGCTTTCTTGTATGTAGATTGAGGCATGAGGAAGGGAAAAAACATAGAAATAATATAATTCCATACTGGGGAAAGGGGGGGGGGGAAGATAGGGCAGAATACAAATAAGGTGTTGTTGTTGCTGTTATTGCATGGTGCATTGTCCACATTTTGGTTGACCAGTATTAGTAATCACACTTTTGCAAATGTTAATTTTGCTCCCCCTCTAAAGAGCCCCTGCCATGGTTGCTCTTGTGGGGAAAATTGCTGCCCAAAGAGCTGGCTGTGCTCCTGATGCCTGGCTTTGGCACCTTGAAAGACAGGCAGTATCCCTCTTCAGCCTCTCACAATGCCTGGCCCTCAAGACTCCTCAGTGTCAATGGCATCACTAGGTTTAGTGTCACCCAGAATGTTAACTCATGGTATCACTTTCTCCAATGACAGACTATACTGAATCCTTATTAATATTTTTGCAGTAACATTACTTGTAAATCATTAATCAATAACTTTGCTTGTAACACATAGAATTGTAGAGTTGAAAGAGATCTTGTGCGCCATCCAGTCCAACTCCCTGCCAAGAAGCAGGAATATCGCATTCAAGGCACCCCGAACAGATGGCCATCCAGCCTCTGTTTAAAAGCCTCCAAAGAAGGAGCCTCCACCACATGTAGATAGATGCAACCATATAATCTGAAGCTTCACTGTAGTTAAATAAAAATGATAGTTCTGACTCGAGCATGTACATATTAGAAAGTATAAAACATAGCATAGTGTTTTAATCTTGTATATTGATACAGTATTTGTAAACTGCACTTGTAAAAATGTGGTTATAACTACCATATTTTCCGACGTATAAGATGACTGGCCGTATAAGACGACCCCCAACTTTTCCAGTTAAAATATAGAGTTTGCGATATACTCGCCGTATAAGACTACCCCTCTTCCAACGCACACCAAATACAAATTTTAAAAGCATCAGATTTGATTTCAATATGGTAATTTTCCTATTACTGTACCTCCTTCTCTGCCTCTCAGCTCTCGTGCATATGCACCTGCACCACTTCACTGCAGTCTTCAGGAGCGAGATCTGAGAGGCAGAGGAGGAGGTACGGTAATAGGATACAAGGGCGGGCCAGACAGGTAAAAGAGGTGTGTTTTTCTGTGCCCAGAGCCACTCTATCTCTTTTTTCCATACCCCGGGCGTCCTGGATGCCTGCAGCCTCCTCTGCCCTTCACTTACACCTTCCCGGTGAGGCGCTCCTTCACCTCACCATTGGGACCACATTAAGTCCACGAATCCTGATGAATAGATTTTCTTCTACCGTACTTGTACAGCGTCACCCTTAATGCTTTCATACAGTTGCTGCATATGGCAGGGACACGACCACTGCCATTTTTGAGCTCCCCCCACCATATGCGACAACCACAGATTCTCCAATCCGGATTGGAAGTTTCAGCACCAACTCTATAAGAAGACTCCCGGCATATAAGAAGACTCCCGGCATATAAGAAGACTCCTGGTATATAAGTCGACTCCTGCATATAAGACAACCCCTGACTTTTGAGAATATTTTCTTGTGTTAAATAGTAGTCTTATATGCCAGAAAATACGGTAACTACCGAGATATTTTCATTTAAACAATTCTTCTCAAACACTATCCCAAAATTGTACAGGCAATTGAATGTCACCCCCTCTGATGGTGCCCTTCTGTCTCACACACACCACACTCACATAGTGACACCACTGCTCAGAGATGCAATTGGAATTTGGCTGGCTCTGTTGAAAAGAATGACAGCCAGTTCTAAACCTGGCAAACCTTTTCACACATGGCAAACAATTGTGTAGTAAGGTAGAATGTGAAAAGGGTGTGCCAGCAAGATGGGAAGAATAAAGGGAGGTGAACAGCTGAAATAGGAGGTGTATGAATGAAACAAGCAAGGAGAGAGGAACGTAAGGGATCTCGGAGTGCTGCTGTTAGTAATCAATCATTCTCTCTTCATAAATAAGGAATGTTTGGCTTATTCATTACTGTGAAACTGAGAGGATCCCAGGGATTCAATGTAGCATACAAAGACTTGCTAGTGTACTTACCTGTTCCTATACTTATTATTCATGATGTGACATAGACACAGGAAGTTCACACTGTTGTGTTACAGAAAATTCCTATTAATTTGTTTTCATGCGTTCCTATAAATGAACAAAAGCGGTATCTGTGTTCCTTGACAAAGAGGGAATATACTAAAGTGTGTACCTCCCACATGGGACCAATGAGCTTAATTCACTTGTTGTTGTGTGCATTAAAGTCCTTTCCAACTTACAGTGACCCTAAGGTGAATCTAATGCAGGGTTTTCATGGCAAGATTTGTTCAGAGGGAATTTGTCTTTGCCCTCCTCTTAGAGCAGTGGCTCTCAACCTGTGGATGTTTTTGGCCTTCAACTCCCAGAAATCCTAACAGTTGTTTAACTGGCTGGGATTTCTGACTGGGATTTCTGGGAGTTGTAGGCCAAAATACCTGGACACCCACAGGTAGATAACCAGTGTCTTAGAGGTTTCCATAGCCAAGCAGAGATTCAAACCCTGGCCTCTATGTTTGTTGACCAACACTCATACCATTTCACCACATTGGATCTCTAAGGTTCTGGTTTTAAAAAACCCTTTGATAACCATTTCAAAACCATTACCAGGAAGGGGTGTACACCCGTGGTTCCCAAAGTGGGCGGTACCACCCCCTAGTGGGCGGTGAGATGATCCAAGGGGGCGGTGGGAGGCTCAGGAAAATTTGGGGGGCACTGAAGCCCTGTAAGGGGGCGGTGGTAGAATTCCAACTCACAAGCATGAGAGTGTGTACCTGCCAGTTGGAAACCCCGTGCAGGCGCTGCCTGGAAACTGCACTGTGCGCCCCCTTCCTCTCCTCAACAAAGGGGAAGCCTTTGCCTTTGTCTGTGTATTTGTGCTCAACTCCGCCCATGGCACAGTCCTGTCTGGCACAGTCCAGTCCTGGTCCAGCGGAGAAGGAAAGCCTCCACGTCTGCAAAGCCTCCTGAGTCGCTGCGGCGTTTGCAGGCGCCTCCTGGGAGATGGCTGTGGCATGAAGGAAAATGCAAGCAGCTCCCAATTTCCAAGGTCCAGTATTCTCTATTACTCAAGTTTAGTTCAATTCCATTGCTGTTGGGAGTCCAGAATGCTCTTTGATTATATGTGAACTATAAATCCCAGCAGCTACAACTCCCAAATGACAAAATCAATCCCCCACAATTCCACCAGTGTTCAACTTTGTGTATATTGGGTATTTGTGTCAAATTTGGTCCAGTTCCATGGTTGTTTGGGTTCAGAGTGCTCTCCAAATGTAGGTGAACTACATCTCCCCTAAATCACTGTCAATTCCTCCCAAACCCCTCCAGTATTTTCTGTTGGTCATGGGGGTTCTGTGTGCCAAGTTTGGTCCAGATCTGTCATTCATGGGGTCTCGGCTGTGGAAGTCAGAGCTTAATTGGTTGAAGGTACTGCAAATCCCATCATCTGTTGTCCATACTCCCCCAAACATATTGTTTTTGTGATTAATAATCACTATGCTTTCATTATGTTCTAATATACATCCTGCATATTAGATATTTGCATTAGAATTCGTAAGAGTAGCAAAATTATTTATGAAGTAGCAACGAAAATATGGATGGGGTCACCACAACATGAGGAACCTTATTTAGAGCTCACGGCATTAGAAAGGTTGAGCACCACTGCATTAATACATATATCTTTCTGTTTAATTGCTATTACATTTTTAAACAAATTAATTTCTAGGGGGGCAGTGAGTACATTTCTTTCTGGAAAGGAGGCGGTGGGCCAAAAAAGTTTGGGAACCACTGGTGTACACTGACAAATGAAAACCACAAGGGATTAGAGATTTTTTTCAGCTTCTTACTGTGATGCTTTGGTGTTGTTTTACTGTAACTATTAATTATGGAACTCAAAAACATTGTAGACTTCCCCTTGATTAAGTCAAAATTGTGTGTTGTAGGAATCTTCTTAAGCCTGGCTTCATCATTGCTTGCTTAAAGTTGAATGACTTGAAAAATATTATTCCACTTGATGTTTTATTAGTCTCTTATGAATTCTTTATTGGAGGGCCTAGAGGAGGCTCACAAATGCTTCTAAGGGGAAATATTTTTGGAGCATGCGTGAATAAAACTGTGTATATAGAACCTGTGGATAAAGGGTTCGTAGAATCATAGAACCATAGAATCATAATGTTGGAAAAGACCTCATGGGCCATCAAATCCAACCTTTTGCCAAGAAGCAGGAAAATAATATTCAAAGCACCCCCGACAGATGGCCATCCAGCCTCTGTTTAAAAGCCTCCAAAGAAGGAACATCCACCACACTCCGGGGCAGAGAGTTCCACTGGTGAAGAGCTTTCACAGTCAGGAAGTTCTTCCTAATGTTCAGGTGGAATCTCTTTTCCTGTAGTTGAAGCCATTGTTCTGCGTCCTAGCCTCCAAACTTGCTCCCTCCTCCCTATGACTTCCCCTCACATATTTATACACAGTATAGCTCTGAACCATGGTTCAGTGCCAGCCTTAAGAACCAGAATTAATCTGGGTTTGGACGACAAACCAATCTGCAGTTAATATATTTTAAACCTTCCTTTTCTTGGCTATACCAGAAACAAAGAAGGGAGAATCAGGCTTCTTTACTCTCTTCTGCCTCTATCTTTTGGAAGCTGAAAACAAATAGGACCCTATCATACTACACTGTTATAGCAATATATTCCAGTTTAACTTCCATGGCAAAATCATATGGAAATCTGAGATGTGCCGCTTAGGCAGTAAGAGTGAAATATAATGCTGTAATAGTATAGCGTGATAAGGCAGTGTGTGCATGTGTTGCTGAACTTAATCAATACAACTTCTGAATTTGCCCTCAATTCTATGTTCAAGACCATTTCTGCTTTTACGTCTGCATCTATTTTTAAATACTTAAATGCCTTTGGGCAGGTAGTTTTGTTCTGTTGTTGCTGTGGAAATCTGCATGGCCATTAATACAGTTTGTTTAATAAATATATAAGCTGCTTTAATTGCAAATATATCAGAAAAAAATATTTAGAGTAATCTATTAGGAAGCTGCTTTGTTTGGTAAAAAAAGGTTATCCTCTGGCACCAAATAACATCCTGACACAGTACCTATTTTGTTATTACACTAATTAATGTTTAAAGAAACAGATGCATATTGGTTTACTTCATGTTCACCAAGGTGTATTATTTAACAGAAGGAGAATCTTTATTCTTTATTGTTGCTAAAACAGTACAATGAAAAAATTTAGCAGATTTCCTGCCCTTGCCCCCAAAGCATTTGTTTGCTTCTGGAAAGGAGAAAAGCTTTTCCATCCTGCTCTAACTTCTGTTCATTGTTTTCCGTTTCCAGTGTATTTATTCATTCATTTTGCCTCCTGAAATTTCAAAGAAAGAGATTAAACTGTCAAAGAGCCCTGTTTTCTGAATAGCTCCCCATCCCTGCTGTCCTAAAATGACAGATAAACGATGTAATGTTTACATTGAATCCTGGTGTGCGCTATAAAGGGCAGCAATGTAATACTGAACTCGTTTTTTAAAAGCTGAATCTAACCAGCATGGCGTATTAGTTTGAGTGTTGGACTATGGCACTCGTGAACAAGATTCAAATCCCTCTCTTGGCCATGTAAACCCATTGAGTAACATTGGGCAAGTCACATACTCTCAGCCTCAGAAACCCCTATGATACATTCATCTGATGGACTTCATAAGTTGGAAACAACCTGAAGGCACAAAGCTACGACCGGTCTGATGTGTTGTATTTCAATCTAGGGTGGGAATAATGAAGTCTATGGGACACATTCAGTTCCTAAGGCCTTTTTTTATCTAGCCTCAATGTCTTTTGGTCCCTTCCAAGTATTTTACCACTACAGTTTGCTGCCAGATTTAGACAACATCAGCTCCTTTACTTCTCCTTTGTCTCCCTGCCTCTCTAGCTTTCTTTATAGACAGCCATTATTAGATCGAAAGGAATGAAGGGTGAAGAAGGCAGCAATGGCTCTAATGTGCCCAACTTGTAGAGATGGGGAAGAACATTTTAAATGGTTGAAAAAAATATCCGGTTCCTTGAGTTTCAAGAGACCATGCTGTTCAGAATCCTAGGCCAATGACAACTGTAACAGTTTGAGAGTCATTCTGTGCAAAAATTGCACATAGTTATTTTGTACAGAAATAGCACTGCCTGCGCAAGAAATGGTGTTTTCTGCATATATGTTCCAATGTAAAACCATAACCTGGAACTTTTCTGTAGAGAATTATTATTTTCTACTTGAAAAATGTGGTTTCTTGCAAAGCAATGCACTTTTCTAAGCAAAAATGCTCAGAATAACTCAATAAACAGCAAAAAGCGAGACAAAGACATATTTGCTGCTCCCTTCGAGAAATAACATAGGAAAGGTTGCAGTCAAAAAGAAAAGATATTACTGTCAGTGACACCTGGGGCTCTTTGATCTCGTTCTCCCAAAAACCAAGGAAATAAAGCTGAGAAAGGAAGAAATAAAATTGCTTCAATTTTTTTTCATATCAGGAGCGACTTGAGAAACGGCAAATTGAGTTGCTCTGGTGTAAGAGAATTGTTCGTCTGCAAGGATGTTGGCCAGGGGATGCCTAGATGTTTTTGATGTTTTACCATCTTTGTGGGAGGCTTCTCTCATGTCCCCGCATGGGAAGCTGGAGCTGAAAGAATGAACTCATCCACACTCTCCCGAGATTCGAACCTCTGGCCTGTCAGTCTTCAGTCCTGCCAGCACAAGGGTTTAATCCATTGCGCTACCGGAGGCTCCTAATGGCTTCAGTGATTACTGTATTTCCTGGTTGTTATTTTAAAAAGGAGGAGCTATGCTGGCCATTTAAAAATGCCTTGCGTGTTTTCAGGATTTTTTTCCAGACAAGGAACTTGGGAAGTGTGTCTAAATGTATGTGCCTTCAAGCCCCCTTGAGTTTTTCATCGGGTGTTTTTAAAACAAGCACTCCTCAAAGGTGGTTTTACCAGTTCCTTCCTCTGAAATATAGCTAACAGCATCCGATATTTGTTGGTGGTCTGCTGTGCAAGCCCTAACTGGGGTTGATCCTGCTTGGCTTCCAAGATGAAATAAGATGTGGTACCTTTATGACATTTAGGCTCCTGGAGGGTGAATGAAAATATTCACATGCATACAATTCCCTGTGGAAATCCTAGAGGGTATATACCTTTGTTGCTGTGTCCCTTCACATTGTTTCTGATTTATGGTTATCCTAAGGTAATGCTTTCATGGGAGTTTCTTAGCAAATTTTTTGCCATCCTCTGAGGCTGTGAGAGTATGATTTGATTTGCTCAAGGTGACTGAGTTTCTGTGGCTGTGTGGAAACTCGAATACTGGCTTCTATTTGAAGAGGTAATTGATTGCCTCCCCAAATAAAAATCTTGCTTTCTAAGTTATATTTGCCTCCAGTCCTCAATTGGCAGTATCTTAAAATGTCTGTTAAGCATTTAGAAAGTCAGTATCCAAAAGGGATGAGATCAAGGCCAAGGGAATTCAAACATAACAATTATATGAGTTCTTGGTGATAATGATTTTCAGGGTTTCACTGTGTGCAAATTTGGAGGACTGATGGGAAAATTCATGAGTAGAGAGGCAAAATCAATCTTTGGGAGAGTTCTGCTGTCATTTTCTTGCTCCCTCCAGTAGCAATGTCTTTGGGAAATCCAACAGGCACCCAACCATCCTTACTTTCTTTTGAAAGGAAATCCTACAACCATAGTGATAGTACAGAGAAAGCCCTGTCTATATATTTGTCAATCTAGTTTCTTAGGGTGGAGAAATCCATAACAAAATCTCCAGTAAGTGTTCCACATTCCATTAAAGCAGTGTTTCCCAACCAGTGTGCCATGGCACACTAGTGTGCCGTGAGCGATCAGAAGGTGTGCCGTGGGAAATTGGCACTCTTCCCCCTCCTAGCAGCTCTTTCTCCCTCTTTCCCTCCCCAAAGATCCTCCCCGAGGCAAAGGAAGGGCTTCACCGGATGCCGGAAGCGCCACGTCGGTGAATTGGGCTGTGACCAAACCTGAGAGCATCAAGAGGCTGAAGCATTCACAGGTTTCCAAGAAACAAATTGAGCCTCTCTGCTTGGAAATGTTTTTTTTATATACTTTTTTACTGGATTTTTCTAGAGTTCCCCCGGGGAACTGTTTATAACAGCTTCATGACATCCATAGTCATGGAAGCAAGTTTCACTCAGGGTGACATTTCACAAGGGTCTAGAGAACAAGCCCTATGAGGAGTGGCTTGAAGAGCTGGGCATGTTTAGCCTGAAGAAGAGAAGGCTGAGAGAAGACATGATAGCCATGTATAAGTATGTGAAAGGAAGTCATATCTATGTTGTGTTCATCGAAACAGGCCCAGGTTTCACACTGAGTGTATAAATACATTTAAAAACATATTAACTATATGTGTTACTGTGCCAGAGTGTCATTTTGTGTCATTTTGGTTGGTGGTGTGCCCCAGGATTGTGTAAATGTAAAAAATGTGCCGCGGCTCAAAAAAGGTTGAAAAACACTGCATTAAAGAGCTACACTTGCAGGAAAAATAATAATTAGATATGACTTAATATCAACCTACTCGAGTGCTAGGAGCATTTTGCTGTTGGCTTAACTTTATGCAGTTCATAAAAACACAAACACTATCTCAAAGTCTAGGCTTTGCAATCTATAAGACTTGGTATGTGGATGAATCTCCTAGTGCCGACAGGACTTTTGCTCTTTCATCATACCTATCCTTCTAGACATAGGCCCTCCAGAAAATATAATCTTGTTTGTGACACTGTTTGTTGCATTCCCTAATTAGATTGAACAGACGACAAATCCAAATCCCCAGATGGCTATCTTTGGAACATCCTCTGGAGATTAGTGCAAGTCCCAGGGATATTTCTGGGGATGTGTCTATGTATTTGGCTCCAGATCTGAAACCTGGGTGGCAAGAAAGTCTGTAGAAAGAGTTTGAATATTGCCTGTCATCTTATAAACTGAACTAGCTTCTGATGTGAGAGAATTGGCTGTCTGCAAGGACATTGCCCAGGAGATGCCCAGATATGTTACTATACTGTGGGAGACTTCTCTCATGTCCCCGCATGGGAAGCAGGGGCTAACAGATGGGAGCTCACCCCATCTCATGGATTCAAACTGCCAACCTTTGTGTAGCACTAGGGTTGCTAATGTTTTCTCAGGCAACTACCCAGAGCTGTGGTGGAGCCACAGGTTAAACCCTTGTGCCGGTTGAACTTCTGACCTGAAGACCTGAAGGTGAGCTCCTATCTATCAGCCCCAGCTTCCCATGCAGGAACATGAGAGAAGCCTCCCATAGGATGATAACACATCCGGGCATCCCCTGGGCAACATCCTTGCAGATGGCCAATTCTCTCACACCAGGAGCAACTTGCAGTATATTCTCAAACTGCTTCTGACATGATTTTTAAAAAGGCAACTACTCCAAACTTTTATAAGTTTTTGTAACCAGCAAAAATCCCACAGATATTTTGCAGTGTTTTCTCAGTATCTAGTGGGTTTGGTTCCAGCACGTCCCATTGATACTAAAATCCATGGATGGTCAAATCCCATTATATACAATATTGTAATAAAATGACACCCTTTATATAAATGGCAAATAATTCAAAGGAGACTATAGTACAGGTAAGCCAGTATGGTTTGATATGTGGATTATTTTTCCCTAAATATTTTCAAGCCATGAATCTGTGAATGCAGGCCCATTGACACAGTGCATGGACCATTGTGGCCAAGTCTGACTTCCCAAGGTATGGGCACAACTGGTGCTCAAGTTTCGATTGTGCAAAAGCCCCCCTAGCCACCGCCACCACCTGGTGATGAGACTCCCAAGCTGCGAACCTGTGCCTTTAAGGAGAGTGTAACCCCATCCAGCACAGGCTGTAACCCTATTTATTTATTATTTGTTTATTTAAAACTTTTGTATCCTGATCTTCTCTGCCCCCATAGAGGGACTCAGACCAGCTAATAGCAAAAATTCAATGCCAATAAAACAGTCTAAAAACATAATACAACAAGATTAAAATACGTAGAGTATACCCTGTTCTGCCTTGCGACTGACCAGGAGAACCTCTGTCTTGTCTGGATTCAACTTCAACTTGCTTGCCCTTATCCAGACTGTCACAGCGGTGAGGCATTCTGAGTATCAGAACTGAATGGCACTCACAGCCTTTCCACAAAAAGAAATCCACTCTCATTTGTTTGATTTGGTAAATGCAATAGAGGAGATGGCTGGGGAAAATTCATTCTGCTTCTCCTACCGTCAAACCACTGGATATAATATTAAGAAATCCTTTTCCCCCTAAGAGTGATCTGACCTTCCAAGTAGATTCAGATCATCCTTCCATCCACTTCTAAGCAATAATTCTTAACTTGCAGGAATACTAGATAGATACTCTCTCTCTCTCTCGGCATTACTTCGCGAACGAAGATTCAGGAAGGACTCATCCCACGCTTTTTACAGGTGCGTTGATGACTAAAAAGGCCAATCTGAGATAGGCAAGTTCGTTGCAGAAAGCGCAGCAGAAAGTCTCCTTGGGTGATGTTTTTTCCAAGTTGCGGTTCTTTTCTGTTGTCGTTTCTCTTCGAGACCCATTCGGCGTGTCTTCTCGAAAGAGGCCGCAGCATTGTGGATAGTGCTTCTCCATGCCTCCCGATGTGAGGCCAGGTGGACCATTGTTGGTGATCAATCTGGCCAAGCCTGAGATGGTGTCTCAGGGAGTCCTTATATCTCTTTGGGGGCGCCTCTTGCGCTGACCCGTGGCGAGTTCACCGTAGAGTAGTATCTTTGGGAGGCGGTGGTCCTCCATCCTAGAGACGTGTCCTGCCCAGCGCAGCTGTGTTCTCAATAGCATGGCCTCAATGCTGGTGATCCCTGCTTGCTCAAGGACAGCAACATTCGTCACATAGTCGGTCCAGTGTATATTTAAGATTGTGCGAAGACAGCGCTGATGAAAGCGCTCGAGGAGTCGTAGGTGTTGGCGATAGGTGACCCATGTTTCAGACCCATAGAGGAGAATGGACAGTATGATAGCTCTGTACACACTGATTTTGGTGCTTTGTCTCAGGTGCTTGTTGCTCCAGACTCTTTTGTGAAGCCTTCCGAATGCACTATATGCCTTTGATAATCTGTGATCTATCTCTTTGTCAATCTTGGCGTCTGAAGAGATGATGCTTCCCAGGTAGGTGAACTGCTGAACGGACTTAAGCACAGATGTGCCTATGCTGACGTGAGGATGGTGGTGTTCTTCCTGTGGTGCGGGCTGGTAGAGGACTTCTGTTTTCTTCAGGCTGACTTCCAGCCCAAACAGCTCTGCAGCTGTTGCAAAGCAGGATGTGAGCGCTGCAGGGCTGCTTCTGAATGGGCGACAAGGGCAGCATCGTCAGCAAAAAGTAGCTCACGGACTAGATAGTTTAGAGTCTTAGTGCGAGCCCTCAGACGGCTTAAGTTGAACAAGCTACCATCAGTACGATAGCGTATATATATGCCGTCTTCTTCTTGTAGGTCTGCCATAGCCCTTTGGAGCATCATGCTGAAGAAGATTGTAAATAGGGTTGGTGCAAGAACACAACCTTGTTTCACTCCATTAGTTATGAGAAAGGGCTCCGAGAGAGCATCGCCATATCTGACTTGACCGTGCTGGCCCTCATGTAACAGGACAATCATTTTGAGGAACTTGGGGGACATCCTAGACGTTCCAGGATCTGCCACAGACCTTTCCTGCTCACAGTGTCGAAGGCTTTGGTGAGGTCGACAAATGTTACATAGAGTCCTTTGTTCTGCTCTCTACATTTCTCTTGCAGTTGTCTAAGGGCAAAAACCATATCTGTGGTGCTCTATTTGCTCTGAAGCCGCATTGGCTTTCAGGGAGAAGTTCTTCTGCAATAGCCGGAACTAATCTGTTCAGGAGTATCCTTGCAAGGATTTTTCCAGCAATGGAGAGCAGTGTTATACCTCGATAGTTTGAGCAATCGGATTTTGTTCCCTTTTTCTTATACAGGGTGATGATAACTGCATCTCGGAGATCTGATGGCAGTTCACCTTTTTCCCAGCAACTCACAAGGAGCTCGTGGAATTTAGCATGCAGTACATGACCTCCCTGTTTCCAAGCTTCAGGTGGGATTCCATCGATCCCGGCTGCCTTGCCATTTTCAACTGCTGTATGGCCTCAATGGTCTCTTCCAGAGTGGGAGCTGTGTCCAGTTCATTTTTCATTGGTTGTTGTATCATGTGTTGGATAGCTGAACCTTGGACTACTCGGCTGGCATTAAAGAGACCCTGAAAATGTTCAGCCCATTGGTTCAGGATGGAGGTTTTATCAGTAATTAGTGTTTGACCATCGGTACTGTATAAGGGGCTTTGGACCTGATAAGTAGGTCCAAACACTGCTTTGAGAGCTTCATAAGAGCTTCATAGGCATGAGAAAAAAGTTATGAAAATGATTCGTTTTGTAAGAAATTCGTAAGAAATGCTACTTTCGAGTATTTCCGCACCTGGAACGCCAACCAGGAAGTGGACTTCCTTTTTTGAACTTCGGGGGCCAGGATTTTCTTAAGTGTCGTTATTAGGTCGTAAGGGGGCACCCTCCTTCTCTCTCACCACCCTCCCGCCTCCCTTGCCAATAAGTATTATGGCAAGGCAAGCCCTAAACTCGCTCCTTCTTTCGGCTGGAAGCCCAGAAAAATGTAAACAGAGAGGATTACTCAGAAGTAAATCTGCAAGGAGGGCACTTTGGATGAAGGGCCCTCCTTTGTGGATTTACTTCTGAGTAAACCTCTCTGTTACATTTTTCCAGGCTTCCCTGCCTCCCTGCCCTGCCAGGATCTAAAGCATCAAAGAGTATTGGGGTGAGAAACCAACCTAATGTATAATAGAATGAATGCTACTGTAAGTGCCTAATATTATAAGTAATCAACTGTCATACCTACATTCCATGCACATGCAATAATACAGCAGTAATAACAATAACAAGAGGTAAAATTCAAACCGAAGTATTCTGACTGGTCTCTCCTCATGCGGTGCAAACGGCTCTTCTCTTATTAGCCCGGGAAATTAGCCCGGAAAAGCCAGCGTTTGCTGCTTGGGAGCACACATACATATTCTGGGGGAAATTTGCTGCAGAATCCGGGCTCATAGAGAAGATTCTGCAGCAAATCCCCCCAAAGAATATGTATGTGTGTGCACCCAGGAAGCAAATGCTGTGCCCGGGGTTTTGCTTTTCCGGGCTCAGAGAAGAGCCTTTTGCAGTTTGAGGAGGGAGCACAGTCAGAATACTTGGTTTGAATTTTACCTCTTCTTATACCCATTGTTATTACTGCTGTATTATTGCATGTGCATGGAATGTAGGTATATGACCAGCCTGGACAAACTTGGGCCCTCGCTCCTCGGGATCGGGGTGAGAGAGAGGCAGCGAGGAGCCAGGGGGGCTCCTCCTCCTTTTCTTTGCTGCTTCCAAGAATAGAATACCCCCTCCCTCCCTCCTTCCCTCCCTCCTTCCTATTTGGAGAGTCCCATCTAGAATTCAGTGTGATTTATTCAAGTTTTTTTTACAACTCCCAGAAATCCCAGCCAATTTACCAGCTGTTAGGATTTCTGGGAGTTGTAGGCCAAAACCATCTGGAATGCGCATGCGCTGGCATACGAACTACTAACGAATTTCGTTAGTAATTAAGTTACATTTTAGAAATTTTTGGAAAAATTTTTGTAAGTCTTTCTTTTACTAATCAAAAAAATCCCCCAATTTGATTTTAGAATCGCCATTTTTTTGATTCAAACCATGCCTAATAGATACATCTAGTGTGCAGTCAGCGCAGGTTCCTAGTGCAATCTGAGACATTGTATTTGTGACCTATATAAAGGCTTTGATGGCTCAGAGCCAAGTTTCCATTGGGACTGCCTCTGTCTTTGTTGTGAAAAGAAAATCCATTTAGGTGCCCAGCCAGGAGAGGTCATTTTGGCATGCAAAGTCTTCTTAACTTCAGACTGACTCTTTCCTTTGGCGGCTATCATTTGATTACTTGATCTTCAGATTGCGCCACCACGCCTGCCATTTTGTTTTGGGATGACTTCCTTGTTATTTGTTTGTTTGTTTGTTTGACTCAAAAGAAGTATAAGCCATGTTGTCAAGTAAACCTGCCTAAAGTAGCATACAATAGCATACAACTCCTTTGTGCAACAGTCCCACTGCCTGCCAACCCATTTCCAGGCACAGTTCAAAATGCTTGCATGGCTTGGGTACAGGTTATTTGAAGGACCGTATCTCTCTCTATGAATCTGTCAGATATCTGCAATAATTTGGGGAGGGCCTTCTTTCTGTCCCACCACTTGCCCAAGTGTGTTTGGTGGGAATAAGAGGGTTGTTTAGATAGCTGCTCCCAGATTTTGGAAACAAGAGAGGCCAGAATGACCCCATCCCCGCTGGCCTTCTCTAAGCAGCTAAAGACATTTCTGTGCCAGCAGGCATTTGAAGAAGCATGAGGTTGTGAATGAGATTTGGGGAGGATAGTTAGCTTTAAATGTCATTTGAATAGTATGTACAGGCAGTCCCCAAGTTACAAACACCTGACTTACAAATGACTCTTAGTTAAGAACAGGAGCGAGACTACAGGAAGTGAGAGAAATCAGTCAGCTTTGATACAATATTGTTTCTAGCACCCACTTTTTGCTTGATATTGAAGAAGTGTTTCTTATAAATCAGAGCACAATCCAGAGTGACTCTGAGGCATTTGGGTGTGCTGCAATGTTCCAGTGGGATTCCTTCCCAGGTAAATATATTGTATTTTATATTGTGTTTATTGTTGTGTATGTTTTTAGGCACTCTGGGATGTTTGTACGCCGCCCCAAGTCCCTTCGAGGAAATGATGGTGGGATATAAGAATTACGTTGTTAATTTTGTTATTGTCGTCATTATTATTATTATTATGGAGCCCCTGGTGGACTACAACTCCCAGAAATCCTAGTTACCAGCTGTTAAAATTCCTGGGAGTTGAAGACCAAAACATCTGGTTGAGAACCACTGGGTTAAACTCTTGTGCCAGCAGGAATGAAGACTGACAGGTCAAACGTTCAAATCAGAGGAGAGCACAGATGAGCTCCCTCTGTCAGCTCCAGCTCCCCATGCAGGAACATGAGAGAAGCCTCCCACAAGAAGGTCATGAGTTAACAACCTTGAGATGGCCAATTCTCTCACACCAGAAGCCACTTACAGTTTCTCAAGTCACTCCTGACACACAAAAAATATTATTATCCTCAGAGCTCAAGATGCTTGTCTGTTCTTAAGATGAAAAGCGTAAGATGGGGTGAGTAAGAAACAATAATGGGGTTGTGTTGCTGGAGGCATTCATGGCCAGAATCACTGGGTTGCTATACGTTTATTGGGCTGTAGGACCATGTTCCAGAAGCACTCTCTCCTGACATTTCACCTGCATCTATGGCAGGGCATCCTCAGAGGTTGTGAGGTCCTCACAACCTCTGAGGATGCCCTGCCATAGATGCAGGTGAAATGCCAGGAGAGAATGCGTCTGGAACATGGTCCTACAGCCCAATAAACTTACAGCAACCCAATTATGGGGTTTGCCATTAAGACTGAATGACTGTGTCGCGCAATGATGCCTCCCTAAAAAAGTGTGTCAGGGAGATGAAATGCTTGGAAAGCTCCAAGGCAGAAAGCGCCAAGGCAGAGAGAGCCATCTGGAAGGAAGGAAGGAGAGTGGGAGCAGCGTGGCTGGGAAGGCAAGGCAGAGCTTTGGCCTGGCCTCTCCGCAGGTGGTTGGTTGCCACCTGAACGGCCACGAAAGAGGAGGGAAAGCGGGGATCGTTTGGGCGAGAGACCGGAGCGGAGGTCGGCCGTCCGCCCTGTTGCTTCCTCGGCAAGGGCGGGGTCCAAGCGAGACAGACGGGGCATCCCCGGAGGTGAAGCCGAGGGACCTGCTGCCCCGGCTCTGACCTTGGAGGGAAAGAAGCGGCTGCGCCTGGAGGGCGCGGAGGCAGGCGGGGCGAGGCGAGGCGCCGGCCAAGAGCGCGCAGAGCCCGATCCTCGCTCTTTCGCGAAGGATCCCGCCTCGGAGGAGCGGGGGCTGGATGGGTCCAGTTGCCCGGGAAGAAGGAGAAGAAGAAGCCCCGAGCGCCTTCCACGCGCGACAAGGGAAGGCGGCGCCCCCGCAGCAAGCACGGTAAGGAGGCGGAGGGGGGCATCCACACGAGAGAATGGGTGCAGTCCGACACCGCTGTTCGCTTCTTTGCAATACCCGGGGATATAGTTTGGTAAGGCACCGGCACTCTTTCCCAGAGAAGGCTAAAGACCGGCTAAAACAGACATGGGCAAACTTTGGCCTTCCAGGTGTTTTGGACTTCAACTCCCACCATCCCTAACAGCCTCAGGACCTTTGAATTTAACTCCCACCATTCCTAACAGCCTCAGGACCTTTGGACTTCAATTCCCACCATCCCTAACAGCCTCAGGTCCTTTGGACTTCAACTCCCACCATCCCTAACAGCCTCAGGTCCTTTGAATTTAACTCCCACCATTCCTAACAGCCTCAGGTCCTTTGGACTTCAACTCCCACCATCCCTAACAGCCTCAGGTCCTTTGGACTTCAACTCCCACCATTCCTAACAGCCTCAGGTCCTTTGCACTTCAACTCCCAGTCCCACCATTCCTAACAGCCTCATGTCCTTTGAATTTAACTCCCACCATTCCTAACAGCATCAGGTCCTTTGGGCTTCAACTCCCACCATTCCTAACATCCTCAGGTTCTTTGGACTTCAACTCCCACCATCCCTAACAGCCTCAGGTCCTTTGAATTTAACTCCCACCATTCCTAACAGCCTCAGGTCCTTTGAATTTAACTCCCACCATTCCTAACAGCCTCAGGTCCTTTGAATTTAACTCCCACCATTCCTAACAGCCTCAGGTCCTTTGGACTTCGACTCCCACCATTCCTAACAGCCTCAGGTCCTTTGGACTTCAACTCCCACCATTCCTAACAGACTCAGGTCCTTTGGACTTCAACTCCACCATCCCTTTGGAACTCCCAGCCCTCAGGTCCTTTGAATTTAACTCCCACCATTCCTAACAGCCTCAGGTCCTTTGGAATTTCCTAACAGCTCAGGTCCACCATTCCTAACAGCCTCAGGTCCTTTGCACTTCAACTCCCACCATTCCTAACAGCCTCAGGTCCTTTGGACTTCGACTTCCACCATTCCTAACAGCCTCAGGTCCTTTGCACTTCAACTCCCACCATTCCTAACAGCCTCAGGTCCTTTGCACTTCAACTCCCACCATTCCTAACAGCCTCAGGTCCTTTGGACTTCGACTCCCACCATTCCTAACAGCCTCAGGTCCTTTGGACTTCGACTCCCACCATTCCTAACAGCCTCAGGTCCTTTGGACTTAACTTCCACCATTCCTAACAGCCTCACCTTTGGACTTCAACTACCATTCCTAGCCTCAGGTCCTTTGCACTTCAACTCCCACCATTCCTAACAGCCTCAGGTCCTTTGGACTTCGACTCCCACCATTCCTAACAGCCTCAGGTCCTTTGGACTTCAACTCCCACCATTCCTAACAGCCTCGGGTCCTTTGGACTTCGACTCCCACCATTCCTAACAGCCTCAGGTCCTTTGGACTTCGACTCCCACCATTCCTAACAGCCTCAGGTCCTTTGGACTTCGACTCCCACCATTCCTAACAGCCTCAGGTCCTTTGGACTTCGACTCCCACCATTCCTAACAGCCTCAGGTCCTTTGGACTTCGACTCCCACCATTCCTAACAACCTCAGGTCCTTTGGATTTCAACTCCCACCATTCCTAACAGCCTCAGGTCATTTGTACTTCAACTCCCACCATTCCTAACAGCCTCAGGTCTTTAGCACTTCAACTCCCACCATTCCTAACAGCCTCAGGTCTTTAGCACTTCAACTCCCACCATTCCTAACAGCCTCAGGTCCTTTGGACTTCGACTTCCACCATTCCTACCAGCCTCAGGTCCTTTGCACTTCGACTCCCACCATTCCTAACAGCCTCAGGTCCTTTGCACTTCGACTTCCACCATTCCTAATAGCCTCAGGTCGTTTGCACTTCAACTCCCACCATTCCTTACAGCTTCAGGACCTTTGGACTTCAACTCCCACCATTCCTAACAGCCTCATGTCTTTTGGACTTCGACTTCCACCATTCCTAACAGCCTCAGGTCCTTAAGCGGCTGTGGGGGGAAAAGAAAGGACATGAGGCTGTTAGGAATGGTGGGAGTTGTAGTCCAAAACACCTGGAAGGCCGAAGTTTGCCCATGCCTGGTTTAGATGCACCTGTTGATCGTGGAAAGGGCAAGGACTGGGAAGGAGAGTCTGCTGTTTTGGCCAGTGATGCTTCTTCCTTCCCTTGATCGGGTTTAGTGCAGACCTTGGGGATCCTCCGCTTTCACTTTGCATGTTGGGACCCAACCCCAAATGGGACCGGTCCAAACCACCACAGGGAAATGGTTTGGCTCTTCTTGAATTGGCAGGAAAGGAGAAGGTGTGATTCCCTCTGGATTGGACTCCCCTGATCCTGTATGGCTTTCCTATGGAGTAAGACCCATTGTGCCTTGAAAGGTCCATCCGTCCCCGTCCCCGTCCCCGTCCCCCCATTGAACACATGCAGAATATTTTGCTGTGAGTTTTCCGGGCTGTATGGCCATGTTATTATCATTTTACTGACACAAAAACACAGTATGTCACAGCAAACGAGATCTATATGCTGGATTTCATAATACAAAATCACAAGTCGAACACTTTCCAAGTGTCTAGGATTGTGTGATGTATTTTTGAATGATGCGCAGTTGCGCACAGATCCAATGTCAATGTTTATTGTTTCCAAATGCCAGCTGAGATCTTTTGGCATGGCACCCAGTGTGCCGATCACCACTAGGACCAGCTGTACTGGTTTATGCCAGAGCCTTTGCAGTTAGATTTTGAGGTCTTGCTAATGGCTGAGTTTTTCCTGTTGTTTTTCCTGTTGTTTTTCCTCAATGCGACTGTCCCTGATATGGCAACATCAATAATCCAAACTTTTTTCTTTTCCACAATTGTGATGTCTGGTGTATTGTATTCCAAAACTTTGTCAGTCTGGATTCGAAAGTCCCACAGTATTTTTGCGTGTTCATTTTCCACTACTTTTGCAAGTTTATGATCCCACCAGTTCTTTATTATGGGCAGGTGGTACTTGTGACATAAGTTCCAATGAATCATTTGGGCCACAGAGTTGTGCCTCTGTTTGTAGTCCATCTGTGCAATTTTCTTGTAGCAGCTGAGGATGTGATCAATGGTTTCATCAGCTTCCTTGGACAGTCTGCATTTATTATTATTATTATTATTAACTGCATTTCTATACCGCTTTTCTCACCCCTGGAGGGGCTCGAAGCGGTTTACAATAACATAATAAATGGCAAATTCAATGTCATATATATTGATAACATAACTGTAGATTACAACCATTAAAACTATAAAAAAAATCAAACATAGACATAAGCATGAAACATATTATTGCTGCAATGTGGACAATTTCAACAGGAAGGAGGAAATCATGAAAATGAACAAAGTCTGACTGCCAGTATTATTTTTTTTTAAAAAAAACAACTCTAAAATCGGGTCAGTAAAGAAATGACAACACTCAAAAACAGGGAAATTCCTGACAGGAAACAATCAGGGCCAGCTAATTGTCTCACAACAAAGGATTCCAACCAGGCAGGAAGCAGCCAAGCCTTGAAGCTGAAAAGCTTTTCAATGCTAATCAAGACGATCAATTGCAACATTCACACTCTCCTCCAACTAACAAGAGTTCTTTCTCTCACCCTGGACATTCTACAGATATATAAACCTCACTTGCCTAGTTTCCAACAGACCTCACAACCTCTGAGAATGCCTGCCATAAGATGTGGGGGAAATATCAGGAGATAATGCTTCTGGAACATGGCCATATAGCCCAGAAATTCTGGCCATGAAAGCCTTCTGGCCATGAAAGCCTTCGACAACCCAGCAATTCTGGCCATGAAAGTCTTTGACAACATATTTTGTGAAAGTTTGGATGGCCCCTTTGTTGTCTCCACATGTGTGTGTAGCAGAGAGATCAGAGCAGGTTTGGTTCTAAGTAACTATATTTTTAGATACAGTGATTTGGAGCAAACCTTTGATAGTAAATTCCTTCTCCGTTAGAATGGGTGCAAACTTTATACATTTAGTGGCACTCTTGTTGCTTGTGTGGTATCCTTTCTTCTACCAGAAGGATCAGGTTGAACTTGAAGTATATATCTTAAAAGCAATAGCTCTCTTATGCCTTTTCAGTGATTAACAGGAAACAAACTTAATTCATGTGTAAGTGATGGAGCTACTTCTTGCATAATAGGGGTGTACACTTGTAATGCTAATGTTCGCTTTCAGTTACCATAAGATGTATTGCAGCATACAATTTGTTTATAGGGTTGCTGTGAGTTTTCCAGGTTGTATGATCATGTTCCAGAAGCATTCCCTCCTGACGTTTAGCCCAAACTTCATTCATTTTTAAGTGATAATCAACTTTTTAATACAGTTGTTTACTTGTAATATTCCTTTTCTGCTGACCATAAGATGCATTGCAGCAAACAGTTTGATTATAGGGTTGCTGTGAGTTTTCCAAGCTGTATGGCCATGTTCCAGAAGCATTCTCTCCTGACATTTTGTCCACATCTATAGCAAGCATCCTCAGAGTTTGTGAGGATGCCTGTCATAGATGTGGGAAAAACAACAGGAGAGAATGCTTCTGGAACATGGCCATACAGCCCAGAAAACTCACAGCAACCCAGTGATTCCAGCCATGAAAGCCTTGTTTATCTAGTTGCATTGACTTTTGGGTCATCAAACAGCCCAGGCATCTGCTAGTGGTAATCCGCTGCAACTGTCCTAAGATTACTAATGTAATTCTAACTGGATTTTTTTCTGACTCCTTTATTTGCTACAAATAACTTACTAAAGAAATTCAAACACTCTTCCATTATCTGTGTCTTGTTGCTTTGACATTTTTTTGATCCTTAGGGAAAGCAGGATATAATGAAAAAGTATATGGAGTAAATGCCAATATTTAACTATTCTTGTTTAGATACTGAAATTTTAAATAGTTAAGAGTGTCTCTATTTTGCCTTTTTAAATCTGGAGGACGAATGTCATGCTTTAAGGAACAGTTCTCTAAAACAACTGGCTTAGAAAAATATGTATTAGCAGACAATAATTTCCAATGCAAATATTACTTCTACAGAGAGAAACATTGCAAAGGACTTGGGTTCCTCTCATGGGTATTTGGGTAAAGAACCCTGGATGCTGATGGCATTAGACCAGGCACGGGCAACTTCAGCCCTCCAGGTGTTTTGGACTTCAACTCCCACCATTCCAAACAGCCTCAGGCCCCTTCCTTAAGTGGCTGAGGGGAGAAAGGAAGGGGCCTGAGGCTGTTTGGGATTGTGGGAGTTGAAGTCCAAAACACCTGGAGGGCTGAAGTTCCCCATGCCTGTATTAGACAATAATAATAGAACTGCAGTTAGTTTATTCATGGCTAGTTTCAGTTCCAGAGCAGGGGAAATTTATATTTTAGGACTATGATTTTCAGCATTCCCCAGCACACAAGTTCATGTGGACTGGAGGATCTTGGAAGTTCCAGCCCAATCATTACTCTTTCAGACCCTAGTCAACAAATAAGAGCCAACTATCTATATTGTTACTCCATCCACTTCTATTTGCCGTTTTCTGAGCACCAAGGCATTCTGAACTGTCCTGAGGAATTTTGATATGAAAAAACTATTGTAGAAATGAATATAATATAGACTTAAACCTATCAGGGTTATGATGTTAAACTAAAGAAAATCAAGAATATATATATATATATATATATATATATATATATATACAGTATATATGAAAACAAGGTGATTTTTATTCAATAGCGGTGATCAGACAGGCTTCTTTAACACACCTTTTTATCGTATCAGAAGTGAACCAAGGATACAGTTGTAATGTATTTAAAAAACACAACGTTTAAGAAACTTGGTATTATTCTAAATGTCCTTTGACTAGTAGCTGGCCACTTGGAGTGCCTCTGGTGTTGTATTAAGAGGCCCTCTATTGTGCATGTGGCAGGGCTCTGATTGCATTGTAATAGGTGGTCTGTGGTTTGCTCTTCTCCACACTCACATGTCATGGTCTCCACTTTGTAGCCCCACTTCTTAAGGTTGGCTCTGCATCTCATGGTGCCAGAGCACAGTCTGTTCAGTGCCTTCTTTGTGCCCAGGGGGGAGTCTCTCATTCAGTATTAGCCATGGATTGAGGTTCCGGGTTTTAGCCTGCCACTTTTGGACTCTCACTTGCTGAGATGTTCCTGTGAGTATCTCTGTAGATATTAGAAAACTATTTCTTGATTAAAGGCATTGTCATGCTGGCTGATATCCAAACAGGGGATGGGCTGGAAAGGCTGCTGCCTTGGTCCTTTCATTATTGGCTGCTACTTCCCAGCAGGTGTCAGGTGGTGCAATACCGGCTAAGCAGTATAATTTCTCCAGTGGTGTGGGGCATAGACATTGTGTGGCAATGCAGCATGTAGTGAGATGTGTTCCACACTGGGCACTTGTACTCAGCAGCAGAGTAGCAAAGCACAAGGGCAGATGTCTTCACTATATCTGGTTGTGATTCCTAGGTTGTGCCAGTCAGCTTTCCTATGATAACCCAGAAAAGGCAGAAAATCTCACAATATCTGCTTAGAACTGGGGTATCTCAGTCCACACCACCATATATTCCAAATAGTTCACCATATAGTTCAAAGCAGATAATGTGGGATTTTATTCAGCAGTGTTGTCATGCAACCACATTTGGAGGGTTACACAACTCTCCTTCTTGACTTAAGTCATTGCTGCTAATCCATCCTGATTTAGATGTTCTCCAGATAGGTTATCCATTTCTTTCATAGTTAGCTTCTCAGGCACTAACAGAGTTGTGGATGTGCAATCAGGTGCATGGAATTGCTTCATTTAGGGGCTTTCCCCTTACCTGACCCTGTGATCAGATATGCTGCTTTAATTTCTAACTTGGGTATCAGTAGCTCAGAAAGCAGGCAATTCTTGGGTTACGACTGACCCAGTTCTTTGGTCGCTTACTCTTGTTGTCATCCACTCTGACAAATCGACTTGAGAGAGTGGATGACTGAATTGTTTTTTTGTGACACATAAATATTGGCTTGTAATAGGAAAATTAAATGGTGCTTAAGCTTTGGAATCCAGCTTGCGCTCCACAAACATGAATCAACAGTCTGCTTGTTGAAAAATTTGCTCTTTATTTCTAGCAGTATATTTCCCCCAGTTAAATGACACTAAGATGAAAAAGACTTGGGCTTAATTCACAGACTGCTAAAACTAAACTTGCTGTTTTCTTTATGTACAGGGTTTATGCATATCAATGAATAGCTGCTTCAGTGTTGTATATAAACTTTGTATAAGCAAACAAATGGATAAAGGTTGTTACCTTCCATTTTTAATTAGCATTTTCTAGCTTTCAGTGATGGCCTTAGCATTCGTTCCCTTGAAATGGTTGCCTGAGGCAGCAGATACTGAGAAGTGGCAAGAAGGAGCTGTGTACCATGTAAATTAGTCTAGATCCCCTGTGAATGCTTCTTAAATACATTTACTTTAGGAAGGAGCTCTTTTTTTTGCAGGTTACCTTGGACCAGTTTTGTGCCCACTCCCTATAGTTTAGGCATGGGCAAACTGTAGCCCTCCAGGTATTTTGGACTTCAACTCCCACAACTCCACAATTGTGGGAGTTAAAGTCCAAAACACCTGGAGGGCCAAAGTTTGCCCATGACTGCGATAATTGTACCTTCCTTTTTTTCTGGGAAACTGTCATGAGATTAGAAGTTGATTACTCATAAGCGACCATTGGTCCATAGACCAACACTTTGAATAGCACTGCCGTAATAAATAATAATAACTTTATTTGTATTCTGCCCTATCTCCCCGGCAGATTCCAACATAACACTGGCAAACATTCAATGCCTACATAAAAACACATGAAAATAACCCCACATATAAAAGTAACATTAAAACCTTGTCTTTATGAGTTTCCCACAATAATTGTTTTTGAAAAATGTATCTAATATGTTTATTTATTTCTTATTGTAAATTTTATTTTATTTTATTTATTTATTTACGATATTTATAGCCTGCCTTTCTCAGCCATACTGTGACTCAAGGCGGGTTACAGATTGGCATAATTCGATGCCAGGCATTCATAACAGTGCAATTAAAAACAATCAACATGACAATATAAAACATATATAAAAATCATTAAAACATATAATCACCAGTGTCATCCTGTTAAAAATGTTATTCAGTAACATCGTCTGGCCATTCCATGTTCATCATTCATAGTTCCTTGTTATCTATTCTGCTGCATTCTCAAAAGCTTGCTCAAAGAGCCAGGTCTTTACTTTTTTCCAGAAAGTCTGGAGGGAGGGGGCTGATATAATACCCCTGGAGAGGGAGTTCAATAGCCGGGGGGGCACTACTGAGAAGGCCCCATCCTTCATCTCTACCAATCGTGCATGCGGGGCAGGCAGGATCGAGAGCTTTGGGTCCCGTTTAGGGAGAAAAGCAGAATACAAATACAGTAAAGATTTATTATTATTATCATTCTAAAAATCTTTCAGGAGCAAGAAGCCAATGGATTGGGGACTGACACCAGTCCAAGGGCCACCACTTTGTGTAGCACTGATGTCAATTGACTTTCTTAGGAATGACTTCAGCTCTTTTTCTAGTCAGTCATATTTCTGCTCAGATATGGGAATCTTGAGACTTATCAATCTTAGCCAAGGTTGCAAGTGGTGAGGAATGCAGGGAGTTGCTGTCCAACAGCATTTTGATAGCCACATGATTCCCATCTCTGCTCTAACCAAACATTGCAAGCTAAGTAACTTTATTTATTTATTTATTTATTGTTCACTTTTATATACCACTCCTTCCAGCAGGCTCGGGGCAGTTTACTTAAAACAATTCATGAAACAGCAACAGTTCAATTTAAAAACAGCAACAATGTAAAAGCAAAACATAAAACAACAATCTACTATGACTATAATATCATGTCTTATGATGGGAACTTTGTACATGAAACCTCTTTCATTTGTTTCTCCTATGGTGCGACCTTGCTCTTTAATGACTCTTTGCACAATCCTTATTTCATTTCTTTACAGTCTTGGTGGAGTATGCTTTCCCACTATTAGCTCTGAGGGAAAATTGAACATCCCAGTCCAGTTGCCTTTTGTATCTGAAATGGGATGGCATGCCATTTTGTTCTTAATCCCAGGTGGGATATATTTCCCTTCCACCATGGTTAGCATGGAAACCAATATATTACAATATAAAGTTGACCCTCCACATTTGGAGGTTTAACTTTTGCAGATTTGATTATTCACAGATGTGATTAATGTCCTCTCTAGGAATCTATAGGTCCTTTCTGCAGAAGTTGACCATATAGTTACAGAGGAGACTCTACGGGTACCTACCACTGACTCAAACAAATGGTTTTCCCCATCTTAGTCTGCTGTCACAGTCCAATGGAGCCCATCAAATGATGCAGGGCTATTTCTGATGGGGCTCCATCCCAGCAGTGTGATGGCAGTTTTTTTAAGAGGGAGCTCTGGGGAGTTAGGTGACTACCCATTTCCTCATTGAAGAAACCGGGGAGACCACAGAAACCCATGACCCACAACAGTAAGGGGGCAAAGCTTGGCACTGTCCCACGGTCTCCGCTATCCCCAGACTTGTGGACCTCAATGTGATGAGGTCCTTAGAGAGGTTCTCTCAGGTAAAAATAATAATTTTCAGTTCCTTCACTTCTGTGGTGGTCCTGTTTCTCTAACCTCACAAAATGTGGTCTGTATCACATATCTGGGTTCCTCTGCATATATGATTATATACTGTAACTACAATAGATTCCACTTTAGCTGTCATTGCATTACACCATGGAATCCCAAGGCCTGAAGTTAAAAGAGAGGCATATCAAATTCTTAGCCAGGGAGCTCAAGCACCTTGCCAAACTATCTTTCTCAGGGTTATGTAAGAGTAAAGCAGGAATGACAGTGATAGCAGAATCACTGAGTCATCTGGAAAGTCCTCTTCCCCCATTACCCTTACAATAATCATGTGAGATACACTATTATGTTCCTTGTATGGTTGAAAAACTAAAGTGCATCTTAGCTAAGAACATCTCAAGCAAGAATGGGGCAACCTATGTTGCCTTCAAGATATTTTGGGGCTATAGTTCCGATCAGTCTTAGCATAGACAATGGTGAAGCCTGATAGAAATTGCAGTCCAACAAAGCCTATTTATAATTTATTTATTATTTATTGCATTTCTAACCCACCCTTCTCAACCCCTGAGGGGGGGGGGGGGCTCAGGGTGGCTTACAAGGCACAATTAGATGCTGGCAACAAAACACAATATAAACATTAATACATCAAGATTAAAAACATCAAAATTAAAACATTAGTTAACAATCCTTTTAAAATTCTATCTATACAAAGCACATTCAAACAATCAATCAATGGCGGGAGCCGTAATTCATGTCAGTTGTTAAAACAGTCAATTCCCATTAAAGTGCTGCAGTTACTGTGCAAAGGCCTGGTCCCACAACCGCAATTTTACTTTCTTCCTAAAAGCTAGGAGGGATGGGGTTGATCTTATTTCACTTGGAAGCGCATTCCACAGGCGGGGGGCCACAGCCGAGAAGGCCCTGTCTCTCGTCCCCATCAGCCGCAATTGAGTTGCTGGCAGAAGCGAGAGCAAGGCCTCCCCGGAGGATCTTAAGTTATGAGGTGGGACGTGTTCAGATGTGTTCAGCCTAATCCTCCTAGTCTAATGAGTTAATAGTGGAAGTGTGTCTTGAATTGAGGACTCCTAGCAGTGCAGTCTTTGCCTTCTACCATATTGATGGCTGAAGGGATTTATAATATGATGATGTTGCCTCTATGGGGTTCTTTCCCCGAACCCCACATCTCGGGTTAGAACTGTTGGCATTGCTCTTTAGAGAAGCTTCATTGTCTTATGTAAGTTGGAGAGAAAAAGATGGAATTGTTTGCTATAATGACTGGAGATTATGGACATTGTAGTACAGCACATCTGGAGGATAATAATAAATGACTCCTTGCTCAATCCTCATCTTACTCCTTTACTGACTTGGCAGAACATGCTCATGATTCTTGTTATTAGTATATAGAAATTTCAAGTGTAATACATTTTAACCTATTCAGTTTCACCTATGCTTGTTAATATTGACTTCAATTTGCAGAATTTTTTGGTTTTTATTTCCAGGATTCATTATTTGAGATGCTGCCCTTAACTGGCAAAACAATAGTATTTGATAGCTTTCCTGATCCTTCGGATACCTGGGAAATCGTTGAGACAATTGGCAAAGGAACGTATGGCAAAGTGTTTAAAGTGTTCAACAAGAAAAATGGGAGCAAAGCAGCTGTGAAAATCTTGGATCCAATTCACGTAAGCATCTTTAAAAATTAATAGCGGCAGATTTCATGCTGATGACATGAAAAAGTCCCAGAATGAAATGAACAAGAGGAAGTATCTTGGTGGCCAAGCTGCAGTTTTATTAGACATTTTATCACTGGGTGTGTTTGGTGATGTTGCCTTCTTTTTAATGTGCAAGTGATACTATGTTTCTTTCAGTGTGCCAAAATAATGTGGAGAATTATGATAGGTATTGACGCTCGAGGGGTTGAATGGGTTAGTTTTTATGTTCAGTCAGGAATGTGTGCAGGTCTGGCATTACTTGTCCATGCTGGAGGCCTAAATCCCATTGGAGAGTGAGTTGCCCATTTCTGGAGTGTCCTTTTCATTAGTATTGGTGCCTTGCTGAATGTTCACTCTAAGCAAATGAGCACAGAGTAGGAGAGAAGCAGCTTACAGTCACTTTGCCTTTACATTTTGAGAGCTGTATAGACTGAACCTAGAGAGAGAGAGAGAGAGAGAGAGAGAGAGAGAGAGAGAGAGAGAGAGAGAGAGAGCGCGCAATTGAATGGGCAGTAGAAGTCCATGAAGGAAGGGTACAGTATTTTGTAAGAACATTCCTCAAAACCATAAACTCAGGTGAAGCTGATAAATACTATACAGGCTGAGTATCCTTTACCTAAAATGCTTGGGACCAGAATTTTTCAGACTTTGGAATATTGGTTTTCCACATCTTCAGGTTAAATTTTTGTGGGTTGGGTTTTTTGTTGTTGTTTTGTGGATTTAATTGATGTGGTCTCTTTAGGAATCTCTAGGATTGGCAGAAATTGGAGGACTTAAAGATCCCTGGACAGGTTTTTTTTCCACTTTTGTGGGTGTTTTGTACCTTTTAGTTCAGTGAATGTGGAAGTACCTAAAAGGTACTTTTTCAAAGAATACATTTAATAATTTTGTGCATGAAACAAGGTTTGTGTATAGTGCACAATCAAAAAGCAGATGTGTCAGTATCGCAGCTATCCATGTGGATTTTTTCAGATTTTGGGATTCTGGATAAGGGATACTTTGTACTGTATCTTGCTTGTTTATTAGTTGTGTTAACATTCTCCTTTCCTCCAGTTAATCCAAGACAATGCATGCAGTTCTCTTCTTCCCTTTTCATTATTTTCACTACTCTTTGTAGTTGACCAGGCAGAGAGCAAGAGACTGGGAGAGAGCAAGACATAGGGTTTGTCTACACGGTAGAATTAATGCAGTTTGACACCAGCTCAACTGCCATGGCACAATACTATGGAATCATGGGTGTTGTAGTTTCACAGGGTCTCTAGCCATCTTTGCTAATGCCTCACCAAACTACAGATCCCAAGATTCTATAATATTGACCCATGGCTGTTAAAATAGTGTCAAACTGCATTAATTTAGGACAAGGTTCAGCACCTTGAAAAGCTCCTTTCTAGTTTGTATTAGAATCAGGGCAGATTTCTTACCCCACTTGCACGGAAGCCTCCAGTATAGTGACATGGCACCAGCCATCAATGGTGTTGGTGTTCTGACACCAGTATCATGGTAATAATAAATAAATAAATAAGTAAGTAAACTTTATCAATAACCCGCCCTATCTCTCTGAAGGGACTTAGGGCGGTTTCCCACAAAAAGGCAAACATTCAATGCCTTGATGTGACAGACAAATACACAAACTAAATGAAAGCAATGAGTAAAGCAACATCAATATAAACTTATGACTAACCAAAAAAATAAGTACCTAACTAAACAGAGTATATCTTATTTAACACATTCATGGCATAATAAATCTACACAACTCAAATTCCTTAAAAGAGTGGTGTGGTTCTCACACTAACCTATTTTGGAAGAGCACTGGAAGATGGTAATATCTCTAAAAGAAGGAAGCGACTGCTGGAAGACATTAGACAGAGGGAAGATGGACAACCATACTATATAGCGTTCTTAGAGCTCATTTTGCCTGGATTTGTGTTAATCTTTGAGGATCCTAGAACTGGTAGCCATTTGATTTATGTGCCAGATTCCTGTTAAGAAACTTTTACTTATGTTACTTCTATCTTTGACTTCCCTGATAAGAACCTTATTTAGCATGGCTTCCATCTTCCCCCTATTTAGTTACAGGGGATTTCTACCATATTAGCTTATAAAGGGGAGTCCTTGGTGATGCAGCAGGTTAAACCTCTGAACTTGCTGACTGCAAGATTGACGGTTAAAATCCGGGGAGTGGAGTGGGATCCTGCTATTAGTCCCAGCTTCTGCCAACCTATCAGTTCAAAAACATGCAAATGTGAGTAGATCAATAGGTACTGCTCTGTCGGGAAGGTAATGGCACTCCATGCAGTCATACTGGCCACAAGACCTTGGAGGCGTCTACAGACAATGCTGGCTCTTCGGCTTAGAATGGAGATGAGCACCAACCCTCGGAGTCACACACGACTAGACTTAATGTCAGGGGAAAACCTTTATCTTTAATTAGCTTATAAAGGGCACAAGAATGTATCCCAGAGATGAGGAATGCATAGCCCTCTTGAGCTAAGGGATCTTTTCTAAATGTGACCCAAGTCTGCATGTTTATATCCATACATACAAATCACTGGAGTTCTCTTAAAACCAAGAAAGTATTCTTAATTTTACTTCTCCCTCATATTAAATCATTCCACTTGGAAGGTACAACTTATTCTTAGCAAACCCTGGGAAACTTGCTTTTTTTAGTATGAGTCCCACTATCTAGAGGCCAAGGAATCTTTCCATGTCGATATTAAACCAAAGATGAAGAACATATGACTCTCTAGGTTAGTGGTTCCCAACCTTTTTTTGACCAGGGGCCACTTCAACCAGGGACCCCTCTCCAACATTAGTACCAAAATAGTTACGAATCTGTTTTTGGTTCACTTTAGATTTGGTTTGGTTATTTGGGGTGCTGACTCAGAAAATTGCATTGGATAGACCACATCAACTCAAGTTTCTGATACAGAACAGATGCCATCCAGTAGTCGCCATCTGTTTGCCCACAAAAAAACCATATCTAAGAATCTAGAGCTGATGTAGTAGTAGCAATCTTTTGCGGGTAGTCAGCCTCTCTACTCCCAACATCCTGTTGCCTCAGCACTATAAGAGGGTTTTGCAAGACCAGTCGCTCGATGCCACATGGTTTTGAGGAAACAGTGTAGTTATGGTGAGTCTGCTGTCCGCAGACCATATTTTCGTTCTTGTGGAGCACTTGTGATCCACAGAAGACAGGTTGGGAACCACTGCTCTAGATACTGTTGAATTATGACTTCTGTCTTTCCCTGTCACAGATGAAAGCAGTTCCAATCAACACCATTTGGAAGATGTACATTCTCCATTCCTGTATTTTGCTAGGGAGTGAGTCCTGATGAAATAGTGGATTTCTGAATAAACTTTTATATGATTTTATTTATCCATGTCACTCACCTGAGACAATTACACCTACAGTTTTTTTCTAAGGCCTTTGGACTTCCCCGGTGTTGTATTTATGAGCTGGCATCCTGAAAGTGGCTTATGCTTGCATAAGTCCAAGGTATGCCTGCTTATTTTTCTGTCATTGCAGTCAAATTTCAGTCCCTTTTCTGCCTATGAAATTCGGGATCTTGACCATGGTATGGAAAAATGCTTTCTCTTTACCCTTCTTGAAATGGTCAACTTTTAATAAACAGTGTGGCCCAGCATCATTATTTTATAATAATGAGATAATGTGGAATATACAGAAGCTAAAGTTTCATCCGTAATTCCTTTGGGGAAATATTTTTTTAAACCCTCACATCTCTGAAAATAAAACATTGTGACTTTTATCTGGCTAGAACAGCTTTATCCTGTTTCCAAAGAACTGGTTCATCTTTCCCACCCATTAGAATTTCTTATCAAATGTGTTGCTGATTCACAACCCTAAGATTACGATCTTAATTAAATGAATTTGAATGCAGTAAGATGTATTTGCAGCCTCTCTGTTCAGAAATAGCTCTTTTATTATTATTATTTCCCTCGTGCTTGCCTGAGGTGCCTTCTGATCCACGGTTATCTGAACAATTTAAGTACTTTCTACCACCTACGTTGTCAAAAGAAAGACAAGGGACATATGAGGATGTTTATTATTAGTCAGTGTTTAAAGCAAAGGCCATAGATCAGAAATGAGAAAGGTTAAGATTTTTGGATTCCAAACTGTATAGATTAAAAGGAACAGAAACATTCCATCTGTAACAGGCATGGTCAAACTTGGGCCCTCTAGGGGGAAAGGAAAGGGCCTGAGGCAGTTAGGAATTGTGTTAGTTGAGGACCCAAGTTTGACCATACCAGATCTATAATATCCATGGAATAGAGTGCTGCATCACAACAGTATTATCTTTCTGTTTAGTCTTTAAGGTTAGTCTGAACCCTATAGGGCAGGGGTGCTCATTAGGTAGATTGCGATCTACTGGTAGATTGCATAGGGCAGAAGCGTAAATAGAAAACGCAAACACCAAACTGGTTTCAAGGTAAATAATTCAATGTTTCATCAAGTTGGTTCCATCGGAAACAAAATAACAGAAATCACATCCGCAAATGCGGTATTTATAATCCTCAGTGGAGTCAAGGTCGCTGAGTTGCAGAAATAATAAATCTTTCATTCAATAACAATCCATGTGGTAAATCATTGGTATGGTCTAGCCGTTGTTTCCAAATTTCGGGTCGGATTAAATCAATTAATTATACACAATCATCATAGTGGTAAATACCATCATCATATTTTCGTGCCGAACCGGCAAATTTTTTTTATGATGATGGTATTTACCACTATGATGATTGTGTATAATTAATTGATTTAATCCAGACCGATTTGGAAACATTTCTATCTTGGAGCATTGGTCGCAAGGTCCCGACGAAGCCACATTGGCGAAACGGCTAGACCGTCGACCAAGCTGGGTTGCTGTTTATATGATTTACCACATGGACTGTTATTGAATGAAAGATTTATTATTTCTGCAACTCAGCGACCTTGACTCCACTGAGGATTATAAATACTGCATTTGCGGGTGTGATTTCTGTTATTTTGTTTCCGATGGAACCAACTTGTTTATGAATATTGAGAATACAGATGATGAAACATTGAATTATTTACCTTGAAACCAGTTTGGTGTTTGCGTTTTCTATTTACACTTCTGATTATTCTGGGAACTACAAGTTACTTACTTTCGAGATTGCGTAGGGCATCCTGGTAGATCGCAGGCAGGGTGGGAGGAAGGCTCAGTTGCGCCCCGCAGGCTCCCGATGCCGCCCAGGTGTAGAAGGAGGTTGGACTGGATGGCCCTTGGAGGTCTCCTCCTATTCTAGGAACCCATTGTTGTTATTATTATCAGAGGCTGAATGGCCTTCTGTGAGGAATGCTTTGATTGTGTTTTTCCCTTATGACAGAAGGAGGTTGGACTGGATGGCCCTTGGAGGTCTCCTTCTACTCTAGGAACCTATTGTTGTTGTTACTATTAGTAGTAGTAGCAGTAGCAGAGGCTGAATGAATATCATCATCATCATTATTATGAATAAATTCAGGGACTTATTACACTCACATTTAGTTGAATTCAGTCTTAAAATATTTTATATGGCTCTCACTGAAATAAATTTCCCAATATTTTGCTTTTATGGCTAGGTAATGGATAGTGGATCATTTTGATTTGTTTTATAAGTAGCTCACAAGCGGAAAAGGTGTGAGCACCCCTGCTATAGGGAATATTTGTCATTCCTATCAGGAACGTTGTTCTTCTTTCATTATCCTAAGCATCCATTTAGAAGGCTCATTTGCTCCTTGAAAAAAGGGTTCCATAAACTACCAGATGGTCCAAAGGTTCTTCTTTAGTGACCAGCAGGTGATGACTTGTTTGTCGAACTTGGTTTGGTTCCACAAACAACACCTTCTTTCTACTTAAACTGAAGGAATTGTGAGTGGCTGCAGAGGGAGCCATTGCAATAACCTAAAAAGAACAGCACTTGAAAATTTCCGTCTTTCTGTAGGGAACATGAAGCCACGGAATCATGAAAAAATGGAAGCTAACCCAAGATCAAATCATTATCATAAATTTACATTGTCAGTGGCATAGCACATGCTGGTGCATCTGCTCATTTGCTTTCTGTCTGGCATATTTTCCCTCAATAGTTTTAAGATATACAGAATTAAAATAAAAAGTTTCTACTAAACCAGGTAGGAATACCTGAAAGAGAAAAATAAATAAGCCCTTCTTTTGTAGCCTTTGAAATAACTGCTTGCATTGTTCAATAACTGATTTAAAGCTATTGATATCCCCCTTTACAGGTGGAAGAAGGCAATTATTCTAATTGTTTTCTAGAGTGAAATAGCTCAAGTTGAAAGGCTTATTATGGAGCTTTACAGGAAAAAAATGTTTCTGGAGCAGGAAAGATTAATGAGGTCTATGGTTGTGCTTAAAGTTTTCCTCTGATTTCACAAATTGTACCCACCAGATGCCTTTCCTCCATTTTTTTTTTAAAAAAATGTGATTACATATATACTGAAAGCATAATACAGGCCACATATATTTGGGGAACTTACCATGGAAACAAGAAACCATAGATATAGTTGAAATGATCAACGGATATGATTGAACACCATTAAAATTATTAACTTCTGTCTGATGTTACTATAGAGTTGCACCGAAGGAGCTAGAAAATCCCTAGATAGGTGTTTCAACAAACAAGTCAGTCTCAAAGCTTAATATCTGAATAAACATGTTTTCTAGTAGAGGAACACCAGGGATTGAGTTTTCATTTCAAAACCTTGGACAGTGACCAATAAGGCTCTGTCTCATGTCCCCAAATGGTGATGGGCATTGAGATGGAGCATTCCCTATGAAAGCTTGTCGTCCCCCCCCCCCCACCCAGACTACAAACACAATACAGTCGAGTTTTGCTTATCAAACATAAAAAGGCAGAACGTTGGCTAAGCAAAAATGTTGCATAATAAGGAGGGATTAAGGAAAAGCCTATTTAACATCAAATTAAGTTATGATTTTACAACTTTAGCACCAAAACATTATGTTTTACAACACTCCCTGGGAAAAGGTCGAGGGAGTGATGGTGACTTACAAAAACAAAAACATTGGCTGACCACAGAACTGAAAGCCGAAGAGTTCTTGAGAAGATTCGGAAGCGAGCAGAGAGACAATCGGAGGGAAAAATCACCCAGAAATAGACCTGATGCGAAAAAGGACAATCAAAATCCCATTGAAAGAGAGGAAGGGGGAGACCAGGAGTCAGATCCCGAGGGAGAGGAGGAAGGACTAATTAGCTACCCAGAAGTTACCGAAGAAGACCAGCAAGAAGAAGAAGACAGAGAAGGAACCGGGAGACTAGGGGTATAAATGTCTCTAAAATGCATCAGTTGGAATGTCAATGGGATGAACAGTGGGAGGAGAAGGAGCCGGATCTTTAATAATTTAAAGAAAAAAAAGCCGAATATAGTGGGTCTGCAAGAAACTCATATCAAGGAATCAGAGGTCCACTACTTGAAGAAGGATAAGTTGGGAATAGAGTTTGTGTCGTCATCAACCAGAAAGAAAAAAAAAGGAGTAGTGTTGTATGTCACCCCAGAATTAGAACCCTCCCTGATGTTTAAAGATAAAGATGGCAGATATATAGGAGTAACAATTAAAAAGAAGGGGAACTATATTAGTGTGCAATGTTTATGCACCAAATGACACTAAAACCAATTTCTTTAAGGACTTAGAGGAGGAATTAGCCGGAGGGACATATAGTAGCTATATAATAATGGGGGACTTCAATGGAGTTATTAACCCCAAGGTAGATAAGAATCCGAGCAAAAAAGGGACGGGAGGAAAACTACCCAAAAGCTTTTTTGGATTAATGAATACTCTCAAATTGAAAGATGCCTGGAGGGAACATCATCCCAGAGAGAGACTATTCCTTTTATTCAGGAAGACACAACACCTGGTCAAGAATTGATTGTGTTCTCCTATCTGAAAACCTGATAGCACAAGTGAAAAACATCAAAATTTCCCCAAGAACAATCGCAGACCATTCCCAATTGGAAATGGAGCTATTCCCAAGTGTAAGGGAGTTCTCCCGGAGATTCCCGGCCGACCTAATGAAAGATAAGAAAATCAAAGAGGAAGCACATAAACTAATCAAGGAGTTCCTGGTAATAAACAGCAGAGACTTTGAAAATATTAGAATTATTTGGGATGCTAGTAAAGCATATATGAGGGTTTTTTAAAACAACAGGCCATCAGGAAAAAAAATGGCAGAAGGAACTGTTAGACTTGCAAACACAAATTGAGATAAGTGAGCGAGAGTTAAAGAGGAATCCAAAATGTAAAAACCTGAAGGAAAAAAACGGTGCCCTGAGAAAACAAATCAACAGAAAAAGCAGTTCAGTACACAGTAACATTATGTAGTAATTACTGTATTTACAAATTTAGACCCAAAACAGACAAGGGTTCTTTCTTTCTTCTAAGTTGCCCTGGACATTATTCTGGGTGGGAGGCAGACTGCGTTGGATGATATGTATACATATTTTCAGAATTATCTTTGCCATTTTTCAAAGATGTTGTTGATTAAAATATTCACAAAGGGAAGGAGGAGGTCATTTTTATTGGGTGCTTTGTTGTTAACTTGCTGTTTTTTTCTCTCCTTTGGATACATGACCCCAGGATATTGATGAAGAGATTGAAGCCGAATACAACATTTTGAAAGCACTTTCTGATCATCCAAATGTGGTCAAATTCTATGGACTATACTACAAAAAAGATGCGAAAGATGGAGATCAGCTCTGGCTGGTTTTGGAAGTAGGTATTTTTTTTCTTTCTTCATATGGATTCACTTCTGCTTTTTTTCTTTTTCACTTGTGCCTGCTCTTCCTAATTTATTATTATTTATTTTATTTATTTACAGCATTTTTACCCCGCTCTTCTCAACCCCGGGAGGGGGGACGGGACTCAGAGCAGCTAACAAAGGCAGCAATTCAATGCCACAATCAATACACAATATAAAACCTTAAATACATACGGGATTAAAACAGTAACAATTAATTAAAAACAAATTATTAACAATCAATTAAATCAAAACAATACTCAGTCCACACATCCAATTGCTAGAACAGTAAGCTGTATCTTCATATATGTCGTCTTGCCTATCCATTCCAGTCAAAGTGCTGCTTTATGTTATTGTGCAAAGGCCTGGTCCCAAAACCAAGATTTTAATGTCTTCCTGAATGCCAGGAGGGATGGGGTCGATTGTATCTCACTTGGAAGTCTGTTTCATAGGCAGGGGGCCACAGCCGAGAAGGCCCTGTCTCTCATCCCTGCCAGCAGCATTTGAGATGTTGGTGGAAGTGAGAGCAGGAACTCCCCGGATGATCTTAAGATGCGAGGTGGGACGTAGGGGCAGATGCGTTCAGACAAGTAAGCAGGGCCAGAACCATAAAGAGCTTTATAGGTCAAGACCAGCACTTTGAATTGAGCTCAGAAGTGGACAGGCAACCCGTGGAGCTGACGCAACAAGGGGTGGTATGCTCCCTGGATGTAGCTCCTCTTAGTAATCTGGCTGCTGCCCGTTGGACTAATTGCAGTTTCCAAGCCGTCTTCAAAGGCAGCCCCATGTAGAGTGCGTTGCAGTAATCTATTCGGGAAGTCTTAACTGTGCAAAAGCTCCCCTGGCCGCTGAAACCTGGGGTTCCAGGCTCAATGATGAATCCAGGATCACTCCCAGGCTAGTTTATGATCAACTTAGACAGAATTCATGGGTGCCATAGACTGCAGTGCTAAATACACATTGAAAAGAACCTGGCAATGTGGCCAGTGGAAAGGAGCTGCAGGAATTTTAGCTGTAAATACCCAGAGTTCTGCACACTTGTCCCCAAGATTAAGCATATATCTGCAGTGCAGACTTACAGAAATTTGGTATTATTTTTATCATACTGTTGTGCATTGAAGTTATTTACAACATATAGTGACTCTATTTTTCTGGGGCTGAGAGTGTGTGCCTAGCCAAAGATTATTCTTTTTTCCCCATGAGCCAGGAATAAACGTTTTCTAAACTCATAACCATTGTTAAAACCACGACAACATAATGCTGTCTATCTTGTAACTCCATCCTAATTAATTTGTGATTTGATGAGATGCTTAGAATTCCCTGGCAGAGAGCTCTAGTGCACACTCCTAAACCTTACATAATGTAAGAGTGCTCTAGTAGATAATTTGATTGCTTCACCAAACTATAAATGTAAGAAGGACTTAGGATAGGAGCCTGGTGGTGCGTGTGCTGGCTAAACTGCTGACCTGAAGGTTGGCGGTTTGAATCCGCAAGACGGAGTGATCTTCCGCCTGTCCGCTCCAGCTTCCCATGTGGAGACATGAGAGAAGCCTCCCAAAGGATGGTAACACATCTGGGCATCTCCTGGGCAACGTCCTTGCAGATGGCCAATTCTCTCACACCAGAAGCGATTTTCAGTTTTTCAAGTCACTTCTGACATGATTTTAAAAAAACTTAGGATAGAGCTGTGACAATTAAATATATATATCAAACTGCAGTATACACATGTACTGTATTAAATTTTATTAATCTAACTGAATTTAGCAGGATATTTCTGAGTCATCATGTTTAGGATTACAATGACAATTTCCTGGTATTTTCAGAATCTGCTTCCAATGTTGTCTTCAAAAGCGTGAGCTGACTGTAATTTTGTAGAAGAGATTTGAATGCCAGTTTCATACAAATAAGTATGCTCAACAGGATGTGGATTGAAGTCATTTCTTTCTTTCTCATTTTGTACTAAACATGAACAGAAGGCTAACTTGTAATAGTCATTTTCAACTTTGAATACTTAAATAACAGTGTGTGAAAGGGCCTTTAGGCTTCCTCTAATTTGGCCAGACAATTAGTAGTCAGGTTCAAGTAGAAGGTAATTTCAGTCCGTACTTTCAGCCTGGGAGAGGAGCAGTGGTTCAAGAAACAGAAGAGTCAAAGGAGTATACAGAACTGTACATCTGAAACTACTGAGTACTTTTTTTATTTCATGCTAAAAGCATTGCATAAATAAGTATAAAACTGATAAAATAGGAGCACAAGCAGCTAAATAATTTTAGACCAAAAATGGGCAAAAGAGGAGTAGCAGCCATCAGACTAACTTGGCGGAGGGAAGTGTAACATCAGCTCCCTCCAACGTGCTCGATCCTTCTAAATTACCTAATGCTGCAATGGACATGGTCACCCCTGATCCATCACAGATAGGTAGGCTGGTCAACCCGACCTCTCCAAGGATCCCCTTATCCGGATTGATCCAGGACGAAGAGTCGAGCGATCCTTTCAGCCCGTCGGTGTCACCAATCAAACTGCCGGAGGGGGTGCCGTGTGCGCTTGGCGACGACTGCCCCTTTGCAGGGCTATTTGACTGCCCGTGGTCCTGTTACGGCATCCTCTGTTCTAGTATGCCACTCCTTGAGAGCACTGAGAATGCACTCGGAGCCGTGGACGTCCCGGAGGTCCCCACGGGGGTCTCGACTTCCCAACCTGACCTCCCTCTCTGACCCCATTCCCTTCCCTTACCCTCCCTAACTGTGATTCTGTGTATTGTTTTTCTCAATTCTTGTAAACCGCTCTGAGCCTTCGGGGAGTGGCGGTATAGAGGTTAATAATTATCTGTAGCCTTAAACAATTCTTCCTCTGTGCATGAGGCAGGGCATAGTGAGCATGCATACAGATGTGGAGTTGTTTGTTCTGCTCCACAGACGCACAAGGTGGAGGATTCTTCTAGGTAGTGCCATTTTGCCAGGTTGTCTTTTGATCTGCCCAGTGTACTTCTGAGTCTGTTCAGGGACTTCTAAGTTGCCCATTCTTGGTTTGCCCCTGGAGGGAGACCCTCTTCAGGGGCCAGCCAATTGGGATTTCCTGGTTTAGCTGTCAGGAAAGATCTTTCTCGGAGACTGAATAAATACAGGCAGGTATGTCCTGGGCAATGTTTCTTGGAAATGGCTAATCTTTCCAAACCCAAAAGCATTGCTTTTAAACATTTTACTCAGTACTGAAACTATCGAGATGCCATATAGGCAAGATATAACCTGGAGTAGCCGTTATTCAGTAGCAACCAATTGCTCCATGGTATCAATCTGCTCCAAATGTTATTAGATACTTGAGTTGTTTGTGGGATTCCCCACTGGTAAAACCAGGAGTTCATTCAACTAGGGGCAGGGAATCTTTGTTTCAGAGTGCTGAATTCTAAGGGTCAGCGAAGGCTGAGTGGAACCAAAAATGCTGTATTTTGGCTGTTTCTGGCAGTAACTAAGCCTTAGGTGAGGCATTTTAGATTTTTGGATTGAGGAAAAGCCCACACAAGGATGAGAAACCACCACACAGTAGAATTAGGAGGAAGAGTGTGTGGCCAGAGAGTAGATGCCAGGGGCTGGATTCAATCTCTAGTCTTAAGGTTACCAACTCTGGTTTGCATAAATTATGGATTTGCCTAAAGCCTCCTAATCCCTTTCCCTTGTGTGTGGGTGGTACTATTTTGGTTACATAAACAACAGTATGCACAGGTTGAACTTGGAAGCATTATATATTATGACTCATCTGTTTAGTATGGCAGGACTGCCCTGAAAGTGTTGTATTTTGAATTCTTCCTTGCAGCAGTCCTTGAAGTTAATTAATAATGCTAACCACACATGGCTAATCCCAAAGAATAATCATCATGGAGGCTTACTGTGATCCAGTTGGCAGCCGCCGGTTTGCTAATTTAAAGCCTGCCTGGAGTGATAACTAAGTTTACATTATTTGGCTTTGATCTTTTAAAAGTGAACATTAAGTGCTGGCATTTCGTTCACATTCAGTTCCACAGGAGAGACATATAAATATTTAACGGCATATTCCTCAGTAGGTCTGGTTTTTATCAGTTGTGAGCTTTGTTTTATCAAAACAAATAAGCCAAATGTTTTGAGAAGAATCAGCAAAAGGGCACAGGGATGTTTGGATGCTATTTAATGTGCAGAGCCATTGCAAAATCAGCATGGCAGAATTGCATTTCAGACTTCACAAGCTCATTCAGTCCTCGGAGTTGGCCTTTTGAGATGCCTCGGAAGGGAAAATGTATAAAAGCTTATTGTGTAGCAATATTAAACTGATAGCGACACTAAGAAAATGCATATGCATCATGTGTGGAACAGAAGTCCCGGCCACTCTCTTTGTTTTCTCCTCTCTCCCTTTTTCTCTTTTTGAAAGATTATCATGATTCCGCCTCACCTCCTCAGAAGAATCTTAGGCCAGTGCCAATTTTGGGTGAAAAATGATGTCAGTGTAGTGGTGATGATAAGGTCACACCATGATTTCATGTGCTCATACCATGTATCCATCCATTCCTTTTGCAGTCCTTATAATATTCCACCCATGTACTCAAACACACACACGTTGCCCTTGCCCATTCACAGCATCTCATCCAGGAAGAATTCTTTGGAATGTTCATATGTGACTACATCTGCCCATTCCAAAGGCTCTTCTTACCCTTGCCCAGGTGAGATGTATTGTATATAGTCATGTACTGTATAAGCACCGTCAGTAGGGACGAAAGGGAGGGCCTTCTCGGTGGTCCCCAGTCCCCCTCCCCCCCCCCCCAGCTCTGGAATACCTTTCCTAGAGAGATTAGGTTAGCCTCCATCCTCCAAGCCTTATTTAAGGGCTAATTTAAAAACATGGCTCTTCAGACAGGCTTTTGACCTTGTGTAATCTATGATCAGATTGAGGATTCAGCGACTGCTTACTCTGGCATTTTGATTTGTTAATTGCAACCTTGTTTGCTCTTCTACTGCAATTTATGAATTTTACAATTTTTCATATGTGGTTTATGTGTGTAATTGTGGGGGTTTATTTAGACTTCTGCTGCTGTTTTATTTGCTATGTATTGTCTGTTTTATATGTGACACTTCAAAGTATGTTTGTGAGCCGCCCGAGTCCCTTCAGAGAGATGGTGGCGGGGTATAAATAAAGGTGGTTGTTGTTGTTGTTAATCTAGAAGTGTTAGCCAAAAAAATACCTGGGTTGACTTATTAACTATTTTACCTTAACTTTTATCAAAAGCATAACAATTCCCTCTATTTTCTCTACTGTGGCTCTACTTATCCCCTTTTTGAAAGCCTCGGTAGGTAAACAGTGGAAAGGATGGCTCTTTGACACTTCCTTTCAAGGACTACTGAGAGTGAAGAGAGGGCTGGTACTTCTTTTAGGCTCTCCTAGAATGAAATAAGCTCTTGTCTTCCACTACTCTTAGTTCCCCTTTCTAGCTTTGGATCACTATTTGTCTAAGAAGTAGTGCCTGTTCCAAATGTCTGTTTCAGTTATATGGAGACCTTTATTCTCCTAAATGATTGTTGCATTTACAGATTTCCTAGTACATTCAGCCTTATCTAGAATTGAATATTTTTATGTTAAAAAGTCTATTTTAATAGGAACTGATGATTTTTAGGATAATCCCAGAATGACAATTCATGGCCTTTCACCATTAATTAAAACATCAATAAACAGATAAAAGACAATTCATGGCCTTTCACCATTAATTGTTCTCGCTAGGTGTGATGGGAATTGCTGTTCAGTATCCGGAGAGCCACAAGTTGTCTAGCCATGACTCATTTTTTCTATTTAAAAAAAATTAAAAATGTTTATTTTCTATATTTAACCTTCACCTTGTTATATTTTGGAAATGCTTGTTTGCATATTTCCATTACTTTTGGCTCACTTATAATCTGGTTTCTTCAGCATCTCCTTCCTTGGACTCCTCTGTTCTGCTACCACTGGCATGGAAATTGCCAGATAACAATGTGGACAAAAGGAGGTTACTAGCTGAAACTACTTTGTGAATTAGGACAAAATGGTCTGCCCTGAAACTATTATTCCAGCAACGTCAATAGCCCTGAAAATAGAACTGCCTCCCGCTTTGACTATGTTCTCTAATTATACTACATAATGTATTATCTTTGAAAAGAAGCCATGTATAGGAAACAAATGTGCACGCCAATAAGAGACCTCTCTCCCCTGTTCTTTTGACCAGGCCATTTTTCCATGCTACCCTTTATAATTGCTACTTTCAATCCAACTCTACTTTCTTTGATCCATTACAGCTCTAAATCAGCCTTAATTCAGCCATTTCGAATAATCAGAGCCGTAATACCTCTTCTTTACTTCCCAATTACAGTAATTTTGCTCTTTAAAAATCACATCCTTTCTCCCCTTGCAAGATCAAAGATTTCTGACTACAAGTAGGTTTTAGGACACCAAGGTTTGACAAATACTCGTAATTTTCTGTGGAAAATTATAGATTATAACCCCTTTCTTAGGCAGACAGAGAGGATAAACTGTTTCCTATCCCAGCATATGTAATAAAGGCTAGCTTTCTTAACACTTAGTTTTCATAATTAGGTAGAAAAGCAAAAGCTAAATAAAAATTCAAGCATGAATTCTAGTAAATGTAAGTAAGACTGCAGTAGTAGTTAGTAGGGCTGTGCAAAATTTTGTTTGTGTCTCGTTTGTTGTATTTATTTCGTAAGATTCATATATACGACTTGAAATTAAGAAACCCAAGGGACGCCCACACAAAACACTGACCTATGAATTTCAGAGGAGTTATGTAAGTCTTGTTAATGGCTCCAGGTGTCTGTTGTGGGCACCACTTCTTCCCCAAAAGGCCTGGGGTTGGTTCACTCAAAGGGCCGAAAAAGAGGATGGTAAGGCCAGAGTGGAGAAGCCCTGCTCTTTCCCAAAGGGGCAACAAGTGGGGGAATGAGGGATACCTGGCTAGATGGCCAGTCAAGGAAGAAGCCCCCGCCAAGCACATGGCCGGCCCAGAGAGAGACAGGCAGAGGCCACACTCACATTGAGGCTTTAATGCAGATTGCTAGCAGAATTCTGGGAAATGTAGTTTAGGGCTGGGTCTTATGAATTCTCTGCGACAGGGGTCCTCACCTTTCCAAACTACATTTCCCAGAATTCTGCTTACTTCCTTGTGTCACTTCCCCCTCCTCCTCTCTGAAAGTTTGGTGGGGAAAGCCTGTGCTGGGATTTCGAGAAAAAAGGAGATTGTTGGGAGTTAAATCAATCCTGTGAGGTAGGCAAAGTTGAGAGGCAGTAACTCCAAAGTTTGCCTATGTCACACTCCATGGAAACTGGGCCCTCTAAATCACTCACACAACACTAGTAACTTGATATGCAGTCTTTTTATTGAAGCAAGCAATCCAATAAAGGCAGTAAAGGGTAAAAGATAAAACGTTGAAAAAGCAATCAATAATCCAAGAAAATGTTCCATAAGCCAAAGGCAAACAAAGGCTGCAAGGTATCCAGATGAAACAAACAAAAACAATGTCCAAAAACCCCAAAGGCCAGACTATTTCCAGAAGCAGAACAAAGTCTTAAGTCCAGCACAAAACTCTAAAAACTAAGAATGCAAGAACAAGGTTTCTTGAAGCCCTCACTGGGCCAAGTACTTGAGCTCAGAAATCCATGGACCTTTAGTTAGCAAAGTTGCCGTGAATCTAAATTTCCCAAGGCATAAGCAAAGCTATAAGCCCAAAACTAGATTTTCCTCTCGCTTTCCCCTAATCGGCATTCCCAAGCCGCAGCAAGAAGCAAGGCCTTGAATCTGCCAATTAACGTTCCATCTATCCTAGGCCTCTCAACACAGGTGTCTTATCTCCCAACTCCTCTGACTTCAAACAGGCTAGTTCCCAGGAGAAACTGCACTCCCTTCAGCTACTTTCCCAAAACTCTGTCTTTGCGAATTTCCATCCCCTTGCACTCCAGATCCCACAATCCCTGAAGCCAAAGGCCCAACAGCCTAATAGGTTTCCTATTATTATTATTATTATTTCAAAGACTAATGGTTTGACTGCGCTTTTCTGCCTGGCAGAGGGGGTTGGGCTGGATGGCCCCTGGAGTCTTCCAGTGAAATAGTACTATTAAGTTTATGTTGGTTAAAGTTCCCTAAAAATCAGTGAATGTTCAAATCTTTCTGAAACTTGGGGGGGAATTATGCCCTGGTTATGTTGTATTATTAAAAATAGAAATTCAAGGAGATAGCTCTTGTAGGTTTTTTTTTTAAAAAAGTTAATAAAACTTTTTTAAAATTCTAAATATCAGTGGATGTGTGAAGAATTCTAAAACTTGTGGTGGTGGTGGGGAGGGAGAGTGGTAAATATGTTTTACTATTGTAGCAAGTTTCATCCCAATATCTCTAAATATGAGGGAGAAAGGAGCCCTGGAAGCTCCCCCTGCCCTTGTGCAATTACATCAAAAAAGTAAAAAGAAATTGTTACATGGTTATAGTTACAATACGGACCACTTACCATATATTAGAAACATTTTAGAAACTATTTGTCACCGCCCCTCTAATTTAGTAATAAGTATTGAAACCTTTTTTTCATTGATCGCACAGGCCTAGTTAGTATACTATACATTTTGAAATTCTGTACATATGGGTATCCTTTAACATTCAACGAAGGCTGTGTTGAGCAAGGCCTTTTTTAAAGTTATATTTTTCTGAAAGCTTTGACAGTAATGGACAGATTAGTTTTGCATACATTCCAAATTTTTTGTTAAAAAAAGTTTCAATACTTATTACTAAATTAGAGGGGTGGTGACAAATAGTTTCTAACATGTTTCTAAAATATAGTAATTTTTGATTCAAGCCAACTCTTAAGGCAACCCTATAATGGGATTTTCTGTGGCTGAGAGTAGGTGACTTGCCCAAGGTCTAGGGGGTTTCTATGGCTGAGGAGGAAATCAAGTCCCGGTCTCCAGAGCTCCAGAGTTCAATGCTCAAGCCACTATGCCAGTGGTTCTCAGCCTGTGGGTCCCCAGATGTTTGGCCTTCAACTCACAGAAATCCTAACAGCTGGTAAACTGGCTGGGATTTCTGGGAGTTGTAGGCTAAAACACCTGGGGACCCACAGGTTGAAAACCTCTGCACTATACCATGCTGGCCCTAGATAGCATCAGTTTGACCATAAAGGCAGAAAGCAGAGCTTGCAAGAAAAACTAATTTCTGAATAATTTACTGAAGGCATTGGCTTTTCACTTGGTATAATATTTTTGTTCTTGTGTTGTAAGCTTCTTTGGGCACATTCAGGTGGAAAAGTTACTTGCAATTTAAAGTAGTAGCAATAAATAATACCAGCAGATAATGATCTCCAGACTCAATTATCTGTATGCTATGTTCACACACAAATGCTATAAAATGAGGCAGTATTGTTGGTAACTCTCCTATTCTTCAATTTGCTGGATATCTGGATTTTATTATTATGGGATTCTTGAAGTGCTGTGGGTTCCTATAATAACTAGAGATGGATAAAGAAATCTATACTGGAAAGGAATATAAATACACTTGTCTAAAATCTGGTGCCATAGAAAAATAATTATTATTATTTGAGTGGATTTTTCTGTTCTTATAAGTCAGAAAGGGTTTAATTGATGTTTAAATGGAATCTGTCACTTGAATCCAATAGTTTGTGTTCCAGTTTCTGAACCAGCAGAAAACAAGCTCATTCCATCTTCTACATGGCATCCTTATTGTATCACCTTTCCATCTTCTTTAAGCTTAATCTGCCCAGCTCTCTACAATGGCATGGTTTCCAGAACTTTGTTCATTTTGGGCATGCAGTATGTACTATGACACAATATCATCACTCTTCATAGACTTCTCCTACTCACATCTTCTAAAATGCATTTGAAAGCTAATTTCTAAACACTGCTGAATATGTGAAGTTAGCATAGTTATTTGCAATCTTTTAATCCCTTTTTCAATTCATTTCCCATTGTATCATTTTTAAAGCCCATGTCAGGGGTCCTGAGTTATACGTGGAAACGTTGTAGTGTTTTAATCTGCATCTGCAAAGACAGCCATTGTGAAAGGAGTGTTGACACAATTAGTAAAAATAGACATTGGGACAGGAGAATTAAACTGGAGGAGTTGCTTTGCCCATGGGCTTCACTGGAGCTGAGAAGAAAATAGAACAAGGCTAATATTAACTCAGGGAAAGGTGGAATGGGGTGATTTGTAGAGGTCAAAGGAACACGCAGGGATGGATGAAATTCTTAATCTCCATCTTCAATACGCATTACAGAAAGCTTCTTGTAACCAGTGCAGAAAGCTTCTTCTATTGCAGCTAGTTCCAATTCATAAACAAGAAATGAAGTCTTTTTTTATACAGATAAGTAAGTTAATGAGAACAAAGCAACTGCACTTAGTTATAATTCTTCACAGGCCTGCTTTATTTTCATTCCTTCTTCAATGACAGCAATTATTAGAACTAGCATTTCATCAGAGGATGGAGGACAGAAGTGCTCTCCTGCTCTATTCATGCCAATACTTTTCAATATGAACTTCCTTTTTTAAGAGTAACAAATGACATGTATGCATTTTAGACATGTAGCTGCCTTCCATTCACCTGCTGACTTGTGGGTTTGCCATGAAGCAAGGAATGCTCTGGTGGTCATTGCCTTCTTATAGAGGAGGCCTGGACAAACTTGGGCCCTCCAGGTGTTTTGGACTTCAACTCCCACAATTCCTAATAGTCTCAATCCCTTCCCTTTTCCCCCTCAGCCGCTTAAGCTGAAATGTTAGGAATTGTGGGAATTGAAGTCCAAAACCCCGGAGGGCCCAAGTTTGCCCATTCTTGTTCTAGAGTGTAGCCTATAGCGCTGGTGTTCCTTGGTGGTCTCTAATCCAAATACTAACCAGGAATGACACTGTTTAGCATTTGAGATGAAATGTAACCTGATGCCTTCAAGATATTTAGGCTCACCCTTTTTTCTTTTGGCGGGGGGAGGGGATGAGAGAACAGTGCTCACCTTTGCTTCCTTGGTCAAGCACGTATTTGTTACATCTCATCCCACTTGGAGCAGTCAGATGTTCCAGTGCCAGACCACGGCATGGTTGCTGTGTAAGGCAGAGCAGGGAATGATGCTTCTCCCAAAGTCACAATCTGCAAGCTGAGCCAAAATATTTTGGCATTTATGGCACAAACCTACATCTGTTTCTCTCTGTGTGTGTCTCTGATAGTTTAATGCTATTGTGTTACATTAATAAGTAACAATTTTCACATACTGTTTGAGATGGCTGCTTAATTGTTAGGGATAGAAAAACATTATGTTTCAGAATAATGATGGACCCAATTTAAAAGCAGGAGCCATTTCAAATCTTCCTCTCTCACCCTGTGCGCGTCTTCCTTGGCAGCGGAAGCAGGAAAGGCGCACAAGGGAGAAGAGAAAGGTGCGTGCCTTTCCTTCCTCCCATGCCCCGTGTGCACCTTTACCGCCATTGCCGAGGCAGTGGCGGGAGGCAGCAGCGGGAGTAGGCTTTTCTGCCTCCTCCTGCCACTGCCCCCACCACCATGGCCATGCATGGGATGAGGAAGAAGGAGAGCAAGGCCATCTGTCAGGGGTGCTTTAATTGTGCTTCTGCTGCATGAAGGCAGAAGGGGGTTGGACTAGATCAGTGGTTCTCAACCTGTGGGTCCCCAGATGTTTTGGCCTTCAACTCCCAGAAGTCCCAGCTGTTAGGATTTCTGGGAGTTGAAGGCCAAAACATCTGGGGACCCACAGGTTGAGAACCACTAGACTAGATGGTCTTTAGATGTCCCTTCCAACATTATTATTATTATTATTATTATTATTAAGGATGGATTGTCATCTGTTGGGAGGTGCTATATAATAATAACAACAACAACAAGAACACACACACACACACATATATATATACACACACACACACACACACCACTATCTCCCCAAAGTGACTTGAGGCGGTATACAAGGGGACAAGTCTGAAAATACAGATTAAAACACACACAATAAAAATAAAATGAACAACAAACATCAGGGAAAAAATTCACAATCACAATATACAATTTTATTGTGCTTTCCCTGCATGAAGGTAGAATGAAGGGGTTTGAACTAGATGGTCTTTAGAGGCCCCTTCCAACTCTAGGATTCTATGAAAAGAGTCTTAGTCTACCATGAGCGGAACATGATCCAACAGTGTGATGCTGTAGCTGAAAAGGCCAATGCCATTCTAGGCTGCATCAATAGGAGAAGCCTGACAGAAGGCTAAAGAGAACTGATATGATACTTTACCTCGGCTGTTTTTTAAATTTTATTTTAATGATAATTATTTAATGCAACTGTTTATTTTAACTTATTGTACAATGTTTAGTATTGCCTTTTTAAAAAGAATTTTTATGGTTTTCTGTTTTAGGCATTGAATGTTTGCCCGTTACTATGTTGGAAGCTGCCCTGAGTCCCCATGCGGAGATAGGGTGGGATACAAATGAAGTTTTATTATTATTATAAAATTATTGTTTATACCATATTGTTTTTTGTTGATCCTCATTTTCCACTTACAGAGCTAGTTTACCGTTTTTCTTTGAAATATGGTAAATATTCAAAAACATTTCACCTACTGATGCCTCAATTAATGTGAGTTATTGATATCCATTTATAGTTTTGAAATTGACCAATAGCGGCTGCATTTCTCACCCTCGGCTTATACTCGAGTCAATAAGATTTCCCAGTTTTTTGTGATAAAATTAGGTGCCTTGGCTTATATTCAGGTCGGCTTATACTCGAGTATATACAGTAAGTAGAAAGAAAAAGAGTGTCTAATGAGAGAGGCAAATGAGATAATAAATAAAAATGAGTTATGGCTTGATTCTTATCTCAAAAACTAGGATGTTGCAATAATTATTTTTCTTTCTTTTCAAATTTTGTGTTTATATACTTACAGTTGTGTAATGGAGGATCGGTAACCGATCTTGTGAAAGGGTTTTTGAAACGAGGAGAAAGAATGAGTGAACTTATAATTGCTTACATCCTACATGAAGCACTTATGGTGAGTAAAAAAAATCCTGAAATACGATAACTGAAATACTGTTTCTTCCTTTTGACCATAACTTACATGTATAGGAATCCACTGATTTTAAATTGATTAAGCTTTCTTACTTCTTTACTGGACTAAGTTCTGTGTTACACTTTTGGCCTTTTAAAAAACTGCTTGCATAAAGTATCCATAGAGAGAGACTACTAGAGAAGATTTCTGTGTAGCTTTCCAGCTTGTACCATCAATTAGGGCTGAGTATTGATAGTAAAGGTTTTTGTAGACTGAATACTGCTATTAGCAGCTGCATTTCTCTCTGCTTTTGCCCTTTTGTTGCATAGAGATATACAGTATGTGGGAGATACATTCCCGGATTTCTCATGGATATGGAAACCACAGATAATAGCAAATCCTATTGAAACGAAAGACCTATGGCCGAGGAATAACACAGAATCAAGCTGGAGGACTTAGAAATTGTCTAGAGAGGATATATTCTGTTCGGCGTGAATAAATGAATCCACAGATACGGAGATTATACCTAATATTATGTAATAAGGCTACATGGGTGCTGCTTTTGATTAGGGCCATTTCTTATTTGTTTAGAAGGGGGAAAGGATGTCATTGTATACAGTGCTTTCTTTCCCCATAATTCAGGGAAAGGCCTAGCCTGGCCCTTTGAGAGTAGTTTTGGCCGACCCCACCCTAATAAACATACTTGACTATAATAAAAAATATTATATTTCTGACTTCTGCTGACTTGGAGAACATTTGAAAGTGTGATTAATTATGGATTTGAATTTTATTTTTTTATTTGCAAATTGCCACAATACCCATAATTTACATACTAATGATTATTTCCAAAATGTTATAAGATGTTAAATGCTGAATCTTATGCCTTTGAATTATATTTAAAATAATCTTAATGATACTGTTATTCAATAGTACTGACATTTCAACAGGTTTTCTTATTTTATTTTGTAGGTTAATAGGTTTTACTCTTTCTTTTCAGGGACTTCAGCATTTGCATGACAACAAAACCATTCACCGCGATATCAAGGGAAATAACATCCTATTAACCACTGAAGGAGGTGTTAAGCTTGTGGATTTTGGTAAATTACTATGCTTTTTATAACCTAAGTATCATTGCTGTAGACAAGCCTTGTGTTTAACAACTCACCTGCAACTATGGGAAAACAGGAATTTCATTCATGTGAGTTAGTGGGCTGACAGAAGAGAAGAGATCATCCTCAGATTGTCCTCCTGGCATAAGGACGGGGCTGTCCTTATGCCGGGAGGAAGGCAAGACATGTGGCGACTGCCCCAATCCTCCTTCTCCGATCCTCGGGCTGTCCTCTTGGCATTTTGCCAGGAGGAAGGTTAGACAGGTGGTGGCTGAGAGTACTCCAGAGGGCTCTCAGCTACCTCGTGCCTTCTTTCAGCCGTCCTCCCGGCATAAATTCACGGTGGACTGCCGCATACTTGTACTGAGAGGAGGGTGAGACATTCTTAGCTGCTGTGTGCTTTCCTCTGCTGTCTTTTTGGCATAAGGACATGGTAGGCCACCATGTCCTTATGCCAAGAGGATAGGGAAAATGAGGAGGGCCTGAGGTAGGTGCCCAGGGGGCGCATTTGGCCCATGGGCCTTCGTTTAGGCATGCCTGAGCTAGAGATTCAATATGGTGTTATGATGAAGGTATGGATCTAGGTTCCTAGTTCCCAATTGAATATGCTTTTGAAGTATGGTGGAGTCTCCTTCTCTGGAGGTTATTAATCAGATACTGGATGGACATTAGGAGTGCATTGATTGCATATTTCTGCATGGCAGGTTCTTGAGTCTCTTCTAGCTCTATAATTCTATGAACCACAAATTACCTCGAATGACGTTGTGCCAATAGAACCTCTCTTGACTTGACTAATATTTTAGGAATTTTGGAAGAATATACACTGCCTTTATGCACACTGCGGGAAAGGTAATGTATAATTCAAATAAATAAATCAAATAAATTATATTGGCTTGGATGATGAAGATTTTTTGCATGGCATTTGGGTAAGAAGATTATTTGCATGATACGTTTAGATAGATTATATTACCCAGGAGAAGAAAGTTTGGCTCTCTGCTTTAATATAATCATGCCCACTTTCTCATAAGATAGTAGAAAATAACAAGTGCACTGTACATGGATTTTCCTCCATCTAAAAACAATTTTTGACATCTTGAATTTCAATGTGTGTGTGCATGTATGATATATTCCCACTTGATGTAAGTGTAAAACTCGAGATCAGGGGTGCTCATTAGGTAGCTCGGGAGCTACTAGTAGATCTTTGGCCCTCTTCCAGGTAATTTTCGGGCCTCACCAGCCGGCTGGGGTGCTCCTGTCATGCACGCGCACACCCTGCGTAGCTTCCGCTCACGCGGTGCTTCTTTCACCTGCGGGGCATTGCAGGAAGAAGGAAGCATGAGGCGGGGCCTCTGGAGGGAGCGCCCTGCCTCTCTCTCGTCCAGAAGCAGCTGTGCAGCCTCCATTGCCGGCGAGACAGGCAAGGCGGAGCGCTCCCTCTGGATGCCCCGCCTCATGCCTTCTCCTTCCTGCAATGCCCCGCAGGCAGAAGAAGCGCTGCGCGGGCGAAAAACAGCAGCAGGAGAACGTGCGGTGGCAAGAGCGCATGTTGGCGGGAGCGCCCGGGAGCGCTCGCCGGCGGGGGCAGGTAGATCTTTTGGACTTGGTTGCTTTAAGAGTAGTCAAAACACACCAGGGACTTGTCCCTCAAAACCACACTACGTGCTAGCAAAATCAACACATAAAACATGTACAAGGTCTGCACCCTATGGATAGATAGGAAGCAAGGGCTATCCCCCGTGGGGCCGGGAAAAAACCCCTGCAGGGGCGGGAGAGGCGATACCCTCACCTCCCACCCGGGAAGCCCAGGTGAGCCCAGCCACCCGGGTGCAAACACGGTCCCCTCCCGGGCCCAGTAATAGCGGTGAACAAATAGACGCAAGCATGCAAAACAAGGAGAATAGAAAATAATAGGGAATCCCAATCGCCTCCTGTGGCGAAGCTGGACTCGGCTAGGCCCAGTCCCGGCTTGCTGTGAAGGAGGCCGACATGCGCGTCTCAGCAAATGCATGGAGCGGCCGGAAGATGATGTCTTGAAGGGCCCCCCCCCCCCAAAATGTGCAATAAGCCCGGCGTACTCCCCGAACCTGTGGCAGCGCGGTCAAAGCGGAGGTCGGCGCCCCGGACCCCCGAGCAGGTCGATCCGCAGAGTCGGGTATCGATGACGTCCTCTCAAATCGCCGCGCCGTCAGATGACGGAGCGGAGTCCTCCCACCCGCCGTCCATGGAAAATGACGTACATGATGATGCAGGTGGAAGGCGTGAGGAGAGCCTCACGTCTGGAGGCGGGATGACGTATCGGGCACAGGGTGAAGTAGTCCCCTCCACTAAAGGGACCGCTCGCTGCTGAGACAGGGTCATGTGGATCAGGCCCACTGATGGACGTTCCTCGTATGCACAAGCGGTGAATGAAATTCGGCCAGATGGCTATGGGTAAAGCTGGGGCCCCGTCCTGAAAATACTCAGGACGGGATGCTGGCGGGGAAAGCCCAAGTGTCCCCAGAGGTCCCGGGAACCACACGGACGATGCCCCTGCCCAATAGGACGATGAAAAATCAGGCAGACTTCAAGTTGTGTATGTAAATATCAAAAATTCTTTATGGGGTTCTGTCGCACCTTTGGGTCAATCTTGACCTGTGGAATCCATCCACTATTTGTGATATCTATGATTCTCCATATATGGGTTATATTGTAACAGTGTGTCCAATACCTTGTATTTTGATTATATACGCCCTGACGAAGCGAATATTGTTCATTAGCGAAACGGGATTGTGGATCCTCGATACATCTTGAGATCACCCGTAGGTGTGTGTGCCACGGCGGTGGGAGCCGCCAGCCCCACCGCTGGGTTTATCCACATCATATTCCTGGCCTTTTTGTATTGGGACAGCTTGTGTTCTATTTGGAACCATGTGGGGTTCTAGCAGTATGTGCAACAGAACCCCATAAAGAATTTTTGATATTTACATACACAACTTGAAGTCTGCCTGATTTTTCATCGTCCTATTGGGCAGGGGCATCGTCCGTGTGGTTCCCGGGACCTCTGGGGACACTTGGGCTTTCCCCGCCAGCATCCCGTCCTGAGTATTTTCAGGACGGGGCCCCAGCTTTACCCATAGCCATCTGGCCGAATTTCATTCACCGCTTGTGCATACGAGGAACGTCCATCAGTGGGCCTGATCCACATGACCCCTGTCTCAGCAGCGAGCAGTCCCCTTTAGTGGAAGGGACTACTTCACCCTGTGCCCGATACGTCATCCCGCCCTCCAGACGTGAGGCACTCCTCACGCCTTCCACCAGCATCATCATCTACGTCATTTTCCATGGACGGCGCTTGGGAGGACTCCGCTACGTCATCTGACGGCGCGGCGATTTGAGAGGACGTCATCGATACCCGACTCTGCGGATCGACCTGCTTGGCGTTCCGGTGCGCCGACCTCCGTTTGACCGCTTTTGCCACAGGTTCGGGGAGTACGCCGGGCTTATTGCACATTTTTGGGGGGGGGTTCCCTTCAAGACATCATCTTCCGGCCGCTCCACGCATTTGCTGAGACGCGCATGTCGGCCTCCTTCACAGCAAGCCGGGACTGGGCCTAGCCGAGTCCAGCTTCGCCACAGGAGGTGATTGGGATTTCCCTATTATTTTCATTCTCCTTGTTTTGCATGCTTGCGTCTATTTGTTCACCGCTATTACTGGGCCCCGGAGGGGACCGTGTTTCCACCCCGGGTGGCTGGGCTCACCTGGGCTTCCCGGGTGGGAGGTGAGGGTATCGCCCTTCCCGCCCCCTGCAGGGGTTTTTTCCCGGCCCCACGGGGGATAGCCCTTGCTTCCTATCTATCCATAGGGTGCAGACCTTGTACATGTTTTATGTGTTGATTTTGCCAGCACGTAGTGTGCTTTAAGAGTAGCTCACATGCTGAAAAAGTGTGAGCACCCCTGATCTAGATCCTCCACAAAGCAGGAATGATACAAGTCTTTGCCAACCACTGCCATTTCACCTTCCAGAACTCACTATAAATTCAGTAGGACCCTGTTTTGCAATGTCATTTGCTCATTTTTATATTTTAAAATGTATTTACATGTGTATAACTGTATATGTGTATGTGTTTATTAGGATGATTTAAAATCCTATATACATTCTAAATGTACTTATAAAATTGGAAGTCTTGGGTAAATGGTTTTGAATTCTCGTGAAAGTCTATTATGGTCAGGGAAGCATCAACATCTCTTCTTACTTCTCAAGATATTGTGCTTATTCATGCACCCTTGACATTAATAAGGCTGGTCATATCCCTCAGTTCTAATTAGGTCACCTATATGATAGAGGCCCATTCATAACAAAAAGAGGAGCCTTCATTCATTTGTAAAATAAATCATCAATTAATCAGGGGGCAGACTGATTGGATGAGACACATGTTGAGCATGAATATGAGTGTATTTTTTTATAAAAAAATACTTCAAAGGCGGAAAAGCATAAAATAATAAAATTAAACTGAGTTGGTATGTGGATTGATTGAACGTTGGCTCCAGATAATTTCCTGTTGGATTCCTGTTATGTGCAAAATGTTCTTAATTAGTATGGTTTTGTGGCTTGATGTGGCACTGTAGATTGAAGAGCTTTGGTGGGGATGTAAATCAAGGTTTCTGTTGCTGACCCCATGAGTTACTTCAATATGGACATGTATAGCTAATGAATTAAGATTAAAAGACAGAAAGGGATGTTCAGATATATCCAGAGGAACCAAAACTATCTCGAAATTTTTGAATGACGAAATAGCTCCCTGAAACAATATCCCCCAACCTAGCACTCTCTAGATGTGTTGAACCACAGCTCTCATGATCTCCAGCCATTGTGCCCAAGGTAGAGGGAACATGTTCTAAAGAGATACTGTATATAGATCCATGCTGTTGTTGTGTGTGCGTGTGGTCAGAATACCCTCATGAAGCTGGAATGTTAAATAACCTCTGTGTGTCTATCTATATATGTTGTGTGTCTATGGCATTGAATGTTTGCCATGTATATGTACATTGTAATCCCCCCTGAGTCCCCTGCAGGGTGAGAAAGGCGGAATATAAATACTGTAAATAAATGAATAAATGTGCATTCAGGTTGACTATATACTTATAGCAGACTTATGAATTTCTCAGGGTTTTCTTAAGCAAGGAATACTCAGATGGTTTCCCAGTTACGTCTGAAGTTTCGCTTGGTATTCATTGGAGGTCTCCCGTCCAAGTACTAATCAGGGCTGAACCTTCCATGGTCATACAGGATCTGGGAGTTGTTTGAAAAATGGATGAGTTTTATCCATATTGGGGTGGCAGTGGTTTGTGATTGTGTTACCTTGGCTTTCTGTGTTGATTTTCTTTTTGTATTATTATTGCCATATTATAACTGCTAGTGAATTGCATTACTCTAATTTTGCAATTAATATTAGTGGGATTGTAATTTGAATTGCAGTAAGACTGCTAGTGTAGAGCTAGAATGGTGTAGGATAAGGGTTCTCAAACTTTTAAAGCAGGGAGCTGGTTCCCAGTCCCTCTGACTTTCCGGGGACCTGCCTATAGTTTAAACAAACATGAAAAAATGAAAGAGCAATACAGTATATGAAATGATGAAAAATTTTAACCAACATAAATGTTCCAGTATTACAGTAGGAACTGTATGCCTGCTTTTGACGGATGAGATAGACAAGTTAATTAAGACTGTTATTGTTGTGTGTCTTCAAGTTGTTTCAGACTGAGGGTGAACCAAAGTCTAAAATGTAGGACAGGAACTGGGTAAACATCCTGGAAGGACCACATCTGGGCCAGGGACCTTAGTTTGGAGACCCCTGGTGTAGTAACTTACAGTATGCAACTGTGGTCTTACTCCAAACTTCGTAGCCTGCCTGAATCTATGGTGATTTCCACAACACAATGAGACTGCTCAGTAGGAGAGGATATCTTCTTCTGCTTCTCTACTTCTGCATGTGAAGCTAACTCTGTCACAATTATAAATTTAGGTGAAGGAGTCATCAAGTGACACCAGTAGTTCCTCTGTACCTCATCCAGTGCCAGAGTTGAGATGTGGTATGTTTGCACATTTGTTTCAGTATGGCAAGTGCCATTTGAAGAGAAATTGTCTTATTATCTCATCTTTAACCACAATCTTCAATCATACGTTTCATAATCAGACTCATTTATTAAAGAGGCCATTTTATTCAAGCATATCATAAGTTTAAAAAGGAGGAACAGCATCTACTAAATAGCACAGATGTGTATACCCACTTCTGTTATGGCACAATCTCCCTATAACCATTTGTTTGTCATGTCACCAGAAGTAGTTCTCTGGACCTACAGGTTTATGTCAGGTTCCTTGCTCACTTGCAAAAGTTCTCTGCATATTTATTTATTTAAATTTATTTAAAACTTGTATATTCCGATCTTCACACCTCTGTAGAGGGACTCAGACCGGCATATGCTTATGTATGTGTAGAGGATGCCTCATAAATGTCAAACTAGCAGGGTATGGCAGTGCCAGGGCTAATAGGAATTGGAGAGTTCACGGGCACATCTGACAAGAACTGCAGCAAAAAAGATAAACATCTTTTAGGCTGTTTGATATGTCCATCTGCTTGAGGAATCATTCAGGCTGACCAGCTTTTGTTAGATTGCAATTCCCAGCATCCCTAGCCAGCAAAGTGAGGAGTGTTGGTTGTTGCAATCCAACCAAATCTGGGTGGAAACATCATTCCCACCCCTACCCTTGTTTAACCCAAGTGTGTGCACATACCCATTTGATGAAGGACCACATATATCATGCTACCAAGTAGCAATGGAAACATTGACATGCTTTTTGCACTTACTGAGAAATGGATACATAGGCAAGTGGTAAAATCATTCTGTTGTTGTTGTTGTTGTTGTTGTGTGCCTTCAAGTTGTTTCCGACTTTTGGTGACCCTAAGACAATACTATCACAGTTGTGTGACTCACTTAGTGGATTTTTATGGCTGAACCCTGTTCTCCAGAATTGTAACCCAACACTCAAACTGCTATGCCACACTGGCTCTTCATCCCTATTATAGACAATGTTAATCAAATCAATAGTTTAGTAAATGGGTACTCAGTAAATTGACTCTTATATTCCCTTGTGGTGAAGAAATGTGCACAACTCTCTGTGTGTGTTTATTGGTTTGCATACTGTGTACTAGTGTCCATACCTAGAAACACACAGTCTGTGCTGACTTCAGAATGACACTCAAAACTATATAACACTGTTTTTGGACTAGGATATGTGTAGTAACAGCAGCAACAGTGGTATCAGAACCTAATTTTGCTAGAGCTGGCAGTCAAACATCTTTGGTGATTTAACCCATAGATCTGCCTGGAGATCCCGGCCTATCTTCTGTCCATCCCGAGCTAATCAACAGGACAGAAAGGGGCAGCTTTGCCTGTAGCGTCAGGCAGCATGACTAAGCCAGAGGCTAAAACTCTGCAGTTAGTCATCTCTGAGAAACAGAAGGAAGATAATTGGCTTTTTATTTAGAATATTTGACATTGGCATGACACATATACTAGAATACATTGAACCAACTGAACTGAACTGGAAAGATTTATTTAAGCAGCTTGTGGAAATTCAAGCTGAACTAGATGATATGACAGGAGAACGGTGTGAGTTGAGTTACCACTTAATTCACATTTAGGAGTGGAGATTGGGAAGGTAAAGCTCTTTCTTTCTTCCCTTCTGCTAACTTCATTCCAACTGGTTTTGCTCTTGTGAGTCTCCAAACCTAAAGGAAACCCCCATCCCAGCTTGGAAAAGCAGTTAATAAGGAGAGATGAGATTACAAATTCTTGCTCTTTCCCACCCATTCACTTTAAACTGAACTCCAACGTCCTGCTTTATGTATGTATTTGCATTCACTAGATGAGACAACAGTACTTAGTAAGGTAGAAGCATTTAGAAAAGAGGAAGGCCATATTACTAGAATCAGTCATAGCCCTGAATTTGTAAGACCTTAGCTGAGTCGTTGACATCAGATATACTATGGGGATTCTCATTCATAGAGTTCCCATACGTTGAAGTTAACTTGATGGCACTTCAGAGCAAATAACCTGGGTTACATCTCTATATCATCTTCTTTTTCAAACGTTCTTGAAATGTGAGTTTCAGTATAATTCATTTAATTCCTTTAAATCTGAATGTCAAATATGTGTATTATGCATAGTTGTTTATCATACAATATACTCTAATTTGCATTGTAATTTGGTGAATTAGGCATATTAATTCTTGCTTCTCCCCTTCATTATGTTTCATAGTTCATAGTATTTTTACTTACAGCTGGTCTGAGAATAATATTTAATGCATTGAAAGCAGAATAAGGGGACCCAGATTCAATTCTGTGCTTGATCATGGAATTTACTATGTGACTTTTCAGCAAATCAATCTTATAAGATTGCTGGGGAGATTGAAAGGGAGAAAAAAACATACAAAGTCAAAATACACATTCATAGGGCAGTATAAAAAAAGATGAATAATAAGAATATTCATATTTTATTATGTATAGACATTTACAGAGTGATCTCAACAGAGAATCACTTTTTTCCATCAGTCAGGTTTCTCTCTCTCTCTCTCTCTCTCTTTTTTTTTTTACTGATTTCATAAAGCTACAGATCCATAAGAAATACCACAAGGAGTTCCTGAAAGTGACTGCCATCTGATTCACATAGCATTTTGGTATCTATATGATTTAGCATACTGCTTTCCTGAATAATTAAGCACATTTTTGCATTTAAATGTTGAACATTTCTGAACATTTAAAAAAATCCTCTGACACTTGCTCTAGAACAGTGTTTTTCTACCTTTTTGAGCCGCGGCACATTTTTTATATTTACAAAATCCTGGGGCACACCACCAACCAAAATGACACAAAATGACACTCTAACACTGTAATACATATAGTTAATATGTTTTTAAATGTATTTATACACTCAGTGTGAAACCTGGGCCTGTTTTGATTAACACAACATATATATTACTTCCTCTCACATATTTATACATGGCTATCATGTCTTCTCTTAGCCTTCTCTTCTCCAGGCTAAACATGCCCAGCTCTTCAAGCCACTCCTCATAGGGCTTGTTCTCCAGACCCTTGTGAAATTTCACCCTGAGTGAAACTTGCTTCCAGTTAACTATGGATGTCATGAAGCTGTTATAAACAGTTCCTTGGGGGGGGAGGCGACTCTCGAAAAATCCAGTATAATAGTAAAAAAAAAAACACATTTCCAAGTGGAGAGACTCAATTTGTTGCTTGGAAACCTGCGAATGCTTCAGCCTCCCAATGCTGAATTTGTACCCTTATCTCTCATATAGAGACAACTCCTGAAAACTGGATCTGGCAAACCAAGACCAAAGTGATGTTTACAAGAATAACTACCTTGAGACACTCACAACACCCTATTCTGATCAGAGTTCTAGTTGCCCTGCATGAACTGCAAACTTTGCATGAATCATTCCATAAAGCGTAATCCTTACTTAAAGCAATTTCACTTGAAACTGTTCAGAAATAAGTTTTCCTGTGCCTTTTAGCTTTATGAGTCAGAGAAGGGCTTAGTGTTTTCTTTTAGTCATGCCAACATGTATCAGTAAATAAAACTCTCTGCTTCATTGATTTCAATCAGGAGCTTTTGTGCTGCTGCTCCTCCAGAAACCGAATAAAATGATAGTCATATATTCCATTCTATAGAGGAGCACAGCTGGGACTTTGAATAGTTTGCTATTTAAGAACACACAGTTCTGAATATAAAAGATTGTGTTTTTGGGCTTGTGGTGCCTGTCACTCTTCTATAGGGAGCTATCTCAGTTTGACATTGTAAAGGACCAAGGGAGGTCCAAGGTGACCTTCCTTACCGGGGATGTTCCACAGATTGGATACTGTCACAAGCAAGGATGTGTTTAGATGATGACTCTAGATCCCTTGAGAGTTTTCCTCTCAGGTTAAAAAAGTGGGGGTTTCACAGCTTTTGACATTTTGCAGGAATCCTACTCCTCAAACCTCAGTGAATGTTGAGGACTGACTACACTCAGTTGAAGTGGGATCATAACTGAACCCCACTAGGCAAGGCCAGCTTGGATAACAACTCCCAGTGGCCCTATAGACTACAGAATTATTTTCCAAATCCTTTACATAGATCAAAAATATCTGTGGAATTTTCTCTAGGCATTAAGTAGATTTAATGCAAATGAGCAATGCTTTCATACTCTGTGGTTGCACTGTGGTTTTAATCCATATGGATGTACACTCTATATTTACCTCTCCTCTAAAAATAGTTTTAAACATACACCACTCACATATACACACACACAAGTCCCGGAAAAGCCATTGTGAGAAATCTTGTGAGTCAGCTGGGTTTATGCTTGACTGGTTGATGGAAGTGAAAGGCAATATTGTCAAGTGTGGCATTGCTGACATCATGGTCCTCTCATAAGAGGCAAGAGCCCAAGGAAATGTTCACCTAGGGATGCACATTGAAATGTCAGACTGCTGCCAAGAGCAAAAGGCTAATACAAATACTAATAATGTTTTAAAATCATCCTTAAGAAAGCAGTGTCTCGTGATTAAAATTTAAGGCAAGTATTCTTTTTAATCCAAACTTGCTGTCATGAATTTTAGCACTTCAGATTAAAGGAATTCAACACTATTTCAGTTCAGTTTCTCCTATGAATTAATGTTAGTTTTATGTTTGCCCTTTTCTTCGTGAAGCCATTTATGTTAATCAGATCTGACAGTGTAACATAATAAGAGTGCATTCATTGCCCTTTTCTTATGGCATGATGGTCCAAGTGTGTGTTCCTCTGCCAAGATGAAGTGAATTACATTTATACCAGGACACAAGATATATTGTAGGAGAAAAAAATACAAGGTCCTTCTCTCCAAATCATAAATATGAGTACCTGTGATGTTACGCAGGGGTAAAGGAAAACAATATGTCTGGCTATTCCCGGTAGCTATCAGTATACCCTCTGATGTACTTCAGTTCTTTAAAATAAAGACTCTTGAGACAGGATTAAAGTTTACTGGAAACAAAGGCAAAGTTTAATTCAATCAGGGTTCTTTAAAGGCGAATCAAAATAAAATATTACAAAGACAAAGTTTGTTGATTGAACTTAGATGCACTGGTAATAAACACTTGACTATATTCATAAAATACTTGACTATAATTGTGGTAAGTCACTTGGTAAAATACTTGGCTATTGAAAGTAAAATCTGGACTATATTATTGGTAAATACTTGGCTATATTGGCTACAGTAAGGTACTTGGCTATTGATATAATACAGAACTAAAATGGTAAAGTACAGAACTATGATAACTATATGGTAAAGGTACAAGCTATATTGATAAAGTACTCTAGGCTATAGTAGTAAGTACTAGGCCATGATGGTCAGTTCTAGCTATGCGGATGGTATAGTTCAAGCTCTAATGGTATGTACAAGCTATAGTGACTTTGTGGTATACACATGCTAGAGAATGCCTGTTTGGATTGCCAGGTCAAGGAACCCAGACAATTTCTGGCCTTTTGGTGTTAAGCTCCATCCTTAAAACTAAGCACCAATGGAAAAGTCCACACTAAAGGGAGAACAAACAAGGAAATGAAACAGAGGAGGGAAAAAAGCTGGGCCAAGACCTCACAGTACCCATAGCTTTTGCAAACTTTGGTCAAGTGTGAGTGAACAGTGCATAATCTATATTGAGTGAGAAATAAGAATTTTGAATAGTTTTGGACTCTTCTCTTCTTAATTTCTATAGTGGTTCCCCTATTGTAGGATTACTGTGCTTCCATTGTTATATTGGCTACATTTGCACAAAACTATAAGCCACAGTTCTGGGGATCCTAGCTTATCAGTCATCAACAAACACAGCTCCCTCCATTTGGTTCCTCCCAACAACAGGAGCAACTTCAAAAATTTATTAAGAGGAAAGAATTTAAGCTTATATCCAATTTCTTGCCATAGCTTGAGCCAGCCTGAATTGATGTGCTCTAGCTGAGACTGACACTTGGATTCAAACCATGTTATATCTGAACCCCAGTCCTGAGTTATCACCCAAAGAAGCCTGTAATCATAGACCAACTTCAAACTCTGACTTGTTAGGAGAGTGACAAACAAGGACTCTAGACTCAGATGTAATGTTAAGCTGTTGAAGTTGTTTCTGCCAGAACAGTGAGCCAGGATTCAGTGAGCCTTACGGGCTTTCCATTTAGCTCCTGTTGTGTCAAAGCACATGAAAATGTAACACGTGTATATTCTTCAATATCTTCATTTGCTCAGCCATTTACTTTCTCCATTTTAGAGGGTGAGGGACATATGTGCTGCGATTTTGGGTACCTGCACTTTGTGATACCAAGTAAAAGACTAAGCTTCTTGGTAAAGGGAAACACGCTTTATGGATGATGTAGAGCTGGCATGGGCAAACTTCGGCCTTCCAGGTGTAACAGCCTAACATACAGTACGCTGTTAGAATTTGTGGGAGTTGAAGTCCAAAACACCTAGAGGACCTAAGTTTACCCGTGCCTGGTGTAGAGAATGTCACTGGATTAGATATTTTTGCAAAGAGATCAAAAATGTATGAAAAGTAAAGCCACTGCAGGTCATTGCTCATACTTCAAGTAATAATATTGGTTGCTATGCTGACTGAAAGGATTTTGGGAGGTCAAACACAAAAAAGTCACATTTCCCATTTTTGGTTGAATGGACTGATTGTTTTACTATGTATTGGTCTTCTATGTTCTTTTAAGCTGATGTTTCCTATTTTTATCAGATTTATGTGTTTTTCACTGATGCTATATGTTGTTTTTGACTCCATTGTTGTTCCCTATCTACTTCTATGGGGAGACTTGGTTAAGACATAATTATTTATTATTACTAGCAGGGAATGCTAGCTGCTGGAGGAGCACCTGTTGTCTTCTCCCAAAGTCATTTAGATGGGCAACATGAGAGGCAAGTTGTTAGACATCATGGATGCCTGGTCTGATCTAATAGTTCTTTTATGTCAATGGTTGAAAACAATCTAAAGCAGAGGTGAGAAACACAAGGACATCCAGATGTTGAAATGCAACAACAGTCTAAAGACTCTGGATTCTGCATCCCTCACATACATGGCTGTAGTTAACCAGTGTCAATTTGACTTCAACTTATGGTGACCTCATAAATTAGAGTCCTCTGTCACTTTCTCAGATTCAGTGCTGTAACTTCCTTGATTGAGTCTATCCACCTGGAATGTGGACTTCTCCTCCTACTGCCCTCAATCTTACCAAGCTTTTTTGTTTCCTAGTGAGTTTTGTCTTCTCATGTTATGGTCAAAATCCAACAGTCTCAGTTCATTCATCTTAGTCTCTAGGGAGAGTTCTGTCTTAATTCATTCTAGCACCCACTGATTTTATCTTTTTCGCAATCCACAGTCCTCTTCTCCAGCCCTACATTTCAAATGAATTGACTTCTTCCTATCAGCTTTCTTCACTGTCCAGCTTTCACAATTATACATAGAAATGTAAAATACAGTGACATGTGCAATCCTAACATTAATATTAAAAGTTATATCTTTACTCATTTCACAGATGAAAACGTGGACATAAGTGTAGTCAATATGACAAAAATAGTTAAAGAGGAAAAATTGATAAGGTGGGAGAGAGTGTGATAAGTTGTTTTTTATCTCCTATTATGGAATTAGATAAGTGAAAACTAGTTTTGCACTTTCAACTCAGTTTGCACATGTGGAAAGTTAGAGAAGAAATGAGAAACTGGGACATTTCAAAACCCGCTGACAAAATGAGATGGCACGTGATTTAGCAAGATTGTAACTGACAAAATAGGACAATTGGAAGAGCTGGAAAATTGTAGTACAGATATTGGTAACAACACATGTTTTGTGTGAGAGGCCTTTGTATGATGTGTGTGCTTAAGTCAGCATGTGGTCCCCAGCCAATGTGAAGCAACCTACTGTGACATCAGCTCATGTTCAATATACATTTAAATGTTTCCGATGCGCTTTCCCCCCTTATTACCTGCAAATGTGATATTTGGGGGGGGGGGAAATAAATATAAAATAAAAAGAAACATAGAAGACTATATTTGTAATGTTGTTAAAGCATCTTTTTGTTTAAAAAAGTATGGCTTATGTGTTTTCTTTCTTAAAAAAAGAATGCTGCGTGTGTTAAAAAAACTCAGTGTGGTTTCCCGCTGCTAAGAAAAGCATACAGAAAGGCTATAATCACACATCCAAAAAATATGCAGTCAGATTGCTTGTAAAACCCTCATTTAGATCTAAGTCCATGCCCCTTTCAGTGACTGGTGGTGATGGAGGAAATTCAGAAAAGCAAGCTGGATATTTGTCCGCCTAAGTTGCAATATAGCTGACGGGCTGGCTGGCTGTTAGAGAACTGCAAAAATGCTGATAAGCTTTTGAAGGAAAAGGCCATGTTGGAACACAATTAAGAGAATAAGAAGTGGCAAGACCCTCCAAATGGAAATCCTTAAACATAAACATCATACTGGTGTCAATTTGCCTGTTCCCTTTAGGTGTGTCGGCTCAACTGACCAGCAGTCGTCTCCGACGGAATACGTCAGTAGGGACTCCTTTTTGGATGGCTCCTGAGGTTAGGATTTTTTTAATTAATTGCTAGTTTGAGATCTGTCTATTTGTTCTTCTGTGCTTTTCTTTTTAATCCATCATTTCCTAGTCCTTCTGTCTCCTCCCCCAAATTTCTACCATGCCCCCTCCTTCATTCCCCTGTGAGATTTTAAAAATCCTTTGATGAAATGCTTTATGTTTTTATCGATGCTAAGCCAAGGTGTCATTATTCACTCAAGTACAATAAAGCAACTATCTTATATTGCAAGCAGTTGTTTCTCTACACATAAAATGTCAGTTGTAATAGACTTTGTGGCATAAATTCCTTTTTTAAAAATTCAGTGTTTATGGCTTTTCATAGAAACCTGCTTATACCCCTTTCTCTCTGTGTCTCTCTCTCTCTCTCTGCTGCCCTGTATCAGCTGATCTTAATTTGGACCCCAAAATAGAGGTCCAAATTGGTGGCTTTCAGACCTCTAAGGGGAAACTGCCACACAGAGCAGTGAAGCCAAGAATCTTCTCCTCTGTATCCCCAAATAGAGTAGGGAGATATTATCTGGAAATTAAAAATGCTCCAAAACCCAAAGTTCACCATATGGGTGGCTGAAATAATGACTCCTTTGCTTTTCTTATCTGGAAATTAAAAATGCTCCAAAATTCGTCATATGGGTGGCTGAAATAGTGACACCTTTGCTTTCTGATGGGTCAGTGCACACACACTTTGTTTAATACACAAAATGATTAAAAATATTGCTTATCAAATGACCTTCAGGTGTCTATGAAACATAAATTATTTTCATGTTTAGACTTGGGTTTCCTCTGCAAGAATGCCTCATGACTTCTGGTGCCAGTAATTTCAGATATAGGATACCCAATCTGGATTTGTGTTGGGGAAATACCTGGTTTTATATCAAGGTCTTCATTAAGTGCTCAAGTAAGAGCAGACCTACTATTTTGTAGATTTAGGCAATCACCTTTCATAACATATGATGGTCTTGTTTCCCAAAAAGACAGTGGATTTGTGTCTGGTGTGCTGTAGCCAACAATGAAAAGGAAAGCTTTACTTACAATCTGTGCAGAAAGAGATGCTTCACAGTCATTCGCAAAGCAATCTAATGGCATATTCTAGTCTGATGGGTTCTTTCCCATCTGCCTTGGCATTTGGTGATTGATTACAGTTTGCTCACAACCTATAAGAGAAATTAACGTGGTGGCCTATTGTTGTGTACTCACTACTAAAACACCCTCAGCTAGACACTAATTCTAAATGACTTTGACCTGGTATCTAAATGTTCTTAGCCTTTAAAACATCAATGGGAAGTGGCAACAAGGTGTTGGGGATGGAGAACCCTTGTGCCTCCTAAGCTAGCAAGCTGTTTCCAAATGCAGTGCAGAATGCATGGCCATTGTCAGAGTTGAAAAAAGATTTAATTGCCAACCCAGTCATCTTTTGTAGATGGAATGAGAGGGGTGCCATCTTGTTCTTCACTTTTGGAAACCAAACATCTCAGGCTGGCTCTGCCTGGAGTGCATTAATCCTGCCTGGAAAGATGTTATTTTGAATTCCTTTCAGATGTGTAGGCAGATGCTTAGTTACCATGGCAATAGCACTAGGAACATGGAAAAGAACATCCCTCTCCCCACTCTGTATTATTGCAGCCAAACATCACAAGCTGAGACATTTGGGGTTCAATGCTGTTGTTTTGTTGTTTTGTTTTGTTTTAATTTTTGTAGAGGCTGCAAAATTTACTTTTAAGATTGTAGTTCTCATAACCCAGCTATTGTGGCCATTGTTCACATTAACTGAAGGGTTCCAATAGCACTATTTTAAAAAAGGAAAATTTTCTTTGCTTTGTTTTAATTTGTAGTGTAGCTGCTATCATCAGGTAGGTAGCCTGGAAGACACAAGTGCAATTTAAATATACCATACTTATATTTTCAGTGTAGTTCCACTTTACACGGCATAACATTCAGAAGTCTAAAACTATGTCTATCCTGATTATTGTGCCATAAAATTTTATTTTTACACAACTTTATATCTTGACAGGTTATTGCATGTGAGCAACAATTGGATAGTTCTTACGATGCCAGATGTGATGCATGGTCACTGGGTATCACTGCTATTGAACTAGGTGATGGAGACCCACCTTTGGCGGATTTGCATCCCATGAGAGCTTTGTTCAAAATACCAAGGTACGGTTGTGAAAAATGTTATTTAATAATGTAATGGATAACACTGCCAACTTCCCCCTTCCCTTTAACTTTAATTAGGGTGAAAAAACACATTAAAATTGACTCATTGGATTCTTCATTAAAGAAGGCAACTTGTATTTTTTTTGTTAAAGAGATATTGAATTTTTGGACTTTATCTGTGCCATTATGTTGTAAAAGCCTTCAATGAAGTTTAGGATTTGTGTATGTGTGTGTGTGTGTGTGTGTGTGTGTGGAGCTACTTGAGAAACTGCAAGTCACTTCTGGTGTGAGAGAATTGGCCGTCTGCAAGGACATTGCCCAAGGGACAGCCAGATGTTTTGCCATCCTTGTGGGGGGCTTTTCTTATGTCCACGCATGGGGAGCCAGACCTGACAGAGGGGGCGTATCTCCCTGGATTTGAACTTCCGACCTGTCGGTCTTCAGTCCTGCTGGCAAACTTTTGGAGCCACCGGGGCTCCAAAGTTTAAGATGTCACTGTACTAAATGATTGATGGTACCTAATCATAATGTGTCACCCTTGTTTGAGAGTCAATGTGATGTTATGGCTTGAGTGTAAGACTCTATGGTCCAGGGAAGGGTTTGGATGCCTATCAAACTTGGAAACCCACTTGGGGTCAATTTGAAGGGACATAGCCATGGAAATTGTCTGAAGAACTGTACAAGAATATATTGGACTTTAAAAGGAAAAACCAAGAGATGTTAAAAATGAGTAATGCAGCACTTGAAGAAAATAATGATAATGGACCATTTGAGTTAAGCCATTGGTTCCCAACCTTTGGTCCTCCAGGTGTTTTGGACTTCAACTCCCAGAAATCTCAGCCAGTTTAGCAACTGTTAGGAATTGTGGGAGATGAAGTACAAAACACCTGGAGGACCAAAGATTGGGAACCACTAAGTTAAGCACATAGGTCAGGCATGAGCAAACTTCAGCCCTCCAGGTGTTTTGGACCTCAACTCCCACAATTCCTAACAACCTACCAGCTGTTTCAAATTGTGGGAGTTGAAGTCCAAAACACCTAGAGGGCTGAAGTTTGCCCATGCCTGGCATAGACTGTTCTGGAAGCTAAAACTTGGGTGGCACAAGATTATGGCTCTCCCAGCTTGGACATCCACATTGAATTCAGGTACATTTTGTACAGGGAAACCGTATTCATTCAGATATCCTATCAATACCAATCCCACATCACAAATAAGTATGAAAAAACCCATCAGTCTTACTTTTGGCATGTTTGATTGGATTTTACACTTGGTTCCTTTATGCTAAAGATATCATTTCCTAATTTCGTATTTGAAGAAAACAATGAGTAATGTTCACTATTTTACCCACTGCAAGTAAGTCACCATAAAGTGTGCAATCTTTGGTGTCCATTTACAGGTTTTCCTGCGCCAAACCCCAATTTTGAGCAGAAAATTACATTTAAGAAAAAAAACACCCAATTTTCTGCATAGAAAACTAGTGAAAACATGATTTCTACGAAGAAAAACTCAGCTAGACTTCCTCACATAGAATTGTGAAGATTCTCAACCTGCAGAAATATTCTCATTGGGGTTTCCAAGCACTTGGATAGCTCTTCTTTCATCTGTTGGTTGAATATTTTCAGGTAGACAAAGAAAGGATGGAGAGACTACATCAAGTTATAATAGTTTTCTCATTCTTGCTTAGAAATTCATGCATATTTTTGTAATGTAAATAATTCTGAAACACAGAGACTGAAGCTAGGTTTCTGCAAATTTTATAGTTGTCTCTGTTTTTAGCCAATCACAATTGTAAAATGTTTTCATTGTGTGTACGTATTTGAATTTCATGAAATGCACCATAATTTACTTATTTATTTTATGTACATCATTTATATTCTGCCCTTCTCACCCATCAGGGGACTCAGGGCAGATCACAATGCACATATACAGTACAGGCAAACATTCAATGCCATAGACATACAACATATATAGACAGATAACGAGCTACACAATAGGTCAAGAGCTCACCCCGACCTGGGCAGGCCTCGAACTCATGACCTTCTGGTCAGTAGAGATCTAATGCAGCTGACTCCCAGCCAGCTGAGCCACATTCCTGGTGCATAACCCTTGCAAGTGTGCATATTTTAAGGCACATATCCATCTAATAGTCTCATTTTCTTAAGAATCCCAAGGAAATTATGTTGCATCCCTAGTCTCAGTCCCATATCAAATTGAAGATCTCATACTCTGACATGATGAAGTTGAAGTGTACACATAACTGAAAGCATCACCTATCCTCAGCTTTTTCACTCCTGACCCTAGCTACTTTGTTTCCTCTTATGTTTTTTCCCTTTTTTACTGTTTTAGATTGTAAATGACTGAGCTGACAAGAGAGCTATTACACAGCCCAACAAAAATATATTTTCTTGTTGTCTTGGTTTTTAGGCCTGTTCCGGGGGGTCATTTGGTGCACTGATTCAGAAAATTGCATTGGATAGACCACATCAGCTTTAGGTTCTTAGATATGGTTGTCATGATTTTCTGTGGGTGAGCAGATAGAAACTGGTAGATACCATATGTTCTATATCTCAAAAACTAGAGCGGATCGAGGAAAACTGGTGCCATTTTTGGAATTTTCAGGTCAAATAAACCCAGCAACAGGGCTAACTAACATTTGAGGCACCAGAATGTGTTTTGTTTTTAGACAAATGGACAAAGGCTGGTGATCGATGTGGGGCAGCAGTGGTGGCAAAACATTTGGGACTAGCTTTGTTTCTCAGATTTGTTATTTGTGAAGTGCCATGAATAAATTAATTATAACGTTATGTCTTATCTTTCCCTGAATGCTTAACAAGCTTCATTTTTCTTAGATTTTGAGCAGCTCCTTCTTAATCAAAGCAGTTGGCTTACGTAGGTTAGATTAGGATCCTGGAGGAATTGGAATTAAATATAATTTTTCTCCTTCAATTCTTAAAAATATCAGCAAACTCAAATAATTGTTCAAGTCTGCAGCTTGTGGAAAGTAGGTTGACAGTGATGCAATAATCATGACAAATAAGTCATTGGTCATAGCATCTATTTCAGAATGCAAGGAAATTATAGCATCTTTTGATTTATTGAGCAGTGATTGTTAAACCCTCCCTTTTAAATCCTTGTAACATTAAAACAATCAGTAGTGCATTATACTTTTCTAAACATGGATCCTTTTAAACTAGAGAAAATCGTTTTTTTAACAACTCTTTCCAAAGTCATTACTCAGCTTCACTTTTCTCACTCTCTTTATTGTTGTGAAGAATACACTCAAGCCTATTGTAATTCTTTGTAACCACCTCTTTTATTTTGCAGAAATCCACCTCCGACATTAAGGCAGCCAGAACTATGGTCATCTGAATTCAATGACTTTATTAGCAAGTGAGTGACAAATTGACAGTTAAGACATTAAAAAATAAATCCATGGTAAAAGTGCAGCATGCACTTAAAAGTAATGTAGTGTATTTATTTGAGTAGCATTGAAATGATTCAGATGGCTTAAGTGAGCAGGAATATTACTTTCTCTAAGCTTTGAAAGCTGTGTTACTTTCCACGCATTCCCCTCTATTGTTCTAGAGCAGAGGTGGCCAATTACACGGATTTGCACAGCCATATTGTCTTCACTGGGGGAACTTTGAGAGCTGCCCCCTCTTATCTCTTTATATTTTTAGCCATTTAAAATGGTTCCCAAGCACCCTGAAGCAGTGCTACTTGAAGCTGTGGTCCTTAGACTGTCTCTGAGCCATTCGCTGCCATTGGCATGTTACTAGGAAAGAAAGCAGCAGTTGAACCTAATGGGCACAAATATGGGATGCACACTGGAATAATATCCAGCATTCCATCTCAACTTGAGTATTGGATTAGGACTCTGCAAATTATTCTTGTTTTGTTGTTGTGTGCCTTCAAGTTATTTCTGACTTATGGTGGCCTTAAGGTATTTTTTTTCCAGAAGGTTTGCCCTTGTCTGTGCCTTGCCCAAGGTCACCCATTGGTTTTCCATAGTTGAGTGGTAATTTGGACTCTGGTTTTCAAGGGTCTTTATCAGATGGCCCACAACAGAAAGAGGAGGTGCGCCACTTCACAGTGGGGTGTGGGGAATCCGGCACCCCACGCCTCACATCACCCGAATCCATGGGAGAGTGATCACATGGGGGGAAGCGTGAGCATGTGTGGAACACATGGCTTCCCCTATAGATTAATGGCAACATGGGAAATCTCCCATGTTGCCATGGCAGTGCACTGGTTCCGCCCTCTCTCACCCACAGAGTCAGCACGATGTCATCCAATAGGAGCCAGCCAGCTCTATGGGTGATCGGGGCTAGATCAGCATATGCCAACTATTTTTAGCCCCATATGATGAGGTTGTTACTCCAACACCCAAGCACTACCCTGGCTTGGTGATCTTCAGCACAGCCATATTGTCTTTGAATCTTGTTAATTTACTTTTGCTTTCATTGCTCTTTTAATATAATTGTTCATGCTTTGTGAGCCGCTCCAAGCCCTCAGGGAGTGGTGGCATATAAATCCGAATAAAAAATAAAAAATAAATAAATAAACAGTCACATTCTCCCAGCCTCAGAGGAAAGCAATGACAAACCTCTTCTGAGGAAATCTTGCCAAGAAAACTACTGTATGTGATAGGGAAGTGGTGGAGGAGGAGGAGGACTGTTCCTATATCCTCTTCATGTCTAATAATACCACTGGGGTATACAAGAAATATAGCATGGTAAAGGTAAAATCAAAGTACAGGAACTTTTTGCTTATGCTTGCCCACATGTTTTATTTGCTGACTCTTGTTGTTGCCCCTTGTTTCTTCCCCTCTTGCATTATATTTCCTAAAAGTTGTTCCTTTTTTTGCCAGTCCAGGTGTTTGACAAAAGATTATGAGAAACGCCCAACTGTGAATGACCTGCTGCAGCATGAGTTTGTGAAACAGGTGGAAGGCAAGGAGAATATCCTGCAGATGCAACTGATGGAATTCATTGAAGTTCACCAGCAAATGGGAGTCACAGAAAAAGCCAGGTACTTCTACTGTCTGTATGTAGCAAAAGTGCAATTTAAGGCCATTTAAGTAGCCAACATCTTTGTAAACTGGCTTTGCCACACATAGTTGCCTCCAAATTAACTGGATTACAAACCCCATTATTTCCAGCTAGCAGGGCAAATCTATTGCTTTATATGTTTGAGATGCAGTTGCTATCACAGTCTTTTTTAGGACAAGCACTTGAAGTGGAGAGAGGATTAAACCAAGGAAAGCAACACTCACCAAAAGGCTACTTCATGCAGCCTCATTAATATTAGCGATTGACTTCATGAGTGCACACATGCTTATAATATCCTCTTCTAGATCCTTTTGAATATTTTCTCCGGATGTTTTTCCATACCCGATTTGAGTATATACTGTATTCGCTTCCAAATGCAAAAATGGCCCATTTACTAAAGATAATCTTTCTCTGCTCTTGAGTCTTGAGTTTTTTCCTTCAGCTTTACTATAGGTTTCATGCACATAAGAAAGTATTAAATATTAATGATTGATATACAAAGATATAGATATACAGAAAGGAACCAAACAAGGCTGCCATTACTATTCATTCTGGGATTGGAATTCTGAGCATAAGAACTCTAGAGAACACAGAACTTGAAGGGTTCAAAGTAAGAGGCCAGGAAATCAAAACCAGAACATATGCAGATGACATGGTTTGCATTCTATCTAATCCGGCAGGTCATTGGATGTTTTTAGATTTTAATCTGTGTTTTATCTGTGTTTTATCCACTATTGTATTCATATTATTATGTTGTAAACCGCCCCGAGCCTCCGGGAGTGGCGGTGTAAAAGTCCAATAAAGAAATAAATAATCCAACACAGAGCATTCCAAAATTATTAGAGGTAATCAAATTGTATGGAGAGGTATCAAGTTTCAAAATAAATAAAGACAAATCCAAATTTATTACAAAAAATATAGATAATTCTTGATTTTCAATCCTTCATGTCTGAAACGGCTGTTCTAGTGGTTATCAATAGCATGACTGAAACACTATGAAAAAAATGTTTCCTTTTAGAGATAACATAGACTGATGACCTGGGGGCCGAAGGGTCTGCCTCCGCCCCGGCTCTGCCCCCCCCCGGCTCCACCCCAGCTCGCCCCTCCCCGGCTCCGCCCAGGCTCCGCCCCCTCCCTGGCTCCACCCCTGCCCCGCCCCCTCCCCGGCTCCGCCCTCTCCCCGCCTTGGAGGTGTCTGTGGAGGACACCGGGGCTTTGACTTGGAGATAGAGATGAACACCAAAATCCCAGTCTCAAGTCCCAGTCCCTGCTTTGAACTGGATTATATTGCAGTGTGGACTCAGGGCCCTTCACACAGCCATATAACTCAGAATATCCAGGCAGGAAACCCCACAAAACCTGCTTTGAACTGGATTATATTGCAGTGTGGACTCAGGGCCCTTCACACAGCCATATAACTCAGAATATCCAGGCAGGAAACCCCACAAAACCTGCTTTGAACTGGATTATATTGCAGTGTGGACTCAGGGCCCTTCACACAGCCATATAATGCAGAATATCTAGGCAGGAAACCCCACAAAACCTGCTTTGAACTGGATTATATTGCAGTGTGGACTCAGGGCCCTTCACACAGCCATATAACGCAGAATATCCAGGCAGGAAACCCCACAAAACCTGCTTTGAACTGGATTATATTGCAGTGTGGACTCAGGGCCCTTCACACAGACATATAACTCAGAATATCCAGGCAGGAAACCCCACAAAACCTGCTTTGAACTGGATTATATTGCAGTGTGGACTCAGGGCCCTTCACACAGCCATATAACGCAGAATATCTAGGCAGGAAACCCCACAAAACCTGCTTTGAACTGGATTATATTGCAGTGTGGACTCAGGGCCCTTCACACAGCCATATAACTCAGAATATCCAGGCAGGAAACCCCACAAAACCTGCTTTGAACTGGATTATATTGCAGTGTGGACTCAGGGCCCTTCACACAGCCATATAACTCAGAATATCCAGGCAGGAAACCCCACAAAACCTGCTTTGAACTGGATTATATTGCAGTGTGGATTCAGGGCCCTTCCACACAGCCATATAACCCAGAATACCTGCTTTGAACTGGATTATCGGAGTCCACACTCATATAATCTGGTTTAAAGCAAGTAACATGGGATTTTATTCAGATGTGTGGAAAGGAAGTCAAATAAGAAGCCAGGGCCCTTCCACTCAGGCCTATAACCCTGAATGATAAGGCATAATATTCATTCTGCCTCCGCTAATAATAATAATAATAACAACAGGTTCCTGGAGTAGGAGACCTCCAAGGGCCATCCAGGGCCATCCAGTCCAATCTCCTTCTGCCATAAGGGGAAAATACAATCAAAGCATTCCTTACAGATGACCATTCAGCCTCTGATGATAATAATAATAATAATATTAATTACAATGGGTTCCTAGAATAGGAGACCTCCAAGGGCCATCCAGTCCTACCTCCTTCTGCCATAAGGGGAAAACACAATCAAAGCATTCCTCACAGATGGCCATTCAGCCTCTGATAATAATAATAATATAATAATAATAATTACAATGGGATCCTAGAACAGGAGACCTCCAAGGGCCATCCAGTCCAATCTCCTTCTGCCATAAGGGGAAAACACAATCAAAGCATTCCTCAGCCATGTTGAATCAAACCTAAACTCTCATGAGAGCAACAGAAAGTACTGAACCTTGAGTTTGGGAGTTGTAGTTCTCCTCCATCCAGAGAGCACTGTGGACTCAAATAATGATGGATCAGGACCAAACTTGGCACGAAGCCTCAGGAGAGGAGGAAGCCGGAAAGGGAATGGGTGAGCACCCCCGTGCTCCGAACTTGGCCCCGCCCCTTTTTCACTCTGGCCACGCCCCCTCTCACTCGTGCACTCTCTCCTTCCCTCTTTCTTTCAAGTGGTGGAAGGGGGAAGGAATGAAAGGGGGAAAGAGAGAAAGGAGGGAGGGAGAGGGAGAGGGGGAAGGGAGGGAGGGAAGTAGGAGGAGGAGGAAGAGAGCCTGCTCCTCCTCCCTGCCCTGCCCCTAACCCCCCCGCCGCGAAAAAAAATTCCGAAAAATATTCCAAAAAATATTCCCAAAAAAAAATTTAAAATATTTTTTTAATCTTAAAAGGCAGATATCTTGCAGGAGGGTAGGGGGCCGTGGGGAAGGGGCTGGGGGGCCGTATACGGCCCGGGGGCCGCCAGTTGGACAGCCCTGACATAGACAATCAAAAAGTCAAAGAAAATGGTTTTAGATTACATCAGATCAGAACTCCCACTAGAAACCCAAACTGACTAAACTGAGACTGTCATACTTTGGACATGCTATTTTATCAACAACAAAAAACCATGATTCACTGGAGAAAACAGCCATGCTTGGACAAGATGAAAGAAGGAAAAATAGGAAGACCATATTATATATCATTGGACTGAACCAATAAAAGCAGCCTTAGCCCTCAGTTTGTGTCCTGTTTTGCCTCAGAACAGCCTTACAACAAGGGTTAAAGCAACTTTAAAAAGGCTTTACTTCAGCAAAATGATAATAATGTAACAAACAGAAGCAAGGGAGCAGAAGATAAATCCCAAAAGCAAAACAAAATGTCTTACATCAGACATGAAACAAGAGTCTTTGGCAAAAAGTCTTTGCAAGGCACTTCATAGGGGCTGGAGCTGCAAGCAAGGAAACTGAAGAACAGAAACACTAAGTAGAATAGTTGCTGCCAGCATTTACCACTTGGGCATGGTATCACACTAAAAAACAAAAACTTGGTTTATTAAGAAATTTCCAAGAAATGTGACTTATAGATGAGGTTTTTGCCATTCTTGTTTCAAAGGTAATTGGAGTTATGTTTTGTATATCAGGAATCACTCAATAATCTGTAGCCTTTCTACAAAATTGCCTAAAGCGCTTTGGCTTAGTATCAAGCCTTTGAAATAACTTTGCCAATTTATGCATATTGATATATTTCTATACTGTTCACAGATTTCTTTAAAAATATTTTTAAAGGGATTGCGAGGTTTATTTTTGATCCTTTCAGTTGCTAATGCGACATTTTCTCTATATCAGATGAGCTGCATACAGAAACCTTATTAAAATCAACTGCCTTTCTTCTTATTGATGTTAATGGCAATTTAATTGCTTTTGCACTTCCTTTTTGACAATCTTCCAGTGAAATCTAAGTGTTTAGTTGTTTTTATTGCCTGTCATTTATCTCATAAGGATGACCTGCCAAGAAATGAAAACAATTCTTCTTTCCAGCACTTGTGAAGTGCTGAGAGAGGCCTTTAACATCCATAAAAATTGGGGTATGGCCAGTATTTGTAGAAATAAAGCTGCATTGGATCACTGGTCAGGAGCAAATCTAGTATACAACGCTAATGAGAGAGCCTGGAGCTCATAGTCAAAAAATGAGAAATATCTTCCCAAGCAAACACTTCTTCAAGCAATAAGTTCCATACTGTTCCTTATTTGTTGCAGGTAATGTTGATGTCTGTGTCTACTCAAGATCACACTGTAGGTGTCCCATTTTTCCAGCACATAGTGCAATATTTTGGCACTGATAAATGTGAAGTTTCTTTATTTCAGGAAGTGGTAGCAGCAGCTGAATGGAACATAACGTTATAGAGATCTATTAGAAATTGCTTCTGACAACACTGGAGACAAGCAAAATATTTTTTTCCCTTCCTTGTTTGAGCATGTGAGGCTGCCTTGTGTGTTGTTAGAGCACTGGTTCAGGACTTTCCATCTAGCACAGAGATGGGGAAAATGAGGCGTGTGGGCTATAATCCCACCACTCAAAGTACTGTATATATTGTGTCTAGAAATTTTAGTCATAAAATGGGGCCAAATCTTGGACTAACTTATTCAACAGAAAGGAGGAAACCATGACAAATGAACAAAATCTGGGTGCCAGTATTTAAAAAGTCTAAAATCACAACTGTAAATAAAGAGAAAGACTCCAAAAAACAGGGGAATTCCAGCCAAGAATCAATTAGGGCCAGCTAACGTCTCCCAACAAAGGATTCCCCCAGGCAGCAACCAGCAAGACCTTAAAACTTCAGGCCATTAAATGCTAATCAAGGTGGCAAATTACAACATCCACACATACCTCTAGCAGACAAGAGTTCTTTCCCCCACCCTGGACTTTCCACAGATATATAAACCTCACTTACTTAGGTTCCAGCAGACCCCTGCTTCTGGAACATGACCAGAGATCCCGGAAAACTCACAGCAACCCAGAAGCACTAGTACTCTCTATTTGCACCATGTTGCTCCTTCAGGCTTTATTGAATGCTTGGACTAAAAATGGTAGAGGGGGCAGCCATGGTGCTCCCCTCTCTCTATAGAATGATCCTCTACATCCATATGTCATTTCAAAATCCATAATTTTGGCTAATTAGAAAACTGCAGCAACTAACAATTCCATCCCTCCCCCCAAGTTTTCCTTTTACCCAATATCCAGTTTAGAGTTTTAATTTGAAACAATAGCACAGACACCACCTGTTTGTTACAGCAGTAATCTAGTATGATCTCCTAACCCACAGGATCTCTGTGTGAAACAGAACTGCATTTTGTCTCTCTCCTTGTATTTAGTTTCAATCACCAACAGCAGAGGTGGGCATCCTGTACTCCACAAGCCAAATACAGCCCTCATATTCCCTTTTGTTTCTCTAAGTTTTCCTCAAGGTTTCCCCATGTAGCAAAATTAGATGTGGTAGCTTCGGTGAGATCTGCAGCAAAGAGTCCCATGCCTTGAAGCAGCGTCCCCCTTTCTTGGAAGTAGAAGACCTCCAGACCAGTGTTCAGAAGTATTCATTTGATAGGTGACTTTTGACTTTTGAGCATGTATGAAAAAGGCTACAGTGTTCTTTACGGTATTCTTTCTCCTTGACCTCTACAGCTCATCCATATAAAACAGTTTGGCCTCGCCTAATATGCTCCAGTGCATAGCAATTAGATGAGTAAAAGTGACACCGGAGGAGAGAGGCTATTCCATCAAGCATTATCTGGCAAGATCAGTTTGTCTTCTGTTGCTTCATCTGTCCATTTGTGTTTGCCAATCCAGGAAAAATTGTAGTGATGCTTGTGGTTTTTGTAGCTGATCCAATTAGGTTTTACTATAAAGCCTTTTCACACACAAACATAAAACAGCCCTGTAGACATTTGGAAAGAATTTACAGGATGACCTTTAGGAAGGAAAACACATTCTTCAATGAGATGTTGAAAAAGTTAGGTGTGACCCATAGGCTTTCAGAAAATACATTTTCGGAAACAGCTCTCTATAAAAATTAGAAGAACGGTTTAGGCATGGCATTTAAATAGAAGTAAGTGCAAACCATGATATGTCGCTTTAATCTTGGTTAAAAATCCCAAATGCACAGTGAAACTGTGCTTCAGCTTAATGAATTGAGACCTGTTCACAGAAAAGTTGTATAAAATAATTCCAAGAAGAACTGCTTTTTGTGTTGCAACAAAGACCAAATAAATTGTCTTTACCATGGTTTGCTTAGGAAATAATACTCTGTGAAGAGCAATGCTGTAAGACATAATTAAAAATATGATTTTTAAATTGATAATGTCACAATGTTTTCATATAATAAGTAAGATATACATCTTACAAGAAAAAGAACGTATGCCATTACCAGTTTTGCAAGACACATTTTCTTTGTTTACTTCCAAAATCTTTGGAGATGGTAGTTTGGAAGATGGATGATTGTCAATTTTTCTAATTATTTCTCTTGTAAATATTAATAATACAATTAAGAACTCACATGTTAGTAATTAGTAATAGCTAATGTAGTACTTTGAAAAATAACTAAGGACAGCTGATACGTTATATTTGGAAAAATTTTACAAGCTCCAACACCAGAGTTGATGTTTATTTGTGTGTGTGTGTTTGTATGTGCACATCTTCAAGTCACATTGTGTCTGTGGTGATGCCATAAATTTAATATGGTTTTCTTAGGCAAGGAACACTCTGAGCTGATTTTGCTAATTTTTTCCTTTGAAATGATGTTCATTTGCTGGCCTGCTAATTGTGTATTCTCGTACAGATCTGCATTGAAACACAAATATATATATATATAAAGTTGTAGCAATCACCAGTCCACTGAGCAATTAATAATTGTTCATTTTCTGCTATGCCCTTGGGGGTAATTTCATTTTTCTTAAAGCCATTCTTCAGTACCAGATTGAATAAGAGATCATATGAGCATGTAGAAGGCTGTGAAAGGTTCAGAAAGGTTCAGGCAGACTAGTGCAATGGGGAAAAATTAAATTTATTCGCACAGAATCAAATAAAATAGAATTAAAAACATAATAAAAGGGAGAGCAGTTTCTAAAAAGCTCCCTCTGTCCCTTAGAGGCAATGTTTATACTTTATACCAAGTTTAAGTCACAATTGTCTGCTTTCAAAGGCTCGGGAAGCAGCCAATAAATAAGTCTTCATTGAGCAATTTTCCAAAAAAAAAAAAAAAGAGGAGAGGGGAGGAAAGGGTAGAGGAGATGAGATGAGAAAGGGAAGGGAAGGGAAGGAAGGAATTAAGGAATGTTGCCCTCCCACATGGCATAGACAGCTCTGGTCCATCAGAAGTTTTCGGACACCACAGTTCTCATTCACCCCAACCAGCATATAGTATAGCAATTTATGGAAGATCAAGGATTGCCCTCTTGGAATAAATAGAAATACCTGTGTCTTCTAGTGAAACAACCACCTCTGAACCAGACTCCAACTAAGGAATGAGAAGGGTGTAGGTCATGAACGACATATTTTCCTCCACACCTTTTTCCACCCAACCCAAAGCCACCAGACCTGCAAATAAGACTGGTTTCCACACCTAAATGAGCTAAATCATGGAAACACCACCCAAAAATGTCAGTTGTCCTTAATTTGCGCTTGGAGACCTACCTCATTTCCAAAATCCCAAAACAAGCTCAAAACAAGACCAGAAATGAAGTCATGCAATTTCTGGTTTAGCAGCAAGACACCTGGGTGAACAGTGACTCGATTCCTGGTGTAGTTTCCCATCCCCATTCCAACTCGTCCTGTGGAATAATCAGGCAATGACAGACCTTAAGAGGGACAATTATTTCCCCACCGATGTCCTAAAAGAGGGTACCTAAGTGTCACAAGGGGAGTTCTGTGCCAAAAACTGTATTCCCAATTCTCCCTGCAAGGTGACATTCTGCTGCATGCTCCGGGAACATCCAAGCCTATGGTTGTCATTTATTTTTAAGCATTCTAAAGGTGTTATTCCTTCTTTATTTTTGCTTCTTTGTCCTTCCATAATTTGAGATTGCTGAGCTAGCCTAGAAATTTTCCCTATCAGACAAAAATTGCCTTTGAAACAACAACCAATTTCCAAGGAGTTGGCATTCCCTGTGCTATTTTAGTATCCGTCAAAAACTACTCTTTGGTGCATTCTGACAATTGGACCAAAAGAGCTCCAGTGACCTCATTTTGCTTTGATTGTGAAAGACAGCAGAGGAGGTAGGCAGCCAGGGGCAGAGAGAAAATGAGCAGAAACAATAAATGCCTTGAGTCATTCCGTTGTCAATGCTCCCTCCATGGAGCTGGCTGTCAGGCTCTTGACAATGCTTGTGGAACTGAGTATCTGTTGCACATGCTACAAATAATGATTTGATGGAGATAGTAAGGCGGAGGAACAATACAGTGCTTACAGTGTCTATGAGCACAATGGTGAAGAAAACACATTGAGTGATGTCAGATACAGAATTGTTTTTGGTACCAAAGAATTTAACTTTTTGGTCCTAAAGAATTAAAATCACCCTTTGGTTTCAAAATCAGCAACATCTCTCTCGGCATTACTTCGCGAACGAAAATTCTTAGGAAGGACTCATCCCACGCTTTTTACAAGCGTGTTGATGACTAAAAAGGCCAAGCTGAGATAGACAAGTTCGGTTGCAGAAAGCACAGCAGAAAGTCTCCTTGGGTGATGTTGTTTCCAAGTTGCGGTTCTTTCTGCGTTGTCGTTTCTCTTCGAGACCCATTCGGCGTGTCTTCTCGAAAGAGGCCGCAGTATTGTGGATAGTGCGTCTCCATGCCTCCCGATGTGAGGCCAGGGTGGACCATTGTTGGTGATCAATCTGGCCAAGCCTGAGATGTTGTTTCAGGGAGTCCTTATATCTCTTTTTTGGGGCGCCTCTCTTGCGCTGACCTGTGGCGAGTTGACCCGTGGCGAGTATTGTTGTATTATCTTCTGTGTATACAGGGTAGGAAGGAACATAAGCTGGTTTATGAGCTATGCATGAATAGTAGATTTTCCCCTAGAACTATATATACCTTTTACATATATTTTAAGGGAAAGATTGGTGAGTCCTCAATGAGAAGAAACAATGATGCAAGAGAAGAAAAATCCATGTGGCAAACTTCCATCAGTTTGGCTTATTTTATGTTTCACTGGCTTCAGGGGTTGTGAAAACCTCTAGGCCGAATGTTGATACTACACTGGAATTGTTCTAGCACTACATTTCTCAGTATTTGCCGATGTGCTAAAATATTTCATACTATGTAATGGTTAACATCAGGGATGTGAAATGTCAAGTTGATTCAAGGTCTAGGTTTTTCCTTGGGCATGAGGAAAAAATAGAATGGGAAGGATAAGCTGTCAGTTCTTACATCTATCGTGAATGATGCATCTACCAAAGAGGCTTGGACAAAGTCACCCTGTCAACTGGACATGTGCAGGAAAGAGGATGGCCTTCATGTACAGCTTTACCAAGCAAATTGCCTAAAATTACATTTTTAAAGGCTAAGTATAATTTGCCCTCATTGAAATGTCAGCAGCCTGATTCAAAAAATATTCCTTTACCAAACAACATTTAAGTCTCAGAGCACTTCAAAATATGTCAGTGTAATGTCACACTTAATGATCAGAGACCGGATCATTAATTGTTAACAACAACAAAAGATTTATAATGGGGTCTTAATTGCCTTTGGATGTTTGTCATGCTATTTGTGAGGATGTGCAGAAATAGACCAGTGAAATGCAGATAAGCGTGAACTGGATATTTACCTTGGGATCAGGGATTATCACCTGATACCTTCAAAAATAGCTTCCTTTATTGACAAATTACACTGTGTAACAAAATATGAAAAAAATCTGTTCCTGGTTTGAAAGTGTTCTTTCCTGTCTAATTGTGTGATACTTACTTTGAAAATAGTTGTTTACTCCAGAAATGTTTTTGTGGCTACTATAAACTATGTTGAATTTATTGAGACTCTATGAGATAGTCACTGAAATACTATAGAACATAAGAACATAAGAAGAGCCATGCTGAATCGGACCTCAGCCCATCTAGTCTAGCATTCTGTATCACACAGTGGCCCACCAGTTGTACACGGGGATCTCGAGCAGAAGGGAGGGCAAAACCCTGACCTGCTCCCGACCCCCCACAACCAGTACCCAGGGAAATCCTGCCTACCTCAACCAACTCCGAGGTGGCACTTGAGTGTCCTTTTCAGTAACTACCGATACACTTGGTATCCATGAATCTGTCTAATCCTGCCTTGAAGTTGTCCAGGCTGACAGCTGTCACAACCTCTTCTGGAAGTGAATTCCATAACCCAATGACCCTCTGGGTGAAGAAATATTTCCCTTTATTAGTCATAATTTCCCTACCTTGGAGCTTCAGGGAGTGCCCTCTAGTCCTAGTGTTTTGTGACAAAGAAAATAATTTTCTTTATTCACCTTTTCTATCCCATGCATGATTTTATACACTTCGATCAAGTCACCTCTTAAACGCCGTCTTTCAAGGCTGAAAAGACCAAGGCGTTGCAACCTGGTTTCATAAAGGAGCCGCTCCATCCCTTGGATCATTCTTGTTGCCCTTTTCTGTACCTTTTCCAGTTCCGTTATATCCTTCTTAAGGTGCGGAGACTAGAATTGTACACAGTACTCCAAATGTGGCCTTACCATCGATTTGTAGAGAGGTAATACAACATTTGCTGACCTATTTTCGATTCCCTTCCTGATCATGCCAAGCATAGAATTTGCTTTTTTCACTGCTGCAGCGCACTGGGTTGACATCTTCATTGAGCTGTCCACCAAAACCCCAAGATCCCTTTCCTGGTTTGTCTCGGAAAGCTTTGACCCCATCAATTTGTAGGTGTAGTTGGGGTTCTTTGCCCCGATGTGCATGACTTTACACTTGTTTAGGTTAAAATGCATTTGCCACTTTGTTGCCCATTCACTCAATTTCGAGAGATCTTTCTGGAGCTCTTTACAATCAGTTTCATTTTTAACTACCCTGAACAATTTAGTGTCGTCTGCAAACTTTCCTACCTCAGAATTTACTCCTACATCCAGATCATTAATGAATAAATTAAAAAGTAATGGACCCAAAACTGAACCTTGGGGTACGCCACTTCTCACCTCTTTCCACCCAGAGAAATGTCCGTTTATTACCACCCTTTGTTTCCTACAGTTTAGCCAGGTTCCAATCCAGGACAAGATCTGTCCTCTGATTCCATGGCTGAAGAGCTTATTTAGGAGCCTTTGGTGAGGGACTTTGTCAAAAGCCTTTTGAAAGTCAAGGTAAACAATATCAATTGGGTCCCCTTTATCTATGTGTTTATTTACACCCTCAAAGAATTCTAACAAGTTAGTAAGACATGATTTGCCTTTGCAGAAACCATGTTGATTTTCTTTCAGCAATGCCTGTTCTTCTATGTGCCTAGTAATTTTTTTCTTTAATAATGGTTTCCATCACTTTGCCTGGAACTGAGGTTAAACTGACTAGTCTATAATTTCCTGATCACCTCTGATCCTTTCTTGAAGATCGGTGTTACATTTGCCTCCTCCAGTCCTCGGGTACAGTGCCTGATCTTAGAGAAAGGTTATATATCTTAGCTAGAAGTTCAGCAATTTCACACTTGAGTTCCTTAAGAACTCTGGGGTGGATGCCATCTGGACCTGGTGATTTGTTGACATTTAGTTTAGTAAGGCATATGAGAACATCCTCCTTGTTTATCTCTATCTGTTTTAATTCTTTTAATTCCCTCCCTGAAAAAACTGACTCAGCTGCAGGCATATGTTGTGGGGTTTTGGGGTTTTATACTGTATGATGTATACTGCGGTTTACAGTACGAAAAAGAACAATATACATAAAAACCAAGTTAAAACAAAGAGAAATCACCAATCCGCAGGATTCGAATGCCTGCCAGAATAAGAATGTTTTGCATGGGTGATGATAGAAGAACAATGTATGTCTTTCTGACCTAAGTATGTGGTCTTCAGGACAATCAAGTACATGGCAAATTGAGAAAGAAAGGTAAAGGCATGTTCCCCAGACACTCATGGTTGTGATTTTAGGGCGTGCCTTCAAATATTTGTGTGATATAGAGTTTGTTTAATTCAAAAACCCGAGGTTCTTCGGGGCAACTGCAGGATCCAGTGATCTGTAACCCCTCCAAAAGTGGTACTTGTAGATATATTATTTCTTGGAGTCCTTTGTCTTAAAAAATAATGTGTGGCACTACACATTATTGTGAATGATTCCCTCCAGTGTCATTTATACTAACAGATTCCAACAGGCACAGGATGGGATTACATTGGGCACATGGGTATTCAACATTGTGTGCCCCAATTATATTATGGACTTTCAAACCGCTTTGCTTAGCAAAAAAAATATTATTTTCCTTCTTGAGCTTTACAAGACAAAACTTTGCTTGAAAAATGAGAAGAAAGAATACCCCATTGTCAAAGTGGGTTTTATTCAAAATATTTACAGTCACTGTGTGCACATTGAAAGGAGTGAAGCTCTCACTAAAATGCTTCATTTAGATCTGGGAGCTTTCAAAGTCACTCTGTATAGGCATCACATTTATGAGCAGGCTCAGTCTGGATAGTGTATGGAATGGAGGCCTTTAAGATATAGGCTGTATTCAGATGAAGAACCACTGTTAGAGGTGAGTAACCTGTTCTTCTCATTAAGTATTTTCTTTCTGTGTACTTACATTCTCTCACAGTTTCTTTCTTCAACAGATTTGAGCGCATTCATACCAAGAAAGGGAATTACGTTAGGTCTCCTGTTGGAAACCAGGAGGATGTAGATGATCTGGCAACTTTGGAAGTATTAGATGAGGTAATATAATAGCTAAAACTTTTGTAAATAGGTAAAATATTGTGCCCAATGTTGTGATACCCAAAGGAGTGGATTGATGACAAATTTGATAAAGGGAAAGCTGACCTAGAAATTGCTGAAATTGAATTAAAATAAATAATACATAAATGTGGGCTCTCATATTGTGTATGAAGCTGACCTTTAACTGTCCTGCACCTAGGTTAGCTTGGAATTATCCCTTGATCAGTGAAATTGTAGAGTATGTTTTATTTCTGAAACAACTGTGCAATGCTAAACAATTATTGCAGTGATCGCCGAGTTAATGAGTGTGATTAATCTAAGTTATTTGGGCGAGAGCGTAATATTTATCTACACTGTCATAAACCATATGTTGAAAGGATTATTTTGCCAGAAGATAAAACAGCATTAAAAGCTTGGAAATTATAGGTGTGGACTTAACTCCTGAACTGATGGAAAGATTCTAAGGGCACACCTGCGCTCTAGAATTAATGCAGTTGACACCACTTTAACTGCCATGGCTCATTGCTGTGGAATATGGGAGCTGGCAGTTAAAGTAGTGCTAAACCAAGTTAATTCTACTATGTAGATGCACCGTTATATACCAAAGAAACCCAACGTCTCTGGGTTCTAATTGAACATTTAAAAAAGCTGAGTTGACAGGAGACAGAAGTAACAATTATCTTGCCTACCCCAGTTGTATATCATTTTTTTCAGGTAGGTGTAAAAATGAGGACATTTAATGCAAGGAAGTTTAAAAGTAACATTGGTCATATTGGTCCTACTCTACTTGGAGATAAAATTGGATCTAGGCCATAGTGTTACATCAAGGATAGGCAGCACATGGCACGCTAGTGAGATGCATTGAGTTAGGGTTAGGGTTAGGGTTAGCATGGCACACTGGCCAGATGGGCTCTAATGCTCCTCCACCACTACTAAATATCAACAATGTTAGGGATAGCCTATAATTTGCCAGGCTAAGATTATCCCAGGCCAAAATCTGAGCCCTATAGATTGTTCCTTGTAATGCCACAAAAGGCAAGTGCTAGTAATGTCATTAAGCAAGATACATTAAACGTCAGCCACATTTGCACAAAGTATGCAATTCAAATAAAATCTAAGAAAATATACCATATGTACCGAGGTCACAAATCCTTGATTATCTTGTCCTTGAACCCAAGGAGAAATAAGGAGAAAAATGATTTCTTTTATACGGCTTCCCCTTCCCCAAACGCACACACATTTTAATGTCCCAAAGTATTCTGGAGGAGAAAAAAATATGATCTGTGCAAAAAGAAGAAAAAAAACCACAGGCATTTTGTGCATAAAAACATTGTTTCCTGTGCAATAAAAATATTTCTATGGCAAATGCGGGATTTGTACAACAAAACTCATGTGTTTCTCTGCACAGAAAAACCCTGTAGAAAGCTATTGAGCATTTGAATACTGAGAGAAAACTACACAAAGGTCTTATTAGTCTGTTGTTCATCCCGACAGAAATTCCATTTTTTGATTGGGAGACGAATAATAGAGAATATTCCTTCTGTTCTCAATATGTACAAATACGTACTTTGCAATACAATACTCTTGCCTTGAGATTCCTCCCTCTTGTCTTGGTGATCAGAAAGGATGATCCAGTCCCTGAGCTCTAGAAACCCTAACATTCAGCGAGCTAAGGGTTGGATAGAGTTGTAATCCATCCTAAGTAAAAGAAGTTGTAACACATGGTTTGCATGCAGAAGTTCCCAGATTTGGTCCTCACCATCTCCATCTGGAGCTGGGAAGTTTTCCCATCAGAATCTCTAGATTTATGTACACTGAAATAGCTGGAACAGTGGTCTGCTATAACAGTGCCCAAACACAAATCAAGGAACATGAAAGGCACTGCAGATTAATTCAGCCAGAGAAATCAGCCATAACAGAGCACTTGATGAACCAACCTGGACACAGTATATTATTTGAGAACACATTCGGGGAGGCCCTGCTCTCGCTCCCGTCAACAGCTCAAATGCGCCTGGCTGGGACTAGAGACAGGGCCCTCTTTGTGGTGGCTCCCCATCTATGGAACACACTCCCAACTGAGATAAGATCGGCCACCTCCCTCCTGGCTTTTTGAAAGAAATTAAAGACATAGTTCTGGGACCAGGCTTTTGGTCAATAAATGTAATGCAGCACTTTAAAGGGACATATTGCAATGACGATACAACTAACAAGACTGATTTACAATTTTAATGTTGGCTTATGTATGGTTTTTAAATTACGTATGTTTTAATTATGATAATTATAATTTGTGGTTTTATTATTGTAATTGCTTGTAATAGCCTCTTAACGGGGCACAATGTAAGCCATCCTGAGTCCCCCTCTGGGGGTTGAGAAGTGAAGAGATAGAAATGCGGTAAATAAATAAATTCCAGACACAAAACAATCAGGGCCAGCTAACACCTTCCAACAAAGGATTCCCTGGGGCATGAAGCAGCAAGGCTTTGAAGCTGCATGGCCATTGAAAGCCAATCAAGAGTTCTTCTCCCACCCTGGACATTCCACAGATAGATAAATTTCACTTGCCTAGTTTCCAACAGACTCCTCAACCTCTGAGGATGCCTGCCATAGATGTCAGGAGGGAATGCTTATGCATAAAAGTCAGGAGGGAATGCTTATGCAACATGACCATATAGCCTGGAAAACTCACAGCAACCCAAAGCCTGTATTCCTAGCAAGTTTAATGGTACTGTTAGTGAATGCACAACTCTCGAGATGGCAAGTCATATGGCAATGGTGAAACTCATTAATTTGAATTCTGGAACATGGCTCATATCCATTTAAAAATACATGGAAAGCATAATTTGTCATTTTTGTTCAAAGCTTGTATTATTTCAAAACAAAAAACCAAAAAAACAGCAATGAAATAAATGCTTTCTCCCTATCCTACTCATCACTGCCCATCCTTCCCTTCCTTTAACAGAATACAGTAACCGAGCAACTTCAGAAGAGTTACGCCAGGGATCAGATCTACACCTACGTGGGAGACATTCTTATTGCAGTCAATCCTTTTCGGAACTTAGACCTTTATGCCACACAGGTATGAAATGCATACCTTCTGACAGAACTAGTTTGGAAGACTAGAAATACCTGAGGATAGGATTGCATAATGAAGTAAATAAATGTTCTCTGCTTTTTCTTTCAGCAATCCAGACTGTACATTGGGGCCAAACGGACTGCCAATCCTCCTCACATTTTTGCTGTGGCAGATATTGCCTACCAGTCCATGGTCACATACAATTCAGATCAGGTAACATAATATCTTTCAAAGCAAGATTTGATACTTATCATAGATATGCAGAAAGGTATTGATAACAATTGATCTTTGGGTCTTACCTTCAGTGTATTGTCATTTCTGGGGAAAGTGGAGCAGGAAAGACCCAGAGTGCCCACCTTTTGGTCCAACAGCTGACTGTCCTTGGAAAGGTAAGAAAAATTCTACTCCTCACACCATGTTTCCATTACTAGTTATTAGGCCTGTGCGATAGATGGGGGGGGGGGACCACTACTCATTACAAAATTAGGGAGTGCTTCTAAAATATCATAAGTATGTGTTTTGTTACTTTAATGAGAATAACTAATTTTTTATTATTTCATTAAGTCATCGTTCGGGGGGCTCCTTTTGGGGCTCCTTTCTCACTCATTTTTAGAGCTATTGGGGTGAAACTTGCTACAATGGTGGAACATATTTCCGTATTTTCCTCCACCCATAAGTTTCAGGATGATAAGACGCACCTCATTTTAGAGGAGGAAAATTTTAGGTTTTACAAAAAATTCTTTTTCCCCCTCTAAAATCTAGGGCTATGTCCTTGAATACAATTACATAACATAAACCGTCTTCTCAAATCGCTCGCTGGTTCGCTCGCCCTCTGCCTCCTTTTTCCTTCCCCCACCCTTTCCTTGAGGAAGAAAAGGTGGGGGAAGGAAAGGCAGAGGGCGGGGCGAACCGCGTCGCGTCAGCTCTGGCGCGGACGCGGTTCGCTCCGCCTCCGCCTCCTTTTTGCTTCCCTCCGCCCTTTCCTTGAGGGCGGGAGAAGCAAAGGAGGCGGAGGGAGAGCTGGCGTCGCGTCAGCTGTGACGCGAGCGGTTCGCTCCGCCTCCGCCTGCTTTTGCTTCCCTCCGCCCTTTCCTTGAGGGCGGGAGAAGCAAAGGAGGCGGAGGGAGAGCGAGGCACAGCTGTGGCGCGAGCGGTTCGCTCCGCCTCCGCCTCCTTTTGCTTCCCTCCGCCCTTTCCTTGAGGCGGGAGAAGCAAAAGGAGGCGAGGAGCCGCGTCGCATCAGCTGTGACGCGGCGTTCGCTCCGCCTCCGCCTCCTTTTGCTTCCCTCCGCCCTTTCCTTGAGGGCGGGAAGCAAAAAGGAGGCGGAGCGGAGAGCTTAACATGCGTCGCGTCAGCTGTGTTCCCTCCGCGAGCGGTTCGCTCCGCCTCCGCCTCCTTTGCTTCCCTCCGCCCTTTCCTTGAGGCGGGGAAGCAAAAGGAGGCGGAGGGGCGGCCGCGTCCGTCAGCTGTGGCCGCGACGGTTCGCTCCGCCCTCCGCCTCCTTTTGCTTCCCTCCGCCCTTTCCTTGAGGGAAGCAAAGGTGGGGGGAAGCAAAAGGAGGCAGATGGCGGCGAACCAGCGTCCCTCCGCCGCCGCAGCGGACCAGAGAAGAGGAGAGGCGCGACAGGGTGAGTATATCGCCGCCCTCCCTCTGCTCCAGCGCCTCCCCCGCCCGCCTGCATATTCGCACCATAAGACGCGGCTGATTTTCCTCCCACTTTGGGAGGAAAAAAGTGCGTCTTATGGTCTTAAAAATCTGATATTTCCACTGTTCCTCCTCCACCCACCCCAAGTTTCAGGATGTTTCACTCATCTATTGATGTTTGGAATTTTTTTTAGGTTTTACAAAAACTTCTTTTAAAAAACAAAACACAAGGGCTATGTCCTTGAATACAATTACATAACATAAACCGTTCATCACCCCACCCCACCCCAAATCTCAGAAAGATTAGCACATCTCCTGATTTGGGGGGATTTATTATTTTTATTTTGTCAAAATAAATTTAAATCTTTTTAAGCTGCTATGGCTGGCTGGAGTGGAGTGGAGTGGGGTTTGGTGGGGTGGAGGCTCCACCAAACTGCACCCCACTTGGAGGACAAGTGTTTCCTGACTGAAACAACTTGTTGTTTGCTTTTTGGCTCAATGCACACAGATAGCACAGCAGCAGCACTAGAAAATCTTGCAAAAAGGCGTGTGCTGAGTGAAAAAACTTGTTGTGTGCTTTTTGGCACAATGACCACCACTGCTGTTACATGCTGCTCTAGTAGGAAGTGCTGTTGTAGCTGTTTTGGTGGGTAGTGATTCCCTTTCCATTTTTGGGTGGGAGGAAAGTTTGGTACACACTACCCCATGGAGGATTCCATTAAAAAAACATAACCTATAAACTTGGCCATTTTTTGCCATTTATTGGTGATGAGAGGCACCATGGTAAATGTGAATAAAGGAGGGTTACAATAAAAGTATCCTACATTGAGTTATGTATACTTTATCAGGGATATACAACAAAACTGCTTTCCCTCCAAAGTGCTCTGTGTTGTTGTTTTTAATGCCCACCCAGGCTAATAACAGAACTCTTCAGGAAAAGATTCTCCAAGTCAATAATCTGCTGGAGGCATTTGGAAATGCGGGTACTATTATTAATGATAATTCGAGCAGATTTGGAAAGTATCTAGAAATGAAATTCACTTCCAGTGGAACTGTTGTAAGCGCTCTGATTTCAGAATATCTTCTAGAAAAATCTAGAGTCATACATCAAGCTGTGTAAGTAACATGAGCAAAGACTCACATTTCTGGGGTAGGGGAGAAAAGTAAAAATAACTTGTTTGTTTCAAATGAAGACTAAAGGTGATATAACATATAACTGGTGAGGGGGTGGAATTGGATTTAAAATATGTGTAAGACCACTGAAATTGCGGTATGATTATATAAGGACTGTATGATTTTGTACCCCCATACAGACACACATGCACTACAAATCAAACATTTTTGATGAATGGGCAGAGATACACAGAGACAAAATATATTGCACTTTCATACAAATATATACTGTGTATATATATATATATATGTTATAAATGTTATAAATTTATTTATTTATAACATTTATATTACACTCTTCTCACCCCGAATTGGACTTAGAGTGAAGCACAGCATATATACCTGTACAGCAAACATTCAATGCGGGGACATGATATCATTAGATGCATACATAAACATTAAAAACATTTGTCTCAATATTAAAATACACTGTTTAAAAACTGTCTTGATCATCTGTGTCTAATCTAATTGGCCTGATAAAGTATTGCTGCTTTATTGCACTGTCCAGAAAGCTTGGTCCCACAGCCAAGTTTTTACCATCCTTCTAAAGGACAGGAGGGAGGGGGCCGATCTGATCTCACCAGGAAGGGAGTTCCAAAACCAGGGGGGGGGGGCAACACTAAGAAGGCCCTCTCTCTCTTCCCCACCCATCGTGCCTATGACAATGGCGGGACGGAGAGTAGGGCCTCCTCGGAGGATCTTAATCTCTACAATGGTTTATAGGGGGAGATGCATTCTGACAACTCTGCCTCCAGAGCTGCCCTCTTACTTTGTTTTGATATGATATATGTGCCCATTAGTCTTGTGCATTTGTATGGAATCGTTATCTGTTTCATTTTCATTCACTGCTTCCGAAAACAGGGTGCCAAATGGCTGTTTTGTTCCGCATCCGAAAAAATGAACATTTTCAGACCATTGGCCAACATGGGCGTCCTTCCCAGGCTCCCCTTCCCCTCAGTTTTAAGGCTAGAGGCATGAAAATTTCCACACAAGAAGGGCACATGTGCAACTGTTTGCCCTCCAACTTTTATAACGTTTGGTTCATCCCCTGATTTTTAGGGATTTTTTTTCTTTCTATAAATAAATAAAATTTCCTTAAAAACATGGCATGGTTTGTACTTATATCCTTAGAACCATCATAATTACTTAAGATTCTACTAATTCTGAGAAGTTTAACTCTCCATCTGCAGAAGAGAAGTGAGTGTAAAGACAGGGCTTCGGATTCCACTGATGCTCAGATTTTTAACTCTCCATTTGAAGAAGAGAAGTGAGTGTAAAGGTGGGTGTGGTGAAGCTACGTTCAAATCAACCGGCTGGACAGGGTGGACCCTCTCTTAAAGATCCCACCGCTGCCGCCAATATGTGACCACTCCACTTCTTGACCGGCCTCAGACTGGACAATCTTTCTATGTCCACACTGCTGACCTCCGATCCGGGAAACCTCGAAGTTACCTCAGCAACTTCACGTTTATTGGCAGGGTACTGTCTCACCCCTTCACCATTTAACTGACTGGAGTTTTAAAACTTCTCAGTGACCACTTGACCACGCTGCCACCATTTATCCGGCTGACCACTGACTTTGAGGGCCACCACCAATAAAAGAATCAGGAGAGGTGTTTTCCTTTTAAGATGCAAACAATTTATTTTGACACAAATGGGTACAATCTTGGTTGGTTTCAAACTTCCTTAGAGGCACAATTTTTTCTGTTACATAACACAATGGGGACCTATTATAGGGTTTCCACTAAACCTCTATAAACCCCTGCAACTTTAACTAGGGTCTCTATACCCTTTAACTGGACTGCTCACTAGCAGACCTTAAGACACACACTAACACTGGACCGTTCTCTTTCAGTCCTTAGGACACTCTCAACTAGAACATAACTCCTCCCCTCTCATTTGGCAGTTGGCTTCCCGCTCTTTTCCAACTGTAGAATTCAAACCTGAACATTCTACTAGCCTCTAGCCCTGGTTGCCATGGCGACAGCTCTTCTAAGCTTCTGCCATGCCTCCCTTCTGTTTCACCCACAGAAACAAACCATAGAACATTCAAAACAACATACATTTTAACACATGTCACACAACATTTACACACAAATAATCAACATCATTACATTACCTTCCTTCCTCCCGAAATTATTTTTAATTCTCTCTGTCCAGAGTGAATTAAAAATAATGCCGTTAGCAAGACATTATATAATCTTATACATTTCACATATACATTTATACTTACACAACTATATACAAACCATATCCATTCTGTAATCTGAATTTAAGTAACTCTCGATAAAGAGTCAGCTACTACATTCGATTTGCCTTAACTACCTTAAAATCGTAGTCTTGCAAGAGTAAACTCCATCTTAAGAGTTTGTTGTTAGTACCCTTAACATTACTCAGCCATTTTAATGGCGCATGATCCGTCTGCAAAACAAACTTCCTGCCCCACAGATATGGTCTCAGTTTTTGAATCGACCACACTATGGCGAGACATTCTTTCTCGATGGTAGAAAGACTACTTTCTCTCGGCAATAGCTTTTTACTTAAAAACATTACAGGATGCTTTTCCCCATCCTCGTCAGCTTGACTTAAAACCGCTCCCAAACCTGTTTCTGATGCGTCGCACGTTAATATAAATGGACGATCAAAATCTGGAGCTTTCAACACTGACTGTGATGTTATGGTCTGTTTTAACTTGTCCATTGACTCCTGACATTGTGGTGTCCACACTACAACATTTGGACATGCCTTCTTGGTTAAGCCTGTCAATGGAGTCGCCAATTCGCTAAAATTTGGGATAAACCTTCGATAATAACTGGCTAATCCCAAAAAGGACCGAACCTGTTTTTGGTTTTGGGTATCGGCCACTTGTGTATCGCCTCCACCTTAGTAGGTTCTGGACCAATCATACCACTTCCCACCATGTGTCCTAGGTACTTGGACATTCGATTCCCTAAACGACACTTGGGTGCTTTTACTGTTAACCCTGCTTCTTTCAGTCGAAACAGCACCTGGTCTAGATGTTGTAGGTGTTCTTCCCAGGTATTGCTAAATACACCTATGTCGTCCATGTATGCCACACAGAAGTTACTCATACCCCCGAGTATCTTATCTACTAATCGTTGGAAAGTGGCTGGGCTGTTTTTAAGTCCAAATGGTAAGACATTGAACTGATGTAACCCTTTATGGGTTCTAAAGGCCGTTTTCTCCGGTCTCTGGGATCCATTGGTATCTGCCAAAAACCCTTGGTGAGATCTAGGCTACTGATGTAATTGGCTCTCCCCATTTTTTTCTAACAGGTCGTCTAACCTTGGCATAGGGTATGTATCGGTTTGCGTCACCTCGTTTAACCGTCTATAATCAACACAAAACCTTATTGTGTTGTCTGGTTTTTGAACTAACACGACGGGTGATGCCCAAGGACTACTGGATGGTTCTATAATCCCCATATCCAGCATTTCCTGAACTTCTCTATCAACACACTGTGACTCGATAGGGAGTAGACGCAATGGGTAAGGCGTCTCCTGTTATAATTTGATGTTGCACCCCTTCTACTCTTCCCGGTAAATCCGAAAACAAATTTTTATACTTATGGAGCAGTTCTCTAAGTTGCTCCTGCTGTTTGCAAGTCAGCCCTTCATCAAGCTTTACCTGACTCACACTCTTGTCAGCCTTCCTATTCCCTTCCCAGAAATGAAACGATCCATTTACACCTTCATTAACTATTATACATACATCTACTGATCTTTCAACATAAGGTTTAAGCGAGTTAACATGCACCAGTTTTTCCAGTCCTGATTGTAATTCTTGTATCAAGTAGTTAACTCTGCTGGCACGCTTAACAACTGTCCATGGTCCTGTCCATTTCAATTGAAGTTTGTTGACTCTTTCCGGGATCAAATATAGTACTTTATCACCAACGTCGAAGGATCTCTCTCGGCTGATTGATCATACCAGGTCTTCTGTTTCTGCTGTGCTGCTGCAAGGTTGTCTTGAGCGATAACTCTTGCCATCTCCATCGTCTCCCGTAAACTCTGTAGATACCGACTCACTGGAACTGGCTCTGCAACCGAGGAAGTCTCCCAGTGCTCTCTCACTAGATCCAGCGGACCTCTCGCCTTCCTTCCAAAGAGTAACTCGAAAGGGCTGTATCCTGTACTGCCTTGTGGAGTCTCTCTGCATGCAAACAGGAGTTGCTGTAGTTTCTCATCCCAATCGGCTGGATGTTGTTGAGTGTACGCCTTGATCATTCTTACTAAGGTCTTATTTAGGTTTTCCACAAGACCATTAGTTTGTGGATGGTAAGCAGACGATGTCAGATGTTTAATTCCACACATCTCCAACAGTCTTTCCATCAGTCTTGACGTAAACTGGGTTCCCAAATCCGAAATCAGTTCTTTGGGATATCCTGTTCTTCCCCATATAGACAACAAGGCGTTCGCTACTGTGGTTGTATCAATATTAGTCAACGCCACTGCTTCTGGGTACCTCGTGGCATAGTCCATCAAAGTAAGGATATACCGACGTCCTCTACGACTTGCCTTTTGGTAAGGGTCCCACATATCGATCCCCACGATAAAATGGTTCTCCAATTAGTGGCATAGGAATTAGGGAACCTTGGTCTTGTCTTTTCCTGTTCCGACATGCTGACATGTATCACACGATTGACAAAACTCTTTAATGTGCTGATACATATTGGGCCAAAAGAAATTTCTGGTGATGCGCTGTGTGGTGCGTCGAATTCCCATATGGCCACCTTGTGTGCTTGCGTGTGCCAAATTCATAAGTTGTTCCCTATAAGCTTGGGGCACAACTATTTGTGTACAAGAACTAGTTCCTCCTGGAGACTTTACACACATGGTCTCTCTATACAACACTCGTCCTTTAACTACAAATCTTGAAGGATTTTCTTTTGATAAGACTTTCGTCTCATCCTGAGCCGCAGTAAATAAAGATCTCAGTGTTTCATCTGCCTTTTGCTCATTAGCAATATCCTCTTCTCCTGCTCCTGTTTTCACTAACTCTATTATATTTGAACTTGTCTCAGGATTTTCTTCAGGGATAATATCAACTGGTAAACAAGAAACATCTTGCTGTTTAACTGGACCTTCAGTTAACTCATCATCTCTTGTTAAATACTTGATCTTCCTTACAATATCATTCCCCAGCAGACAATCAAAAGGAATGTCCTCATATATTGCAAAATCCCAAAATCCTTTCCAATTCTTATATTGGATTGGCAAAGACACAACGTCGCACAACACTGCCCCTACTCCTTTTAGTCTAAGCTGAGACACAGGTTTTCTGAATGCCTCTGGCACATGTTCAGGGCGAATCACACAGACCTCCGATCCGGTGTCTCTCCATCCTAATATTTCGTTTTGACCTACTTGAAGTGGTTCAAAGTAGTCATCTCTATCTGTGTCCAACATAACAAAAAGGCATTGTTTTTCTAAGGGATTATGTACTTGCATTGGTTCCGAAGAACTCTTTCCTTTATTAGACTCAAGCCCCTTCTCAAAACTCTTTTCTAATATTGGAGTTATACATAAGGAAGATTTTTCCTTGCTATGTAGATAACATTGTGCTTTCATATGTCCAAACTTGCCGCATGAAAAACACATTCTCTTAGCCATATCAAAGCTTGGACGATTTCCACTACTGAGGGAGCCATCTCTGAGGTAATTTTTCTCCTCAGGCCTTCTGTAACGAGCGTACTCTCCTGCAGCATTTTTAGCCTCTTGATACTGTGGCAACACTTTGTATGGTTTCTTGAAACAATGTTTCTCCACTGGTTTGTAGCCTTCAGCCTTACAAACTCCTTCTCTCAATGTCACCATCTTATCCACCATAAGAGCTGCTTGACTGGGTGTTTCAGGATTCCTTTCTTGAACTAACCATTTATACTCTGAGGGAACATTTTGATAAAACTGTTCCAGGATCATCAGATCCTTAAGTTGCTGAAAACTGGTAATTTGAGCACCTTTTAACCAACTATCGAAATACTGGCTTTGCTTTGATGCTAGCTGACAGAAACTTTCGGTTTTCTCCTTTTCAAGGACCTGAACTTAACTCTGTAATGTTCTGGCGTCAACTGAAGCTTCTGTTGGACCTGTTGTTTAAACTTCTGGTAAACCTTGTGGTCCTGTTCTGCCATATCGCTATAAATCTCCAGCAACTGTCCGCAGATCTGTGGTCGTAAATATGTCATCCATCTCTCCTCTTCAATTTCAAAATCATAGCAACATCTTTCAAAAGAAACCAAAAATTTCTCCACACTATCCCCTTTTACATACTTCGGGAATCTCCTCAGGAGTTGGTCTATAGAACCTTCTGCCTGCACCTCTTGAACTGGCCTGGCACGCTGAGAGGCATTCCCTCTCTCAGACTCCAACCTGGCTATTTCTCTTTGCAACTCTCTCTCCTTTTCTCTCTCTTCTCTTTCCTTCTCTTCTCTTTCTCTTTGCATCTCTCTCTCCTTTTCTTCTCTTTCTCTTCGCATCTCTCTCTCCTTTTCTTTCTCTTCTCTTTGCATCTCAAGTTTCATCACCTCAAGCCTAAACCGGTATTCTCCAGACATTTTACTTGACTCTGATTCTGAAATTTCAGAGTCTTCTCCTTCCTGCAGAACCTCAGGCTGCCCTGCTTCCTCCAAAGCCCTCGTTTGTCTCCTGGTGGTCATTTTGCCGAACTTTTACCTCAGAACTTTAAACTAAACTATTAAAGTTCCTACTACCACACGACTTTGGTCAGTAAACTGAGAAATTAAACAAATTCCTCTGGTAGCCTTGCTTTCGCACTGGATCAGTTTTCTTACACGATCCCACCGCTCTGCCGCCAATATGTGGTGAAGCTACGTTCAAATCAACCGGCTGGACAGGGTGGACCCTCTCTTAAAGATCCCACCGCTGCCGCCAATATGTGACCACTCCACTTCTTGACCGGCCTCAGACTGGACAATCTTTCTATGTCCACACTGCTGACCTCCAATCCAGGAAACCTCGAAGTTACCTCAGCAACTTCACGTTTATTGGCAGGGTACTGTCTCACCCCTTCACCATTTAACTGACTGGAGTTTTAAAACTTCTCAGTGACCACTTGACCACGCTGCCACCATTTATCCGGCTGACCACTGACTTTGAGGGCCACCACCAATAAAAGAATCAGGAGAGGTGTTTTCCTTTTAAGATGCAAACAATTTATTTTGACACAAATGGGTACAATCTTGGTTGGTTTCAAACTTCCTTAGAGGCACAACTTTTTTCTGTTACATAACACAATGGGGACCTATTATAGGGTTTCCACTAAACCTCTATAAACCCCTGCAACTTTAACTAGGGTCTCTATACCCTTTAACTGGACTGCTCACTAGCAGACCTTAAGACACACACTAACACTGGACCGTTCTCTTTCAGTCCTTAGGACACTCTCAACTAGAACATAACTCCTCCCCCTCTCATTTGGCAGTTGGCTTCCCGCTCTTTTCCAACTGTAGAATTCAAACCTGAACATTCTACTAGCCTCTAGCCCTGGTTGCCATGGCGACAGCTCTTCTAAGCTTCTGCCATGCCTCCCTTCTGTTTCACCCACAGAAACAAACCATAGAACATTCAAAACAACATACATTTTAACACATGTCACACAACATTTACACACAAATAATCAACATCATTACAGTGTTTCCGTTTCATTTCACTGTTTTTTCCGTACTGGAAAGGTTGTACCATTTTGTGCCATTCGTATGGATGGAACAAAATGGAAACATGAATTAGTCGAACGATACAGATACCGGGCCCATGACTAGTGACCACTTATCCTACAACTTTCCATATTGTAATTTCTAGACAGTGCAGTAAGGCTCAGACATAACTGCAAGAGAAATGTTAACATTTAAAAGCTCAAGTGTAAACCTGAGTATTTTTGCTATACATTTCATAAAAGTAGCAGAGAAGCAGAAATCAAATGTCTTTGCCCTGATTATAAAATCTGTCTTTTTTTGGTCTGTGTTTGGTTTTTAATTTCAGAGGTGAGAAGAATTTCCATATTTTTTATTACATCTATGCTGGCTTGGCAGAGAAGAAAAAGCTAGCTCACTATAAATTGCCAGAAAATAAGCCCCCCAGGTAAATAATACATTCCATTTTCTACTTTTTCCTCCAGTATTTCCCTGAACTCTATTACCTGCCATGCCTTCTTTCAGATAAATATATGAATTGGCTCCCTGTGCTAGAGTGAACCATTTAAAATGTCATATCAAGTTTTGTGTTGACCTTAAAATGCATTTCCATATTGAAACTCTCTCCCACTCTTTTGCACACTGGGATCCCTCTAGGTATCTGCAGAATGAACATTTGAGAACAGTGCAAGATTTTATGAACAACAGCTTCTACAAATCCCAATTTGAGTTAATTGAACAGTGCTTCAAAGTGATTGGGTTTACGATGGAGGTGAGCAACAACAATACACGAATACCTTCAATGTGTTCTGCTTTTCATTTGGAAAGCAATTTGACCAATAGTGGAGAATGGAATTTCTACAAACGTTAAACATGTAGAAATGTTACGCTGTAACAAGAGAATACACAACTGGAAAAATTATTTTAGACTAATCACTCTGTAATGTCCCAGCTCTTGTTGGGGGATACTGGTGGATTTAGTTCCAAAATGGAACATTCCAAGGATCTGACAGACCACTTCGTGTGTTCTATGGGTATCTTACTTGATCAGCAGTGTATTATGAAAAGTCTGGTGTTAGACCACTGTTATGGTTCTTTCACTCTGATGAGGTAGATGTGTGAATGTAGAGATGTTCTTAGGCTGCTTATATCTCAGTGTTGTGAAGTGGGATTTTTATTGTTCTTGTTTTTAGCAAGGACCCTTCTTCCTTTCCTTTCAACATCTATACAATTGCTTCATGGGGGGGGATGGATCAAAAACCAAATATCTATTTTACTGTATACCAAGCTCTATGCTGATGTGTCGGCATATCCAGCTGTAGTCTCCCCCCGTTTCACAGATCTTTGTGTTATTTGCCTTTTTTATATAAGGCTTGGCAGATAAGAAAAAAACATTGTACATGATGGGACTTGAGCATTCATGGATTTTAATATCAACAAAATTAAACTCTAGCAGATAACAGGGGCCTACTGTACAAACGCTTAACTTCTTGTTATTTCTATAAGCATCATCTGGAAACATTAGCACAAAAGTGCAAGAAAGCTTTGTTTAACACGTGTGTATATATATATATATATATATATATATATATATATATAACGTGTTAAACACGTTTTAACTTTCACTCTGAGCTGTTTACAATCTTTTTCTTGTTCAGTAGATCTGTCTAATTAATATTGTGCTAGGAGAGCATTTGTAATTATGAAATGACCATAGAAAATTTTCAGTCCCCAATTTTCTAAGCAAATACATTTTGTTAGCTTGAGGGAGGAGAGCAGTTGATATTATATGGTATGACGATGCACAGAGTACATCTGCAGAAATATATCCTTCAAACCTATGTTTCCCACAGATACCTTTCCCAGAAAAGCCTCAAATACTTCATTGCAAGGTGGTCAAAGTAACTTCTGAGCATTTAAAAAAAGTTTTGTTTCCTTTCTTTCTTTCATTCATTCTTTTTTTCTTTCTAACAGAGAAGCTGGTTGCTTTTGTAATATACTTATTCCCAACTTGTATATTACTTTGTGCCTGAAAATCAAACTAAAGGTTATATGACAAACATTTAAAGAAAAGGGCTGCTGGGAATAAGCAGCAATCATGGCTTACAAGACACGTCAAGCTACAGTTAATGCTTCTAGGAAAAGGGCACTGAGATGTCAATTGCAGTACACATAATATGGTGTAATGACAGGTGTCACCATAATAATTTCAGTAATCACTACAATATTTTTAAAGACATTGTACGTGCTTTTATAAAAAAAAGAAAAATAAAGTAAAAGTAAATTCTAGTATTTTCACACAAAAAGGAACTGGGTTAAGCTAGTTTAAGGTCTTGCATTTACCACAATACATGGTGTATATTATACATTTATTTTATTTTATTTTTGCATAACAATTTTGCAGTTTCCTTCTGGTTCAGAAGTCTTTTGACCTTCAGCATAACAAGGGGCTTCTGTTCAAGAAACATAAACCCAGATAATCTGTAGACACATAAGCAACTCTCTGAGGAATTGGTTGTGTGATTCAGGCCAGACATAACTGAGATACCCATGGCATCATTGCCATGAATTTCTTTTGCCACATTGGAGGGCATATTTCAGTTTTGCCTTACCTATCTCTACAATGTGTAGAAAAATTATATTACTATGCCCAGAACAGTCATTAGCCAATACAGATTCTGAAGACTTGAGAACATTGGGTCAAATCTGCAGATTATTCTTGGCACCACCTAAATATCTCCAGCACTAATGCTATATCTCTATCTGGTTAACTAACTTTTTAATACTTCCACTGCACTGTAAACTAAGTTACGACACAAATTTATGAGATTTTGCTTCTGTCAATGTTCAAGTTTTCAATATTCAGAATCAAGATGGTTATAGCCTAGTATGCCAATTATAAGACATTAAATTAGAATATTTTTGTGCATCTGTCTTTCAGGAACTAGGAAGCGTATACAGCATTCTTACTGCCATTTTAAACGTGGGCAACATTGAATTTTCTTCTGTGGTTACTGAGTATATGATTGACAAGAGCATCATTTCCAATCCAACGCCTCTTGAAAACTGTGAGTTTTCCTTCATTTTTATAAAATTCACCTTTTTGTGATTGATAGTGCAGTGCTGGACATATCTACTTGGAAATAAACTCTACAGAGTTTACTGGGACTTCTGGGGAAATTGTGTGGGCTGTCTATTTAATCATGATTTCAATCTGGACTTCATAAGGATCATACTTTATTGCATTTGATTCTCATCAATGCAATTTTCTGAATCAGTGCTCCAAATCATCCCGGAAACAGGTCTAAAAATCAAGACACGAAGAATATTTTTTTGTTGAGCTGTGATGGACACATGCTCTTCTATTTCCATTTGCAGATGCCAAGTGGTCCAGCACTCGCTTTGACATGATCATGGTTATGAGAACACCATCATCCCATGGTCCCAGTAAGACCAGAAAGAGTCACAATCCATAGATGCACAGTAGTGCTACCAGTGCTTAGATGTGTCCCTCCACACTGAAGAATAAATGTCTCTTTTCCCTCTCACTATCTGGCACTGAGTAGCAAAGTTAAGATCTTATCTTGTAAGGGTTGCTGGTCTGCCATCATGAAATGTGCATGGGTTTGAGAATTTCCATGAGTTGTGAAGCTCTAGGGTCTCGGGGGGAAAAGATCTCATCTTTTGATATTTGAAGTCGCTTTTATAGGTCTGCCTCACATGTCCTGTATGGCTCTAGAGCAATGATTCTCAACCTGTGGATCCCCAGATGTTTTGTCTTCAACTCCCAGAAATCCTAACAGCTGGTAAACTGGTTGGGATTTCTGGGAGTTGTAGGCTAAAACATCTGAGGACCCACAGCTTGAGAACCAGTGCTCTAGAGAGAACCTGCAACCTTAATCCACTCCTTTAACATTTTTATTTATTTAGAGTTTTTGTCCTTTGCACAATTGATTTTGAATTCAATCCCTTTTATTTGTGCCAGAAACAGATATAACACAATTTCTTTGTTTTCCAGCTGCTTCTTTGTTGTGCATTCAGGCAGATGAGTTGCAAGAAGCTCTAACCTCTCATTGTGTGGTGGCCCGAGGGGAAACCATTATACGACCCAACACAATGGAAAAGGCCACTGATGTAAGAGATGCCACAGCCAAAGCATTGTATGGGCGACTCTTTAGTTGGATAGTCAACCGCATCAATGCATTGCTCAAGCCAGATACATGTTTAAAGTAAGATTTCTTTTCACATGTGAAACTGAACCATTTTGTGATGTGAAGCATATCTTTTAGGGGACATCCTGGGAATACAAGAACAAGGAAGTGAATATTTTAGTAGGATTTAATGAAGTTTTCACTAGTTATGCCTGACACCAGTTTCAGTCTCAGCTCTCCCATATGGAGTTAACGAAACAAAAACAGTATTTATTTATTTATTTCGGGATTTTACCCCGCTCTTCTCAACCCCCAAGGGGGGACTCAGACCGGCTTACAGTACGGCACAATTCGATGCCCACATAATAACAATATAAACCCCAAAACACTTCAATAATTAAAATACATTAAAAATACATTAAAATACAACTACATTAGCACCATACACATTCACTCTGGATTAAAACAATGTTCAGTCCATAAAAACATTGGCCATAATCACCCACTTTCATTAAAAACCAATCTAAAATGCTGCCTTGTGCTGGTGTACGAATGCCTGGTCCCACAGCCAGGATTTTACTTTTTTCCTGAAGGCCAGGAGGGATGTGGTGGATCGTACATCAATAGGAAGCGCATTCCACAGGCGGGGAGCCACCACCGAGAAGGCCCTATCCCTCGTCCCCACCAGCCTCATCTGAGACGTAGGCAGGAGCGAGAGCAGGGCCTCCCCGGATGATCTTAGATTATGAGGTGGGACATAGCGGCTGATGCGTTCGGACAAGTAAACTGGGCCAGAACCGTATAGAGCTTTAAAGGTCAAAACCAGCACTTTGAATTGAGCCCGGAATGGACAGGCAGCCAGTGGAGCTGACACAACAGGGGGTGGTATGCTCCTGTATGTAGCTCCCGTTAGCAATCTGGCTGCCGCCCGCTGGACTAATTGCAATTTCTGAACTGTCTTCAAAGGCAGCCCCACATAGAGTGCGTTGCAGTAATCTATTCGGGATGTGTCCAGAGCGTGGACGACTGTAGCCAGATCAGACTTCCCAAGGTACGGGCACAGCTGGTGCACGAGTCTTAACTGTGCAAAAGCTCCCCCGGCCATCGCTGAGACCTGGGGTTCCAGGCTCAGCGATGAATCAGGATCACTCCCAAGCTGCGAACCTGTGTCTTCAGGGGAAGTGTAACCCCATCCAACACAGGCTGTAACCCTATGCCCTGTTCAGCCTTGCGACTGACCAGGAGGACCTCTGTCTTGTCTGGATTTAGTTTCAATTTGCTAGCCCTCATCCAGTCCGACACAGCAGCCAGGCACCGGTTCAAGGTCTGGACAGCCTCCTTGGTGACAGGTGGGAAGGAGTGACAGATCTGGACATCATCTGCGTACAGATAACACCTTACTCCGAAACTCTGAATGATCTCTCCCAGCGGTTTCATGTAGATGTTGAATAACATCGGGGACAGAACTGAACCCTGAGGGACTCCACAGGACAACGGCTGTGGAGCCGAACAGGTGTCACCCAATGACACCTTCTGGGTACGACCTTCCAGGAAGGATTGGAGCCACTGCAGAGCAGTACCCCCAAACCCCATGTCTGCAAGGCGACCCAGAAGGATACCGTGGTCAACAATATCGAAAGCCGCTGAGAGGTCAGCAGAACCAACAGGGACACACTCCCCCTGTCGAGTTCCGGCGTAGATCATCTACCAAGGCGACCAAGGCTGTTTCAGTACCATGTCCCGCCTAAAGCCAGACTGTGCCAGATCAAGATAATCAGTGTCTACCAAGAACCCCTGGAGTTGCAAAGCCACCACACGTTCCATGACTTTGCCCAAATAGGGAGATTGGAAACTGGCCGATAGTTCACTAATTGAGTGGGGTCCAGTGATGGTTTTTCAACAGCGGTTTTATAACAGCTTGCTTTAAGCTGGCTGGAATTTTGCCCTCCTGTAAGGAGGCATTAACCACCACCTTCACCCACTCTGCCAAACCCCCTCTGGCTTCCTTTATCAGCCAGGATGGGCAGGGGTCTAGGATGCATGTAGTGGGCCTCGCCTCTCCAAGGATCTTGTCCACATCCTCGAGCTGAACCAATTGAAACGAATCCATTAAAACCAGACAAGCAGATACTCGTGTCACATCCTCAGAGACTGCCGTTAAAGTGGTATCGGAACGGATCAGCGCCACTTTATCCGCGAAGGCCTTAGCAAATTCTTCACAGTGTACCACCGAGCCATCAGGGATCTCGCACTGTGGCGGATTTAAAAGACCCCTAACGACTCGGAACAGTTCCGCTGGATGGTTCTTCGGCGGCCACCTTGGCCGCGATAGATTTTTTGCGGCTTTTGTTGCTGCGTCATAAGTCCTCAAAAGGGGACCAGGCGCGCATGAGCTGATCTGCTCAGCTTCCGACGCCACACGCACTCTAGCCTCCTCTTTTTCGCTTCATTGCTGCCAGCTCCTCAGTAAACCAAGGAGCTGGTTTAGCTCGATTACTCAAGAGGGCGTTCTGGAGCGATCGTATCAATAGCCCTTGTCATCTCCCTGTCCCAGAGTGAGACAAGAGCCTCGACAGGGTCACTTACCGAGGAGGCGGGAAAATCCCCAAGAGCCATCAGGAATCCATTCGGATCCATAAGTCTCCTGGGGCGGACCATTCTAATAGGTCCACCACCCCTGCGGAGGTGGAAAGGGACAGTGAGTCTAAACCTGATCAGGTGGTGGTCAGTCCATGGCAAAGGAATGATGGTCAGTTCCTCCACTCCACCACCTTCATCCCATCCCTGGCAGAAAACCAGATCTAACGTGTGTCCTGCACTATGGGTGGGACCTGATATTAGCTGGGACAGGCCTTCATGTCTCCTGATGATTAATAGCACCTCCGTGGATTGTCCATTTGTTATTCTGCTTCTTGGTACCTTGACTTAGCAGTACAAATATGTCTTTTCAACCACATCCATTGCTTCATTTCTCCCACTGGTTTAAATTGATTGAGCATACCTTAAGGATCAGAGGCCTATTTCTGGCTTCCTCGGGTTCTTCATAGGCCTTCCCAGCAACGCCAGTCAGCAACTGGAAGTGATAGTTCAGATAGCTATAAGTTAATAAGATCCACTGTAAGATCAAAACCAATGAATTGCCTCGCATACAATATAATCCCAAAGCATGGCTGTCATGTTCAGGAAAATGTTTCTGATGTATCTGCTAAAGCATTACTTTAGAACTCTACTTGACCATTAATTTCAGTTCAGTTTCAGAAAGCAAGCCAAACTACATTTCTCTGGTTTGGATACAACAGTATACTGCTGTTTGGCAGAGGCGACTAATTGAATCTGAACTCAATATGGAATCACACAACATACAGTGCATGAGTCTGAAGCATACTCCTACTCTCACACCATAAAAGGTTGGGAATTAGAGAAGTGTCCTCTGCAGATGGCATGGAGGGCATTATGCAGACTGTAATGCTTCTCTTTCAAGAAATGGTGGTGCCTTCATCAATTAGTGATCTATCTCAGTGTTTCCCAACCAGTGTGCCGTGGCACACTAGTGTGCAGTGAGCGATCATGAGGTGTGCCGTGGGAAATTGGCACTCTCCCCCCCCCTCCTAGCAGCCCCCTCACAGGTTTCCAAGTAACAAAGTGAGCCTCTCTGCTTGGAAATGGGTTTTTTACTGGATTTTTTGAGAGTTGCCTCCCCCCACCCACCCACCCCAAGGAACTGTTTATAACAGCTTCATGACATCCATAGTTAACTGGAAGCAAGTTTCACTCAGGGTGAAATTTCACAAAGGTCTGGAGAGCAAGCTCTATGAGGAGCGGCTTGAAGAGCTGGGCATGAAGCCTGAAGAAGATAAGGCTGAGAGAAGACATGATAGCCATGTATAAATATGTGAGAGGAAGTCATACATGTGTTGTGTTCATCGAAACAGGCCCAGGTTTCACACTGAGTGTATAAGTACATTTTAAAACATATTAACTATATGTATTACTATGTTAGAGTGTAATTTTGTGTCATTTTGGTTGGTGGTGTGCCCCAGGATTTTGTAAATGTAAAAAATGTGCCGCGGCTCAAAAAAGGTTGAAAAACACTGATCTATCTGATTAAGAAGTGGATACTCCCTTTCATTGATTCACTAGGCATTCAAGTACACCAAAAAGTAACCTTTTATTGATTTGGCCATCAAAATCGCCGAAGTGGTTGTATCACTGAACTGTGGCTGCCAATTCAGTAGCTTTCCAGAAAAGAGATTTGTGGAATACATTTCTGCCACAGAACACTTTCATCCTGGAGAAAATAATAATAATTTTACCATAGTGTCTGACTGAATTTGTCAGAAAAAAACCCTAGACTTCCATTCTGTTTAAAATTTTCTCACTTGAGTGCTAAACTACCTTGGTTTTTTGCTAACCTTTGCCTTCTGGGCAATCCTGCAGCACTAGGACATCCTTCTGATTCATTCAGGACAAGTTGCTGAAGGGCAATATGTTTGTGTAAATTCAGATTTGCAATGCAAATTAACCCATGGGATATGCAGATGCTTGAGTGGTATATGAGGTCTCTCTGCCCAGGAGCAAGGACAGCTTATCCTGTAGCCACTCTCCTTACATAAACAAGGAGTTGCAAGAATATTTCAGGGTAGCCACATTGGACATGCAGCAAAATACAACAAGCAGTGATACATGTATTAGACCAACAGCAAAGAAAGAAAGAAAGAAAGAAAGAGACAGAAAGAAAGAAAGAAAGAAAGAAAGAACACCAACATAAACAACATCTAACAAGCATCTATAGAAAGCATTGTAAAATTCAACAGTTAAAAGCAGGATAAAACAAAGCACGCAAAATATACATCATGAAGTGCAGCGATTTAAGTGCGACGTGCGATAGGAACTGCTCATTCACTGGTAAGAAGCCAGTATAAAATATCAGTCATGTTTTAAAAAAGCTTAAGTAAGAACCCCTTAGGGGATAAAAAGATAGAAAGATAAAGAGATGCACACTCTCAATGCTTCATTGGCTTTACATCAAGTAAATATGTTAAAAATCATACAGGAGGAAATGGTGATGATGTTGGAAGCATAGGCTTACATTCTTCTGAGATGTTGTCAGTTAAGATGGTATTAAGAGACTTCAATGCAGACAGAGCCACCCCTTTACAGTAGAGCATGAAGTCTCTGTCTAAAAAGATCAAACCAGTCCAAACTCCAGGAAATAAAGCCTGACTGCTTATTGGAAGGAAGGATATTAGAGGCAATGATGAAGTACTTTGGCCACATCGTGAGAAGACAGGAAAGCTTGGAGAAGTTAATGATTCTGGGGGAAATGGAAGGAAAAAGGAAGAGGGGCAAACCAAGGGGAAGATGAATGGATGGTATCCTTGAAGTGACTGGCTTGACTTTGAAGGAGCTGGGGGTGGCTACGGCTGACAGGGAGCTCTGGCATGGGCTGGTCCATGAGGTCACAAAGAGTCGAAAGTGGCTGAACAAATAAACAACAACAACAACGCTCTACTTAGCATAAAAGAGAGAGCATTAAAATCTGTCTCAAACAGTCTGATGTAACTCTCGGGTGTGTGAATCTTGGCATATTATGTTCTTGGAAATAGTTGTGATATTAAATCTGTTATAACATGACTTTGGGGCGAAGAATTTAATATATATTGGCTGTGATCCTGTATAGCAAAGTTCTACAGATGGAACTATACTATGTTTCTCAATCACTTGCCTTATATAGCCATTTATTTATTTATTTAATTATTTAATTTACAGTATTTATAGTCCACCCTTCTCACCCCACAGGGGACTCAGGGCGGATTACAATGTGCATATACATGGCAAACATTCAATGCCAATAGACATATAACATCTATAGACAGACACAGAGGCAATTTAGCATTCCAGCTTTTTCGGCTTCATGAGGGTATGCTTAATTCCAGCTACAGGGGGAGCTGCCGCTTTACCACCCACTTGTGACACCAAACCCTTTGATGGAGTATTTTCTCATTCTTCTGCACGCAAGGTTTTATGGCATCATCAATTAGTTAAATTAGCCTCTGTAGTCCTCAGCCTCCACAGCCAATAGCTGTTGGAGAGTAGATAGTCTTAGAAAAGCATCTGGCTGTGTCCTATAGCCATACATAGATCAAGGACATCTTCCACTGAGCTTTGCTGAGGTCTTTCAGAGATGTCATGAGATGATATAGTCATTATTTGAAGACATAACCAAATACTTCTTTAATGTCCCTTTCCAACCCACCCCATTTTCTACCAGCTGCTGAATGAGCCTCGGAAGGCCTTTGGTCACTGTGGAAAGAGGAAGAGAATTCCAACCTTCTTAATGACCTATATATACATATCCACATGCAATTGCATATATCACTGACAGGGCACAGCCATTTTCTGTCTTTTTCAGCATAAGTGATGAAGGACTAAACATTGGGATCCTTGATATCTTTGGATTTGAAAACTTCAAAAAGAATTCATTTGAACAGCTCTGCATCAATATTGCCAATGAGCAGATTCAGTTTTACTTCAATCAGCATGTTTTTGCCTGGGAGCAGGTAAGTGCTATAATGTTGTGTGTGTGTGTGTGTGTGTGTGTGTGTGTGTGTCCTTGTTGAATGTCTTTAAAATGTTGCTACACTGCTTTTGTGCCTCTCAGAGGACCTTGCCAAATCAAAATAGACCTTCCATTTTTAAAACACGGCATTAAAACCTCACTCCCTGAAACAACATCTCAGACTCAGCCAGATTGATCACCAACAATGGTCCACCCTGGCCTCACATCGGGAGGCATGGAGACACACTATCCACAATGCTGCGGCCTCTTTCGAGAAGACACACCGAATGGGTCTCGAAGAGAAACGACAATGCAGAAAGAACCGCAACTTGGAAACATCATCACCTAAGGACACTTTCTTTTGTGCTTTCTGCAATTGAACTTGCCTATCCCAGATTGGCCTTTTTAGTCATCAACATGCTTGTAAAAAGCGTGGGATGAGTCCTTCCAAAGAATCTTCATTCGCGAAGTAATGCCGAGAGAGAGAGAGAGAGAGAGAGAGAGAGAGAGAGAGAGAGAGAGAGAGAGAGAGAAAGCATCAGCATCAGGTTGCTTATTAAGCTAGCTTGTTTGTTATGCTTGCCTATTTTTCCATCTCTTCTTAGAATTTTGTCTAAGAAACAAAATACTTTTGGGGAGGCAGTGAAAAGACAATACAAATATTTGTTTATGTTGTTCTGTGATTGCTTTCTGTAATTTAAATGCCCAACCTGAAATGCACTAGGCTTTCCATTTACAGTATCTAGGCAACAGAAAATAGAATAATGGATTGGATATAATTGCAATGTAGTTTTCATGAGGAGTACAGTGTACTATGGTTTGCAATTTACAGTCCAACAACAAAGAATGTGTGTGTGTGTGTGTGTGTGTGAATATCATAGAGAACCATTCTAAAAGACTGATTTCTTAAGAACCTATTAACAAGCCTGTTAACTATGAGAGTGTGAAATCCCAATTTTACTTTTATTTCATCTTAGGAAAATGGCAGCTTAATTCAAAAGATTGAAATTTAGCCTGGCAGCACAATGACACTGGATTTTAAAAAATATTTGCAATTACTAAAAGTTAATGAACTTGAAGGGTCAGCAGGCAGAATTCAGCAGCTTATTTGAAAGGCTGAAAAATGAATATTTAACAGTTTAAAATGGCAATGGGATGTTTATTTAGATGACATTCCTCAGTGGAAGGAAAGAGCAAATGTTACAGAACGTGGTCTATGGTTATTAAGCCTCAGCCAAATAGAGCTTCTTTCTGTGTAAGTGAAGCATATAGCTGCTTGCAACAAAGTGTTGCAGTACAATCCCAGCTAATACAGGAAATGCTTGTGTCAAAAGCTCAAATGTCTTTCACTTGTGAGCTGGGGGAGTTATTCCATGGAGGAAAAGGAAAACCTTGGAAAGTCAGACTTGGCCACGTGGTTCATGTTCTTGTTACATCAAGAATAGATTGCTGCAATGCACTGTACATGGGGTTGCCTTTGAAGACTGTTCGGAAGTTTCAAGTGGACAACGAGCAGAAGCGGCATACAGGGAGCATACCTCACCCCTCCGTTAGGTCAGCTCCACTGGCTGTCAGTCTGCTATTGAGCACAATCCAAAGTGCTGGCTGTGTCCTATAAAGCCCTAAACGGTTCAGGCCCAGCTTTCCTGTCTGAATGTATCTTTGAACCATCATGGAGGTTAAGATCTTCTGGGGAGGCCCTGCTCTCGGTCCCGCCTCTGTCGCAAGTGTGGTTGGTGGAAATGAGAGACAGGGCCTTCTCAGTGGTGGCTCCTCAGCTCTGGAACTCTCTCCCCAGTAAGATTAGATTAGTGCCCTCTCCCTTGGCCTTTAGAAAGAAAACAAAGATGTGGTTGTAGGACCAAGCTTTAGGCCAGTAAAATAATACAGTGCAAAGAATAATTAGGAAACATGTGCAATGACAGTCGGAATGACCATGATGTACGATTTTTAGATCATGTAATTTTAATATTTATACTACGATATTTTTAATGCTTTTTAATGCTTAAATGTTGTTTATGTCTTATGTTTAATGGTTTTAATGATTTTAATTTATAGTTATATATTAATGTTTTGTTATGATTTTTTTTCTGTCTACATGTATGTTAGAATTGATTTTTTGCCATTAGTATGTTGTAAGCTGTCTTGAGTCCCCCGCCCCTGGGGTGAGAAAAGTGGTATATAAATATAGTAAGTAAGTAAATAAATAAATAAAAAATATTGTGAGTGTATCTACACTGGGTTGTTAATGTAGCTTGACACCACTTTTACTGACATTGCACAATGCTAGAGCATTCTGGGATTTGTAGCTTGTAGCTTGTAGCTTGGTGAGGCACCAGTACTCTTTAGCACAGAAAACTAAAGATCTTGCAAAACTACAACTCAATTTTAAATGGAGCTGAAGCATGTGTGACCTTCTAGGTTTTGCTGGATTGGAGTCCCCATACAAAGGGCTTCTTTTTCAGCTCTTCCACACTTTGCTGTCCTCCTCCTTTCCATTTCTTTCCTCCTAGCTATTCAGCCCCCAGATCTGCATGAAATTAAGCCCATATTTTTCTCTTTAAAAACACACTCATACCAAGACAACCTTTCTGTGGTCTATTACAGAATGAATATTTGTATGAAGGTGTTGATGCACGAGTCATTGAGTACGAAGACAATAGACCCCTGTTAGACATGTTCCTCCAAAAACCAATGGGATTATTGTCCCTCCTGGATGAAGAAAGCCGCTTCCCCAGAGCTACAGATCAGACTCTTGTGGGTAAGCTATTGCATTTTTAAGTTACAATGGCAGCTTGGGCATGTTACATTTCTTGTTGTATTGGCTTGTGTTTCCAGTGTGAAAGGGCATTAGAGGGTGTTAGTGGTACATCAACAGTTGGTATTTTTGCCTATTAAAGCCAACACTGCTATTAGTTAGAATGAGATGGCCATTCAAGCAGCATTAATTGGGTGTTATGAAAAGGAAGAAGTTGAGATATATATCTGTAACTGCATTTTTAATACCGGGGGTGCTGAGAAATGCTTTGACATTTCATAAGTCAAAATAAAATGGCAGGATTGTGATTCCTTTGACTTGGAGGATAGCACTTCCACCTCCTGTCTTAGGTCAGCTTTGCTACTCATAGACAGCATCTACTCAAAAGAATGATCCAGTAAGATCACAAAATGGGTTTCTATCTTGCTCTGCCTTACTCAAATGTTGGAAAGTTTAGTGTATGCATAAAAGATTCAGTTTGCTTTGAGGTTATATAAAAACATGTGTATGTGTTTATATGTTTTGAGGCTGAGAAGAGTTGGGTGGGGAGAAAGCAGTAGTTAGCATGAAGACTGCATGTCTATAATAAGCAGAAGGCATTATGTGCTGTTCTATTCACTAGGAACTGAATGCATCTCTTTTTGTTAACAGAAAAATTTGAAGACAACCTAAAATCAAAATATTTCTGGAGACCGAAACGAATGGACTTGACCTTTGGGATATATCATTATGCAGGGAAGGTAAAGAAACTGAAGTTTGCTTCATACTACTGTTGGAAACCCTGACCAACCTGGGCTTCCAAGGTAGACCTACACTGTAGAATTAATGCAGTTTGACACCACTTTATCTGCCATGACTCAGAGCTGTAGAATTATGTATTAAATGGCACAGTGTCAGGTTCACTCTGGTTAAGAAGATAGAACAACTAGAAAATCAAAATAAAGAAAGAATACATTTGGTCTGGTAGTTGGTGTGCTCTTCATTGGTGAGTTTGTTGTGCTATTACACAGTTTTGTTTGTATGTCATTGTGCCAATGCATAGTTTTGTAAGAATGTTATATAATGTTAGGTTAATTGCTTCTTCATGGTGGAACCCTGGATTACCAAGAAAGAATCCAACTAGCACTGTGTTATTAAGTAAGTTTTGAGTTTTACTATCAGATCCCATTTATGAACCTTAGAAGATTTTTAAAAAATGATTTGAAGGCAAACAGCAACACAGGTTGAATGAAGCTATCTATGCCCATCTAACTATAACAGTAACTAATTAAATGAGTGAATTTAGCCTGTGTCAATTTACAGTCATTGTGTGACTTCCTTGTGTTTTAGCTACAACAATAAATTAATAGTCCTATTTCTACTAGTAGTTATCTGTGACAGTGGTTTGCGTGCAGAATTTGTATCCCTGCTTGGCCATGAAACCCAATGAGTGACCTTAGGAAAGTCTCACACTTTCAGCCCCAGGTTTGCCATTAATCAGAAATGACTTGAAAGCACACAACAACAACAACATATTGTAAATAATTATTCCCTAGATCTGATATTTTCTCATTAACACCAATCATCATATGCTGAATGCATAGCAGCATGCCACATAAACACCCTACAGTGGCAATTGAATGACAATACAGTATTTAGGTTCCAAATGTTTTCCAACTGAACTTGAAGAGCACATTGATTTAATTAAATCTTGAGACTTGATCTCCTAATGAGCTTCCAGTTTCTTAACAGATGTAAATACAAACATAGTAAACACAAGACAAATGTTTCGTGATGTTTACTGTCATTGTTTTCATTGTTGCTTTTTAAAAATCAGGTTCTTTATAATGCATCAGGATTTCTAGCCAAAAATAGAGACACTTTGCCAGCTGATATTGTGCTCCTCTTGCGATCATCGGAAAATTATTTGACCAGGCAGCTGGTAATCCACCCTCTTACTAAAACAGGTAATATGCTACATATGTCTAATTTGGGGGTTCTCAAACATTTAGAGCCATGGAGCCCTTTTTGAAGGGAAAGTTTCTTGTGGAGCTCCAAGACACTTTTTGGACACAGGGGCCACATTACATTTTAAAATTTGACAGATGAGCCAAGCCAGTGGCCAATTGATGGAGAACATTTGTGTGAACTAATTGGGAAAAAACATGAACAAATTCCAAGAAGACTGCATATACCAGTATCTTTTTTGTAGTGCAAAAAATAGAGAAAGAACAATACAATATTTAAAATAAAGTACAATTTTAACCAACATAAACTTAACATTATTTCAGTGGAAGAACCCTTGGACCAGGGGTGCTCACACTTTTTCAGCATGGGAGCTACTGATTAAAAAACCAAGTCCCAAAGATCACCTACCCAGAAATGTAAAACGTATAACTATTTTCTTATTTATTTATTTATTTATATTTTTGATTCATTTTTATGTACCGCTCCTTCCAGCAGGCTCGGGGCAGTTTACATAAAATGAAGTTATAAAACTTCAACATTTCAATTTAATAACAACAATATAAAACAGAGCATAAAAATACATTCAACCACCCAATTTCTCCCACACTGCCATATTACCACACATATTATCAGCCAGAAAGTAAGAAGAGAGGCTTTTGAACTGCAAGGCCATTTAAAACTCAGCAAGGTAAACAAAGGGGCATGCAAAAATACATACAACCACCCCATTTCTCCCACATTTCCATATTCCCCAACATATATTTCTCAAGGAACAAAGCAAGCAGAGAGGCTTTGGAGTTAAAAGGCCATTTTTAAACATTAAAAATAAACAAAGAGACATGCCACAGAACAATCAAGCACCCACCCCAAAGTAAAAAGACCAACATTTGAGATGTGGTAAGGAAATGACCCCAAAGCATCCTTCTTCTTCTCCTCCGTCGTTGCTCCTATTTCCATGCCGCCAGCATGCGTGCCGCCTCCAAGAGCTCACGAGAAGTCCGAGGGGCAGAATGGGCGCTTCTGCATGCTTGCGCTGGGCCAGCCATGCATCGCGTCATACAGGCCCGCCCCTTTGGTCTCCTACGACTCTGAGTGGCTGGAGAAGGACGGAGGGAGGAGGAGGAATCCAAAAGAGGGGGCCCATTCTGCCTCTTGGACTCTGGAGCTTTTGGAGGCGGCACGCGAGCAGGGAGCGGGGAGGAGCAACGACGGAGGACTTCTTTGCAGCGTGCAGGGGCACGTGAAGAGGACCAACAGCAAAAAATCTGGTCAGGGGCCTGAAGATCACCAGGATGAGGCCCGAAGAGCACCCTGGTGATCCCGATCACCATTCTGAGCACCCCTGCCTTGGACCATCCAATTCAACCCCCTTCTGCCATGCAGGAAAAGCACAATCAAAGCACTCCCAACAGGTGGCCACCCAACATTTGTAATAATAACACATTATAGAATAGGTATCTCATTAGCTGTGAGTTCTAGGATGCTCTCTTTAACCACACCACTGCTGAACTGACCTTCATGAACTGAAAATTCACCCTTAAGCACAATCAGGATTACAATTTCTTTTTATTGGCCCTCTTACATTGGATAATAGGTAGCTGCCTTGTTCTGGGTCATACCATTGGTCAGTCCCGCTCAGTGCTGTCAACTCTAATTTATAGCAGCACTGTATGTTTGTTCGGTGAAAGATTTGGAAGCCATAGCCTGTGAGGAGCAATTTTGAGTGCAGAGTATGTTTGGCTTGGAGACAAGAAGGTTAAGATGAAACATCATAGCCATGTTTAAATATTTGAAAGCATGTCACATTCCAGAGAGGGCAAGCTTGTTTTCTGCTAATGTGGAGACTAGAATGGTGGTGGCAAAACTATGGCACATGTGCTAAAAGGAATATGCAGCGTCCTCTCTCCTGGCACGCATACCCTCACCTGTCCCCCGCCCGCTCTATGATTGTATGTTTAATGCTTGTGCAAAAGGGATTTCATCAGATGTTGCCTGGTTGCAAAACTTCATATCAAGAGCAAATTGGCTGTCGGCAAGGACATTGCCCAGGGTATGCCCGGATGTTTTTGAAATTTTATCATCTTTGTGGGAAGCTTCTCTCATGTCCTCACGTGGAGAGCTGGAGCTGACAGAGGAAGCTCATCCACACTCTCCCTGGATTCGAATCTCTGATCTGTTGGTCAGCAGTCCTGCCAGCACAAGGGTTTAACCCATTGCATCACCAACAGGACTGATCCATACAAAAAAATTGAAGTGACAACTGTGCTCCTACTCTGTAACCATATAACAGGGTAACTGGCCATTATGATGATAAGGTGCTTTTGGACTGTTTTTTATGCAGTATATATAAAAGATAGGCGAATCCTATACTCCTTTTGTAAGATCTTATATAAATAAACCAGTATTTATTTATTGCTGCTCACCAAAAGCATAACACAAAAACAGTCCATAAAATGCAAATTGTCTTTATGCAATTCTTGTCAATTATTTCTGAAGCCAGCATATAATTAAATTTGCCCCAAGTGCTTTTTTCCAACCATCCAACTGCAATATTAATTTATATTTAAATTCTATAGTGGAATTGCAACGAGGAAGCAGCTTTATAGAGTGCATTTGTAATTCAAAAGATTAGGGCCATTTTCATTTTGGGTTCAAATATTTTAGTTGGCTGAGCCAAAAAGAGAATATTTAATGTTATTTCATTCTGTTTCACCAACTTAAAAATAGGTCAGGGAGAATAAATACAAGTGCAATCTACCACTTCAGCTAAAAGCAATCTGAAATAAGCAAGATAACAGGGAGACACTAGTTATCTTTTCCGCAGAAGGCAGCTTAATAAATTGGCTCAAAGTGTAAAGAGCAGTGGTGGCAAAGGTCTGGTCCTACTTTGGGTCCTTTCAGACTAAAGAATTCTAGCATTATAATTCGCTTAACTGCATTCAATGAAATTCTGGGACTGGCAGATTAGTGAAGCACTAGAGCTCTCTGGCTGAGAATTCTAAATATTTCCTTGAACTTTACATCCCAGGTTCCATAGGATTGAAACAAGGGGATTAGAGTGAATTATAGTGCTATAATTGTGTTTTGTTTTTGTTTTTTCATGTCAGGAGCGACTTGGGAAACTGCAAGTCACTTCTGGTGTGAGAGAATTGGCTGTCTGCAAGGACATTGCCTAGGGGATGCCCGGATGTTTGGTATTTTACCATCCTTGTGAGAGGCTTCTTTCATGTCCTTGCATGGACAGCTTGAGCTGAAAGAGGGAGCTCAAACTACTCTCTCCAGATTCGAACCGCTGACCTATCAGTCAGCAGTCCTGCTGGCACAAAGGTTTAACCCATTGCATCACTGGGGGCAATGTGAATGTGAAAGAGACACTGGAGTGTCATTGTGACAGTGCCAACAAGGGTGGTCATAGAATCATTAGTAGTTATTGTAATATATACTTCAGGATTGGAGAGAGGAGTTTACAGGATTATAAGTTCCAAAATGCAAAAATAACTTAGTTGGGTTTTAGTACTGTGTATATTTATATAAAGCAGTGATTCCCAAATATTTCCACTCAGGACCCCTTTTGGCTCGAGAAATTTTTACATGGTCCTGGATATATAGGTATAGTGTGTAAAACAAGTATAAAAGCCAAACATTTATTGATAACAACTCATTTGCAAGGCTTGCTGAACATGCTGATTTCCCTTTTTAATGAAGTACAGCTGAAGCATCTTCTGCAGATTTCACTGTAAACACTGCACAACGGGTTCACATAGGCACTAGGTGATGCTCAGAAAAAAAGTTCAGAACCCAACATTTAGCTAAGTGGACCACATTTAAGGTTTGGACCACATTTTAAGTAGTGGTGATACAGAGGATAGTAAAGACGTTCTTTCGAATTCTGACTCATGTGGGTGAGACACATATACACTTGACTGGGAGCTCTATAATCCCTTTTTTAAAAAGTTTGACATTTAATAGATAGTAGCCCACTTTTAGCAGAGTGTTTTTCACCATTTAGGTAATTTGGCACATTCTAAGAGCAAGACTGCTATCAACTACCAGACGTGGACTCCACAGAAATCAATCAGCCAAAATAAGGTATGAATCCCAATGACAGCCGCTGTACCTTCATGTTAAAGTAGAGAGAGGCAATATTGTTGCTGTTACTCAAGAAGTAAGCGAGTAACCCCTTCCTTGGTTTCTCTCCCTCTCTCCTATTTTCTTTTCTGTTTAGCTGGATATCTTTGTGTTGTGCAATTCGTATTCCTTCCGTGAGGTAAAAAAATGACCTACGTTTCCCTTCTTTCTGGCTATAGTTTTATAACTACTTCAGGGAAAACTTAACTACATTTTTGGCTGTCACTCTCTTTATCTCTCATCCCCTAAACATGCTTGTTTGTAAGTATGTTTCGGTGAACTTACAAGAGTCTTACTTCCAAGTGAAAAAGAAAAACACAAAGGTTCTGCCTGTGAAGCTTCTTCAAACTCTATTTTTAAAACAACTACAATAAAATAGAATTATTATTATTTATTACTATTATGGGCTGTCAACAACCTGATCATTTTCTTAAAGAGGGGGGAAAGAGAAATCTAGATTGTTTTTCTTTTCTGTGTCATTTGTGACAGATATCTATACATTAAGTTATCAAACTGTGCTCAGTATGTGTGTATGTGTTTATGTGTGTGTGTGTGTCTCCATGTTCGTATAGTATGATAAAGCATTGTAATGTGTACCCGGTGTGTTGCACTCTGACTTCCTTAGTGATTACTCAGTAGTATCCGCAGCTTAGAGTAAGGTTGTACTCTTTATTAATGGTGTTTTCTTAAAAGGGGGTGTGGTTTGAGCAGGAGCCATAAGCTTTGAATGCTGTGCAGATAAGAAATGCTATTTTCTTTCTTGCTGCTTATAGAGTGAGCCAGAGGATTCCACGCATCATCCAAGAGAAACAACCAATATGAAAACACAAACGGTTGCTTCCTATTTCAGAGTGAGTCCTTAGCTGTCCTTGGGGTTTGTTTGTTTTTTTAAAAAAACTTATTATTTATTAATTGAGTAGTAATTTGTATCTTTTATGAATGGACTGCACAAACCTGCAAATTAAGAATGAGGAATATTTAATTTCAAAACATTCTCAGAGCTCAGTTTCAAGTGGTGGATTGGTCCAAAGATAAAAAGTTGTAACCCAAACATTCGTCTATTTTAGCTGAATTCTTTTGCTGTTAAGAGCTAAACCTTTAATCCAGTGGTTCTCAACCTGTGGGTCCCCAGATGTTTTGGCCTTCAACTCTCAGAAATCTTAACAGCTGGTAAACTGGCTGGGATTTCTGGGAGTTGTAGGCCAAAACACCAGAGGACCCACAGGTTGAGAACCACTGTTAATCTATTAAAATATTAGACTTACGAAGTTGGTCCATTCAGCCCATAGTTGAATAAGGGTGCATCTACAATGCTGTGGATTCCTGTGATTTGTAGTTTGGTGAGGCATCAGCACTCTGGCAGAGAAAACTAAAGACCATGTAAATCCGTAACTCCCCTTATTCCATATAATTGAACTATGCAAAGAATAAAAAAACAGCTAAAAGCATTAAAAAGAGAAGTGACCAATATAGACAATATAACATGTCCTGCAAGATCCGCTTCACCCCTTAATTATAATCAGTCCTCAAAGGCCTACTAAGGCAAAGTAGTCTTTACAGAAGTGTGTATTTTAAGAGGGTTTCAAAGTGTTTCAGTAAATGATAGTTACTTGTTCAGTTAATACAGTCAAATGAAGCTATAAGTCATCTGGAAGCGGCTGTTACTTTTGAATAACATGCAAGTCTTCATCAAATAAGGGAAGATGGGATTCCTAGTATCTTTCCATTCAGCAGTCATTCAATGGTTGCTGGTGGACTGATTACTCCAGGATCAAACGTACAGACATGGATGAGGATAGCCATGAAGTGACTACTGAGTTGGAAAGAGACTAGAAGTCCCCCTTTCCTTATTTGATGAAGACTTGCCTTTTAACAAAAGGCAACAGCTTCGCTAGTTCAACAGCATCCTTGGTGATAATTGCTCAGTAAAATATATTGTTTCCCAAAGTAATTGCTTCCCCTTTAGCTTCTACTTGCAGTTCTTGCCAGCAGATCATTTGCTAGTTAATGCAAACTTAATGCTTTGCCATTAGCCTCTGTCAGTTCAGGTTTGGGGGAAAGGGCCTTATAGTCTAAAACAGTACTGCTACCATGCCCAAAAAGTGGCAAAATTGCTCCCTGGAGTCCTAAAGAATGCTTGGTGCTATTTGGGGGGGAAATCTACAAAAATCGAGATCCCAGAACCTTGTTTCTAGTTTGTCTAGTAAGGTCTGCTTCCCTGAGGTCTCATGCAGAGGTCTTTCCTGGACTTGATCTCCAGCTAGGACCTCATCACACTAGAGGATGAATCCACTTCTAAATCCAGTTGCTGCCTCCTACAGAATTCTGGAGTTTGTAGTTTAGGGAGTAGCCTTTAACAGCCTCACTAAACTACAAATCCCAGAATTCTGCAGGAGGCAGAAACCGGATTTAAAGTGGATTCAATCTCTAGTGTGTGATGAAGCAGAAATTATACCAAAAGTATTGTTGGCTAAAGCAAGCAACTGATCATTATAAAGGAAACAAGGTTATTAGAGTATATACTGCCAACACATCCTTTTGCTCCTTTCCATTTGTGTTCTAAAGATATTCCCTTTAATTGTGTTTGTGTGTGTGTTGTTATTTTATAAAGTTGACAAACTTGTATGAAAACATAGAAGTTAGTACAAGTTGATCATCTGAAATATTCCAAAATTTAAAATGGTCCACATGGGTGACTGAAATGGTGACACCTTTGCTCTCTGAGGGAGGCCCCAATGGTACAGCTGAGCTGCTGAATTTGCTGACCAAAATGTTGGCAGTTTGAATCCCGGGAGTGGGATAAGCTCCCGCTATTAGCCCCAGCTTCTGCCAACCTAGCAGTTCGAAAACATGCAAATTTGAGTAAATCAATAGGTATCCCTTCTGTGAGAAGGTAATGGCACTCCGTGCAGTCATTTCAATACACAAACAGAGCAATCACTGGTAACAACTCACTATACACAAAGCTAAACCACAGGGCATAAAGGGGCAGATCTATGGGAATAAAGGTGTAGACACGTGTTTGAGGTAAAAATCACAGGTATAATCATATGAACAAATTCAAGTGCTAAATAGCATAACAATCTCACAAAAAGCACAATGTAGTGCAATTCATTCACAGTGTTCCAGATTCACATAATAACAATAGTAGTGCCCTTACAATGGTATAGGGCCAAGTACAATATTCCAATAGAGTCTGTGTTCCCCTATATAATAACTCATAGGCTAACGACTGAGTCAGAAAGGGAGCCTTGGTGGGTTGAAGAGCTGGCAAGTTGCTGGATGGGCAGGCGCCAACGGCTGGAGATAAGCTGACGACGCCAAGATGGCCGTTTCGCGTAAACTCCGCTTCCTCGGGGCTCTCAAAACTTCTGACCGCTCCTCCCCAGTGTTGTAGTAACACAATAAGAACTCAAAGTCGATACAGGAGATTTCTGGATATGGAATAGCATACAGTGAAAGTAATGCAGTCATAGCGACAAAAGAAGGCTATACAAAGGTACATAGAGCAAAACATTCGCTGAAGAATGACAAAGATACATACCGCGTTTCCACGTTCTAATACATGTCAATGCTGTGAATCATCTCCTGGGCTGGAATCAGCACCGGGCCTCAAAGGAGGCGGGTTTAAATAGCTACACCAAGATCAGGTGGTCTTACAGCAGCAAGGTTTGTACAGACAGGGTTTCATTGAGCCCAAACGGGGGCTCACAGGATAACAATAAAATCCATTTCCTTTCAGCTTTAAGCAACATGTTTTGTTTATCGCAATGGGGTGGAAAACCTTTTCCAAGCCTGTAACCCTTAGCATATTGGGATCAATCTTCTTCTCTACACAGTGTTGGTAAAACCCTGAGTCTAGAGACCCACATCTGATTCTTGAAAGGTGTTCCATAATCCTTGTTCTAAGGCACCTGGAGGTCATCCCAGTGTAATGGCGATTACATCCACAGCTACGTTGAATGGAGTAAATGACTCCCGAGGAGGCACATGGGATTTCATCCCTGAGATGCAATATCCTGCCTGTATGGTTATTCTTAATGGTAATGTGAGGAGAAATGAGGGGGCAAATAGCACAAGAACTGCATTTTTTGGTGCCTGGGCATGGAGTGTCTGTCTTAGGACGGATTGCATGATTACTGTGGATAAGGTATTCTCTTTGGTTTTTTGACCGCTTATGAGCAATGCGGGGAGGTGATTCCAGGCCCGGTATAGCACTAACCAGAGGCCAAAACTTCTTCACAATCTCTTGCAACTCCTTAGAATGGGGGATAAGGGTGAGTGGCCATACTACTCTGGGGGGTTTAGTCTTACTTTCTTTATGAAGTAATCCGTTCCTGGGGATAGAATCAGCCCTTCTTTTTGCTGACGTCACAATGGATTTGGGATAATCTCTGTGGGCTAGATTGAGGGAAAGGGTATGCGCATCACGTTCATAGTGTTCCTGAAAGGAAGAGTTTCTCTTAAGGCGAAGGAGCTGCGAACATGGCAAGCTCCTTTTAAGGGAAAAGGCATGGAAGCTATCAAAATGCAGAAGGGCATTTCTGTCTCTGGGTTTCTTAAAATTCTTTACTTTAAGGCGTCCCTGGTGGAGGAACACATTAAGATCAAGGAAATTAACTGAAGTCCTGCTGAATGTAAACGAAAACCTGATATCTTCGTGCCAAGAGTTCATCCATTTTTTGAACATGTCCACATGTACATTTTTGTCCAGAATTAGGAAAACATCATCAATATATCTATGGTAACCTCGAATATGGGTCGCCATCTTATTGTTGGGACTAGGGGTAAGATGTTTGGTTTCTAGATTATTCATAAACAGGTTAGCAATGCTAGGAGCAGTTGCGGCACCCATACTGACCCCGGATATTTGCAAATAATATTGGTCTTCAAACATAAAATAATTATAATCGGCGGTACAATCAAAAAATTCCAAAAGAAAGTGGGACGGCAGATGGTGCAGTGTGGGACGGGATTCAAAGATGTTTTCCACAATATCTCTGGATTCCCCTGTAGGGATGTGACTATATAAAGATTACACATCCGCTGTAACAATCCAGTCTCCTTCTGTCATAAATGCGGTTCTTGTGCTATTTGCCCCCTCATTTCTCCTCACATTACCATTAAGAATAACCATACAGGCAGGATATTGCATCTCAGGGATGAAATCACATGTGAGATTGTTATGCTATTTAGCACTTGAATTTGTTCATATGATTATACCTGTGATTTTTACCTCAAACACGTGTCTACACCTTTATTCCTATAGATCTGCCCCTTTATGCCCTGTGGTTTAGCTTTGTGTATAGTGACTCTGTGCAGTCATGTCAGCCACATGACCTTGGAGGTGTCTATGGACAATGCCAGCTCTTTGGCTTAGAAGTGGAGATGAGCACCACCCAACAGAGTCTGACTCAACTAGACTTAATGTCAAGGGGAAATCTTTATCTTGCTTTCTGATGGTCCATTGTACAAAAAGACTTAGTTTTATACACAGTTTTTGGGGAAAAATTGTATAAAGTTACTTCCAGAATATGTGTATGAAATTTTCATGAAACATAAATCTCCAAGATATCCCATTAAATGTGTATATGGATATACTGGTGTCCAAACATTAAAAAGTCCCAAATATTTCTGGTTTGAAGCATTTTGGTTAAGAGATACTTTACCTGTAATGCCTCCCAAAAGTGCCGTGGATTGAACCTGAGACTTTCTGACATGGCCTTTTGAGCAAAGTCTCCTGTCTTCCTTGTTATAAATTGGAGCTATGTCTTTAGTTGGAATGTAAAATAAACGGAAGTCTAGCCAAAGAGAAAACCATAGGCAGATTTTAAAGGCCATTTACCAAAACTGTCATACCTCTATTTGAAATTTCAATGCTCGTCAAACTGACAACAATTCCTTCATTCACACAAACTGGACTGAAAGTTGTTTTGATCCCTGAGTAACTCAAAATATATGCCAGTTTAGTCGCTTGGAAATCTGAGGCTTCATTGCCATGAACAACACGTACGTTAAAGTTGGTGTTATGAGTTGCATGAATGTCATTTTTCCTCAATCCACAAGGATGGAATGATAGTTGGGAAAGAATCCTGCTTGGTTTTGTTTTTATCTTTTTATCCTTCAGTGTTCATAATATCACTGAAGGGTCCCACTTCCAAATATTTTATCACTTTATCCATGCTATTTGTGGTTATTGTGGTTGGTTTTTTTTCATTCAGTGGTGCCTATTGAAATTGCAATTATATATTCAAGGAGCTCATGAGGATGCATTTTGAATTTACATTTGAATAATGCACTCTCAAGCAATGTTACATTATTGCTGTTATTTTCCTCTGAGTCACTTCGGTGCTTGCACAATTAGCATCTCTCTTCTGAATAAGAATCTGCATTAGAGCCACTCTGCAGAACACCTGTCAGAACATCATTTTATGCCACAACTGCCATTAACAATATCATGCCAATAGGCAATTACAAATCCATCTGCTCATAACGGCTGCAGAATTGGCAGGCGCTCCTCGGTCAACACTGTTTTCAGCGTGTTATTTTAAGCCATAGGTCATGGCAATATAGCATTGGTGATATTAATATGAAAGGCCACAGCACGAGTTGGCACAAAAGAGCTATGACCAAGAAACAGCATGTAAAAGTGACATTTGGAGAGTTAACCAGAAAATGGTACAAATAATCTGTAAGAAACATGGCCCATCAGCTCCAAGAACCACTTCCAGGAATCGCAGTAACAATTTGCAACACTTCCTTTTCCAAATTTCACTATCATTGCAGAAGACAATTTAGTACTAACACAAAATGATCTACTTTATATGTCAGAAAATTCAACGTAAAGTATAAGCTCAGTTGCATGGATTAAACCAGAGCTTAGAAACAGACTAAATTTAGCTTGTACGGTCTTTGGTCTTTTGAAATAAAAATAATAATGTAAAGCAGCTCAGACAGTCAATGAAAGTACAGGATATAAAATAATAATTTTTCTGTAAATATAAAAAGGCAAAAGTTTCCCCTAACATTAAGTCTAGTTGTGTCTGACTCTGGGGCGGGGTGCTCGTCTCCATTTCTAAGCCAAAGAGCCAGCGTTGTCCATAAACATCTTCCAAGCTGGGGCTAATAGAAGGAGCTCACCCTGCTCCCTGGATTCGAACCACCAACTTTTCAGTCAGCAAGTTCAGCAGCGCAACAATTTAACCCACTGCAGCACCAGGGGGCCAAAATATAATAATAATAATAATAATAATAAACAAACTAGTTTGCCAACAACAAAAGCTCAAATGACTTTTAGAAAATACAGGTACTGTTCAATCTTTGAAAACATTTTTCTACCTCCATCCCTTTCCGTCAGAGTAAATAATTTCTTTTTAAAGTGTGCATATAAAATGTTTTTAAAATGCTGAAAACTGCCTTTGCTCTGTCATGGACAGACAAATTAAGTCAATATTCACTTTGAAGAATACAGTTTGCAAATAGTTGTTATTGATTCTCATCATAGTTTATATAATAATTCTGTCCATAGGGTTCTATACATGTCAAGCATCATTGGTTGCGTTCCGTAAAAGGAAGGTATAGAGCTTTAAAGATAGGGCCTTCTTCTCGTGCTTATCTGGTATGATAGGTCAAGTTTTCCATTAGAAATTAAGCCTTTCGTAGAATAGGGAGATCAAGTAAGCATGATAACACTACAAATATAATTTTCCTACATCTACATGTGATCTGGTAATACATTTATGTGAGACACATCATCCAGATCTTAAATATGGCATACTGGCAGTTTTCTATGGCTATTGAAATTCTTACTCCTGCACACAAAATTCACACAAAATTCAATTCCAAATGTTTCTTCTTATATTTCCTTCCAGTATTCATTAATGGATTTATTATCCAAAATGGTGGTGGGCCAGCCACATTTTGTTCGTTGCATTAAGCCAAACAACGATCGCCAGGCAAATAAGTTTGACAGAGAAAAGGTACTTGTTCAGCTGCGTTATACTGGCATTCTGGAAACGGCACGGATTCGGAGGCAGGGCTTTTCTCATCGCATCCTCTTTGCTAACTTCATAAAGCGGTAGGTATGTGCTGTGTGCTAAGTCCAATGGATTTTCCCTTCGTTTTTGGCAATTGTTTGCCCAAGTATTTGAGATCATTCAGAGTGTGACAGAAGTTTTGTGTTTTTTATAACCCAAACTTGGAAATGTTACTTTTTGAACCATGATCCCCAAATCCCCCAAACTGTATATAAAGATTATTATAGAATCATAGAGCTGGAAGAGACCTTGTGGGCCATCCAGTTCAACCCCCTGCCAAGAAGCAGGAAAAACGCCTTCAAAGCTTATTTTTACAAACTTTGTGTTGTAATTGTGATAACACAGCCAGATAAACAGATTGCATTTGGACACTGCAGGCTCCAAGTGGCCTGCTCCTTTAAATCACACGTTTCTTTATATTTTGAAATGGAAGAGTCCTAAGAGCAGTGGTTCTCAAGCTGTGGGTCTCCAGGTGTTTTGGCCTACAACTCCCAGAAATCCCAGTCAGTTTACCAGCTGTTAGAATTTCTGAGAGTTGAAGGCCAAAACATCTGGGGACCCACAGGTTGAGAACCACTGCCTAAGAGGATTGCACCCAATGGTTGCTCTAAATGTGTAGATCAGCTCAAATGACAGTAAATAAAAAGCAAGGGTTTTGATGCTTTGCAGTATTTATTTGTCGAATTTTATGCGCAGCCATACCTTTGGCTAGCCTCTTAGCTTGGTGTCTAAATGCCATGCATACAAATTCACAGTGCCTGTGACAGCATTACATTGCAATTTGATAAAAGATAACAGATCGGCACGAAATGTCTCCTGTAAGTGTAGTAGGTAAGGATCAAGGTTTCTTTCTCTCTATTAGATATTATCTCCTTTGTTACAAATCAAGTGACAACCCTCCTGTTAGCCCTGAAACCTGTGCTGCCATCTTGGAAAAAGCCCAGCTTGATAACTGGATCCTGGGGAAAACTAAGGTAATGTATTCACATACTTGACTCTCTGCTTAATGCAAGTATAAACATTACTTTTGCTGAGGATCAGATATTCAAAAGCATGGGTGGGAATCATTAGTGACAGAAATGTTGTTAAACTGTGGGATGCAAACATATTATGGGATATCATTCTGCCTTCTATAAGACATTCCTCCTGACATACCTTCTAAATGTTTTAGATGACAATTACTATCAGTCTCACCCAGGATGGCCAAAGAAGGTGGGTTTTGTAACCCAAAATGTAAGGAGAACACGAGATTGAAGAGAAATCCCCATATCAGTGTCAATGTTCATATGGTATAATAAATTAACTTTCTACCAATCTGGTTTATTCTAAATGAACTGTAGGTTCATGCACGGAATCTGTTTGTTCCCATTTCACTCTAAGCTTCAGTAACCATTAAACAGACTAGATTTGTTTAGTGCTTTGTATAGGAAAGAATTTCTGATTTTTTGCTCCCAATCACATTGAGAACCATAAACTAAGAATGAACTCTATCGTGAAATCTGGTTTGTGAAAGGAGTGACAACCTAGGAATTCTAGTTAGGACAGCATGTAAATAGAGGCATCCTTGTTAGCAGTCATTGGAGTAGAAGGAAGCAAAGTATTCCAGAATTGTTCGTTCATGGCAAGCTAGAATACTTGAGATGTCTTTGTCGGGATACTTGAGATGTCAGGCATTTCAGCCATTCTAGAGTTAGAGTTCCTATGTTCCTCAATGGTTCCCCTAGTTCTAATCAATCAAGAGAGACATTGCTCAAGGCATTAGTATGTCAGATGTTCATCAATTGAATATGTGTAACATGTAGTTCCCCTCCCTTTCCTGCTCTTTTTAAAAGGTCTTTCTCAAGTACTACCATGTAGAACAGCTGAATTTAATGCGAAAGGAAACAATCGACCGGATTGTTTTGATTCAAGCATGTGTCAGAGGATGGCTTGGTTCAAAGAGATACAGAAAACTAAAGGAAAAAAGGGAAGAAAGTGCAATTAAAATACAGTCAGGTAATAGTTTGATTTACTTCATTAAATTATGTGTAATTTTATGTATGTGTATATGTGTATATATCTTTGTATAATATGAAAATAAAATATTAACAAAGACATACACATCCAGATTCAATTATTTTTTATATTTTACTGAGCTATATTA
>JARBWK010000008.1:28978464-29020964 GCA_030556195.1 Anolis apletophallus | reverse complement strand
TATTGTTTTTAGGGAGTGAAGGTACTTCAAGTCCCATCATCCGTGGTCCGTTTCACACAAAACTGCACCAGGATTTAGAGTTGGTAATGAGGGCTCTGTGGGCCAGGTTTGGTGTTGATCAGTCATTGGATAAGGTTTGCAGCAGTCTTGGAAAGTGAGGGAAGGTACTGCAAGTTCCAACATCCATGGTCTGCCCTCCTCCAAACTTCAGCAGGATGTAGAGTGGGTCACTGGGGCTCTGTGTGCCAAGTGTGGTCTTTATCGGTGTTTGTTGGGGGTCGCAGTGGTCTGTGGGAACAGAGAGGTGTGAAAGTACTACAAATCCCATCATCCATTGTCAGTCCTCCCCCGAACCTCACCAGGACGTGAAGGTAGTCATGGGGGTTATGTGTGCCAAGTTTGGTCTCGATCAGTAATTGGATAAGGGTCGCAGTGGACTTGGGAAGTGAGTAGAGGTACTTCAAGTCCCATCACCCATGGTCTGCCCTCCTCCAAACTGCAGCAGGATGTAGAGTGGGTCATGGGGGCTGTGTGTGCCAAGTGTGGTCTGTATTGGTCCTTTCTGGTGGCCTCAGTCGTCTGTGGGAACCAAAGTGTTGGAAAGTACTCCAAATCCCATAATCCGTGGGTCATGTCCCCCGAACCACACCAGTATGTAAAGGGGGTTAGGGGGGTTATGTGTACCAAGTTTGGTGCAGGTCCATCACCCGCGCTGGTCGCTGTGGCCTGTGAAAGTGGCTGCCACATATCCGCCCTTCCGTCCTCCCGCCCTCCCGCCCTCCGCACACATACATACAAACATTCCGCTTTATAAAGGTATACAGATATAGTTTTATATGTTGTAAACCGCCCTGAGCCTCGGGAAGGGCGGTTTATCAAGTCAAAATAAATAATAATAATAATAATAATAAAGTTTAAAATAAACACTTTCAGTGACCTCTAACGCCTCTCTGCTTCTCCTCTCTTGAAAAGATCTAGAAATAAGCTGTATTTGCATAGGAGCCTAAACAGTTGATCAGCTTTTTTGGGCTTTCAAAAATGGGAACAGCCAGGAAGCAGTCTCCACAGGGGGTAAAGAGGGAAATCCTGAACTTTACATGACAGCAAGGCTACACAGTCATGGGAAAATTTGCTTTTTTGCCCAAAATCAGGATAAAAGAGGAACGCTTTGAATCGGGTTTTCCCTCCGTTGCTGTGAATGAGCGTGCATTGTGCACAAATGTCATCTGGCCACCCCCTTTTAACCTGTTCTCTCCCAAATTATAGGTACTGAATTCAAATTTACATTTACAGAATAGAGAACAGATAATAATTAAGTTAACACAAATGAGTTCACTTGTATGTTAATTACGCCGATTGAAACTTGCTGTATTCTTATTCGCTTTCTCATAGGCCATCTATTATTTTCACAGGCATGATGAACCAAGACTATAGACTATTAAGGAGTAGGACCAGCTCTACAATTAGCCATTATGATGGCACTGGGACATCAATGAGCATATCTGCAAATCGGATTTCATATATCTTTAATCTGACGGGACCTTCGATTGCCATTGACACAGCTTGTTCCTCATTTCATTATGCTTTGCATATTGGTTTGAATGCAATTAAACAAGGTAAATAAATCAGAGCAATTAATATTATGTAGTGAAATTACTTATATTCTGCCTTTTCTCAAATGAACTCACAGTGGTTTATCTGACCTTGATGGTCATTAACTACAAAACCTTTGAAATCATGGGATCATGTTAGCCAAAGAACCACTTCCTCCCATACAATCCAGATGTCCTCAGTTTCCGAGACCTGTCTTTGCTTCCTGTCATGTGGTATATCTTGTTGGGATGCTAGACATAGGATGGAGTCTTCTCTCCATTTCTCTGTGCTGCTGAAAACCACAGAGGCGATCACATGATGCAAGGCCACTTTTGGTAGTTGCCTGCGGTACTCTGTTGTGGCAGTGCAGGGAAATTGAGGGAAGACTGCACTGTTAGGAGTTGGGTACTACCCAACTCTCAATGGGAGAAGTTAGGTAGAAGCAGGGAAAGGATGTGAGATGGTTGCCATCCTTGAACACTGAAAGTCACAATATCTGATGGTAGGGAATGAAAGAAGACAGTTTTCTCAACTTTCCCTGCTTTCCCCGCTTTCATGTGATGATGTCCATAATTCTCTGTTGTGATACTTAACTTGTGGAAGCTCCCTTTCTTTTAGCTTTAGGCAAAACATTAAGGCATTTAGTTTCCATATAGGGGTTTTTATTCTCACATTCTTGCTGTGCCGCCTATTCTGGTTTGGTACTATAGAAAGGTCTATAAGCCAAACTACGTAGGAAGGTATAAAAAGTGTAGCACAATTAGCAAAGGAAGGTCACCAGAGCAGTAATTGTAATTTGGATGTATTGCATGACTGACATGTAACTATAGAAAAGCCACCAGAGCAGTATTTGTAATTTGGATATATTGCATGACAGACAATAGTTTTCAAAAACATTTCATGGCCTGACAGCAACACAACATGTGGCTCCAAAAATGCATCTTTAGGAAGTAGATAGCAAAGCTCAATTTGAAAGGAAGTAGATTTTCTGTTTTGTTTAATAAGTGATATTGTTTTTTGAATTACATATGGTTTCTTTGTTTTTGTTTTTTGCAAAAAGTAAACAGTGAGTCTAACAGTGCCTTAAACAAATGTTCTTTCAACCCACAGGAGATTGTGAAGCCGCTCTTTGTGCAGGAGTTAGCTGCATCATAGAGCCTGGAGTTTTTGTATCTCTTAGTAAAGCAAAAATGATCTCTCCAGAAGGAATGAGCAAACCCTTTTCTACAAAAGCTGATGGCTATGGAAGAGGAGAGGGCTGTGGAGTTCTCTTGCTGAAACCTTTAAAGAGGGTAAGGATGCCACATAGAGTTTGTTTGATATAAATCCCACATATTTTCATGAGGGAGGTATGGCTTATTTAATGTACATTTCAGTCATAGTTTTCAAATGGATAACTATTGTTCATAGAAAAATGATATAATTTTGTAAAATATAAATTATCTCAGAAAACAGGATTTTTAAAAAACTCTTAATAAATGGTGTCCTATTTTCCTTCTTCCAAAACAGGCACAGGAAGACTTCAGCAAAATATGGGGAGTTATCAGCATGAGTGCTGTCAATCAAAATGGAAGGTCTGTAACTCCGATCACCAGACCATCTCAGCAGGAGCAAGAAAATTTGCTACGCAGAATTTATCCAGCGCATGTTGATCCGTCCACAGTACAATATGTTGAAGCACATGGCACAGGAACCCCTGCGGGAGATCCCGTTGAAGCAGAGAGTGTAGGCAATGTCATTGGTAAAAAGAGGCCTTCTAACTTCCCACCTATCAAGATTGGCTCCGTTAAAGGGAATGTCGGACACACAGAGTCTGCGGCTGGGGCAGCTGGCTTAATCAAAGTCCTTCTCATGATGCATCATGGCAAGATTGTTCCGTCCTTGCACTTTTCAGAAAGCACTAGCAGTATCAATACAGAGAGATTAAACCTTTCCATTCCAACAACAGTAGAGAAATGGGATGAGCCCAGTGAATTTGGAAGAATAGCTGGGATCAACTCTTTTGGATTTGGAGGAACCAATGCCCATGTGGTTGTCAGGCAGTTTAAGCAAACCCAAATTCTTCCTTCAGTCAAAAGGCCTGTAGAATTATTTGTTATTTCTGCAGCTTCTGTTAATTCCCTCAAGTTGACAATGGAAGACATGGCTAGATACCTTAAAACAAGAGACACCGTAGCACTGCCAAATCTGGCCTATACTTCAGCATGTAGAAGAAGCCATGTACCCTACAAACACAGAAAAGCATTTGTGGTGTCATCTCTCCAGCAGTTAGAACAAGAACTTGGTTCTGGGGCAGAAATGGAAATAGTTCCTGCAAAGAAGCCTCCGCAGCTGGTTTTTGTATTCTCTGGAAATGGCCTGAATGTGAAAGGGGCATTTGAGACTTTATTGAGATCCGAGCCAGTGTTTAGAGAAAAATATCATGAAATTAAAGCAATATTTCAGAAATATTCCACCATAGATATTTTCAAATTAATGAAAAATGACGAGGAGGATTTGTCAAGGCCTGAGGTTGCCCAGCCCTTAATCTTCACATTGCAGGTAGCTTTGGTTACCCTTCTGCAATATTGGGGCATCAGGCCAATTGCAGCTGTTGGGCATTCGGTTGGCGAAGTGGCTGCTGCCTATTGTGCTGGTTTGATTTCCCTGGAAGATGCTGTCAAAGTCATCCATCACAGGAGCAGGCTACAGGCTAAAGTTACTGGTGGTAAAATGCTAGTTGTTGGGAATATCCCTGTCCATGAAGTGTCAGAGGCCATTGGTGCATACTCCAGCAAAGTCTGCTTAGCAGCATTTAACAGTCCTCAATCTTGCACCTTGTCAGGGGATGCTGATGCCATTGATAACCTTCAGAAGCATCTAGCTGAGCATTATAGTACAAGAAACATATTTCTTCACGTCTTAAATGTTCCAGCTGCATACCACAGCCACATGATGGATCCAGTATTGACAGAGCTGGCAGCAAGTCTGTCAGATTTGAAGAAAGGGAATCCAGAAATTAACTTGATATCATCCACAACAGGGAAGGCTGCTTCAGGTGGTGATTTTGTCACCGGCAACTACTGGGCCAGACAGGCTCGAGAAGCTGTTTGTTTTTCAGAGGCTATAGTGACGTCAGCAAAGGACAAGGATGATATTGCATTTGTAGAAATAGGACCACAAAGAGCCTTGCAGAGGTACATACAACAAACCTTAGGGATGCAGACCAAAGTATTTCCCTCTTTGCAAATTTTCAAAGATCATGAAACACTTCTCAATTTAGTAAAAGGCCTCTTTGAACTGGGACTGAATCCATCCTGGGACCATCTCTTTGAGGGATATCAAGGTATACCAGCATCCTATCCCAGGTATCAGTTTGATCATAAAACACTCAGGTCATTTAATAACCAAGACAGACAGACAACTGAAAGAGTTGGAAGCTTAAACCATCTGTTAATCCACAATGTTAGCCATGATAACACCGAATTCAGGTGTTCTTTATCCACGGCACTAACTCCTTACCTGTTTGAACACAAACACAATGGCGTTGCTCTAGTCCCTGGGGCTCTTTTTGTGGAGCTTGCTCTCGCTGCTGTGCTGACTGGCTCCAGATCAAAAGTGCCCATAAATTTATATCAGCTAAGCATTAAGTTCACCTCACCCTGTGTTTTAAATGAGGATCCCCATAATTTAAAGGTAAAACTGGACTCGCAAAAAGAAGGAAGAGATTTCAAAATACTATCTTCTTCATCAAATGCGGTTTACACATCAGGACGAATCAAACAGAACTCAGAAGTCTGTATTGAAGAAAAGAGCATTGCATGTAAAGATATTTTTCAGCGGTGCAAATTGTGTGTCAGCAAGAATGAAGTGTATCAAAGTCTGGCAAATTTTGGATTTCATTATGATTCGATATTCAAGCAGCTCAGTGATGTGTTCCTTTGTGAAGAATTGAAGGAAGCGATAAGCATTATCAAAGTGAGTAAAGAGATTAGGGAAGAAATGCATGAGTATGTTATCCATCCAGTGCTCTTAGACTGTTTTATGCAAATGACAGGAGTTGTGACTCGAAAATCTTCTAAAAGTGGCATGTGGTTTCCATCAAGCATAAACAGTTTGGTAATTCTTCGGCCTTTAGAGGAGGAAATGATGATATATATGAAAATCAACAAAGCTACTGAGAACTACCTCGAGTTTTGTGGCTGCTTCACAGATAAACATGGCTCTGTTTTGGTTGAGATGAAACGAGTTGGGATAACTCTCATCAAGGAAACATCCAGGAATGAAAATAATTTGCTTTTTGAAAACAAATGGAAAGAAGCTCCACATTCTACAATGATCCAAACCCCAGGAGAAGGACTGAGATTTGCAGTCTTAGCTGACAAGACTGGAGTGTCTCAACAGCTGAAAAAATACTTGCACGAAAGTTCTACCTTTCTGATGTATGAAGAGTGGGAGGAATTACTAGAGCGCAGGAGCCCTGAATCCCCTTCTCTGGACAAAATGAAGGCAGAAGTACAAGAGTGCGGTGACGTTTTGTTTATGTGGGGAATCCGAAGACTGAATGAAAAAACACCAGACACCATTGTTGCAAGTTTATCAAAGTGCTGTGAAGCTTTCCGTCAAGTTGTTATTGCATTGAAAGAAAAGAGACACCCGCAATCGTCCATCAAGCTCATCACTTACAGGACTGCAGACAGGAATGTCGACCACGTGAATCCTGGCTTTGCTTTGTATGGCATGGTAAGAAGCTGCATGCTTGAAGCTACAGACATTGCTTTCCAGATGATTGATATCAGCTCAACAAGTACCATGGACATCCTGGCCTTAGTGGATGTTTTAGGGGGATACAAACCAGATCTCTATCCTGAAATCTGGATTAATCAGGGGAATATCTACACTTCTGAAATCAGGCGCACTCAGCTTAAAGATGTGACCTACAATAATATTTCCCTGTCTATCGGTCATAACTCTAAGCTGGAGCCATTCCGTCTTTATACATGTGAGCCTAATGCAGCAAGAGGCATGTTTGCTGAGATGTCTAATTCCACTGATTTTCCTCTTGATAATCATAGTGTAGAATTGGAAATTGAAAGAATACATATCCACACGGAAGAGTATTATCCTGTTAGTGTTTGCAGCAGTAACTTTGGAAATGCCTTGTATTGGAATTCACAAACCGCTGATAAGTACCAACTCATGGCTTTGGACTACAGTGGAAAGGTAGTTGCAACAGGCACTGATGTGAAGAAGCTCAAAGTGGGGGATGATGTTGTTTCATGTTATCCGGTGGCTGGATCTTCAAGAGTCATTATTCCAGAAGCGGTATGTCTTAAAACTCGAAAAATGCCATGTTTTGAAATGGTGCCCTGTATGTCTTTTTTCAGGATAGCATGGGAAATTGTGCATCAGATGCTACCAATAACCAAACAGAACAGATCCTTGGGCATTATTTCTCCTGAGCCAGAGTCAGTGCTGTGCAAAGTACTTAGTCACTCAGCCGAGGAAGCTGGCTGGAAAACAGTGTGCACAGTACTTGACGGCAGGCTGGAGGAACGTGTAGCTCAGTGCAATGCACTTGTTTTTCTGGCTCCTGTGGACAGATTACCCAAAGAAAAGTTAGTTAATCTCCCACATCTCAGGGATGTTGTAGTCCTACCAGATAACCACCAGTCTGAATGCATAAGATCTCTGATTGGAAGTGATCACGAAAACTTTAGAATTCATCTTCTCAACCTTGCCACTATTTTCCAGAAGGCTTCTTTGAAACGTTCTCAGAAGGCTTTTTCCAACTGGCTAAAATCAATACAACTGAATCAATTTAGAAGCATGCCCTGTTCCATATTCCAACAGGCAGGGAACAGTGAGAGGGCAGACTTCGTGACCTCATCCACCTTTGCCTGCAGGTCCGTCTCGCTTGCTGTGCTGAAAGGCAATGCGCAGAAAAGCATTATTTCTGACATACCCATGTATGAGTCCCAAAGGAAAATATTTAAGCAGAATGCTGTTTACATTGTCACAGGAGGGCTCACTGGGCTTGGCTTTGAAACTGTGAGATTTATTGCTCAAAATGGAGGAGGGCGCATTGTCATTCTTTCCCGAAGAAAGCCCAGTCCTGAGAAGCAAAACGAAATCCATAATATAGAGAACCAGAATGAAGGGAGCCAGATAGTCAGTCTGCAGTGCAATGTAATCTTTCAACCAGAAGTTAAGCGTGCTATCAGTGCAATCAGCAAAGTTTTTCCTAACTGTCCCATCAAAGGTGTATTTCACAGTGCTATGGTTTTACATGATGCAGTCCTTGAAGCTTTGACTCTCGATACCTTTGAAAAAGTTTTAAGTCCAAAGGTTGCTGGAGCTATCAATCTTCACTATGCCACTGAAGGGCAGGATCTCGACCACTTTGTGTGCTATTCATCCATTTCTTCCTTTTTGGGGAATTCAATGCAAGCAAACTATGCTGCTGCCAATTCCTTCCTAGATCTTTTCTGCCATTACAGGAGGAACTATGGATTGCCAGGACAATCCATCAACTGGGGTGCCTTGAATCTTGGAGTATTGCAAGATCAAAATGACATTCAAAATCTTTTGGAATCAAGAGGTATTGCAACTCTACAACTGAATGAAATTTATGAGTATCTGAAAACAAGCTTACTTCTGAATAATACTCAGCAAGCAGTTGCAAAGCTAAACTTCAGGGCTTTGAGCAGTCATTACTTTTCTCGAAATCCAGCATTTAAAAGCCGTATGTATACAATCATTGGAGAATTCATTGGAAATGATCCTGAGCAGCAAGAAAAAACTGTTGCCCATACTTTGGCTCCTGGGAAAGCTGAAGACTATATCTTGTCATTGGTGAGCCAGCTCACTGGTGCAGACCCAAGTGATATCTCAATGAGTACATCCCTTTTTTCTGCTGGAATAGATTCTATGTTAGCCATGTCTTTACAGAACCACATTTTTCAGGAACTAAAGGTTGATGTGCCCCTTGTGAAATTACTTGACCCAGAGACTACAGTACTTAGATTAGCATCATTTGTAGAAGAGAAATCCACGGAGGCCAGGATTTCCAAAATGTAATTAGGGAGTAATTAGGGAATGAGAACTGCTGGAAAAGCAAGACAAATGTTGATGATATTTATTTCAATTTTAAATGATGCTAGTACTAGAGATGTATAATTAAAATCTGCTAAAATTGATTAGGTTATGTCAATTTCCTGAAACAACTAATTCTGGAAGACTGCCTTTGCAATGTTTGTCATATATTTAATGTTCATTTTCATTTGTTACAACATCTAAATTAGAGAGTTTCAGAGGCTTTGTTTACCCCCAGGAATTTTAAAAGTGGTTTGTGGATTTAATCTCAAGTATGCCTAGATGGCCCATGTGGTCTCTTTCAACTCTATTATTCTATGATTCTATGTAGCATCTAATGACACTATGCCTGTGTATGGAGATGCACCTTGAGCATGTATTCCATATTTCACTCCAATATCTAAAAGTTCAATAAAGTAATTGTAGGAAAGTAAAACCAAAGTTCACATTTTGGTGAACCAAAGATGTGTTTTTATATAATGGAAACTATGTAATAAAATATAACCGCTAAATATGCAATTTTTAAAAACAAATGATTTCCAGATGTACTTAATGTTGGGGAAGCAGCCTTTTCAAGCCTCCTCTATATGATGTTTTCTGTTTTGTAATGTGTCATTTTGTAACCTGAAGTATATGTTTTATTTGATTTTCAGTTTCCTTAACTCTATATCCCTAGAGCAGTGACAGTTTAGAGCATTGAGGTTTAAACAGCATGGCAGTTAGAGAATGTCTGTTGAGGAACGACTGTTAGAGAAGTGTGTTGGAGTGCAGAAGGTCATGTTAGGAAGTTAAAAAGTATTGAGCCTTGTGTTTTATTTGAAACCAAACTCTTATTAAAGAGAGCTGTATAAAACAACATAGTTTATGAAGAAATTGTTAAAGATTGTAAATTCAAGATACCATCTCTCTGAAATGTTACTGAAGATTTTAAACCTTGACAAGAAATGTGTCTATATATTTAAATACATGAAGTTATCAGTAAACAAAACTTGTTATCTTTAAAAGAAGTCTGCTTGCATCATTGTCTGCTGAAAGCATCAAAAAGAAATAAAATATCGACATGCCCAGCGATAATCTATTACCAAATAAATTGTGCTACCCCGATTAGGTTGTGATCCTAACAGTTCATGAACCACTATCTCCAATAATTAAGGCATTATTTACTTATTTAAAACCTTTATATCCTGATCTTCTCTATCTCCATAAAGGGACTCAGACTGGCTAACAGCAAGATTCAGTGCTAACAATAGGAACACTTTGGTTTTGAATTTCCTGTGTTAAAGGTAAAGTGCTGGTTTGTGTTCCAGAAGATGAATATAAATACCTTTTTAGTTGATAAGATTTGTATGTAGTGCTAATTCTCATAATTCAGAATTGATATTAAAAGAGAATGTCTTGAGGAGGAAATGCTGAGATCCCAAATGAAAATTCCTCTTTGTCCCTTTGTATTGCACTAGAGACATTGTAGGTCATTATGCATTTAACACCATATTCTTCAACCCTGAAGAATGATTTCACATACACTATATATTCATGTATAAGTCAACCCAACATTATCCCACAGGTGGGAGGGAAGCATTTGGAAGAGTGGGATCTCGTCTTACCCCAGCAAGGTCCATCTTTGGGGACATCCCATATCCTTTCATCCCATATCCTTTCCTCATCTTCCCCTTCCCCATGCTTCCCCCTGCTTTCTTCAATCAAGAGTCGGTAACATCCTGAAAATGAAGTCTTCTCTGGCCTCTGTGGCTTTTCTTTTTTGCTAGCATGCAAAAACTGAAAGAAAGAAAATGGTAGTGGTGGTGGGGGAGACATACATGGGATAGATAAGGTCCTATGTCAATGGAAGGTTTGTGGACCATGGATAAGTTGAGGGTCATTCCACAAAGAGGAGGAAGAACCAATGCTGTCTTGGAGGGGCCGCTACCCTTTGCCACTACTTCTCTTTCTCTGTCTAGGCATCCAAAAAGGCTAGGAGAAGAGGATTGGTGCTTCCTTTAGGTTCTCTCAGGACAGACTAAGCTCTTGCTTTTCACTGTTCATACGTTGAACAATGTTTGTGGTATGTGTGATTTTTTGACTAAAATTTCTACATTTATATACATGTGTATATAGAGTAGTAAAGGTGCTATCCAGATTTAGGGTAGTAAACTCTGTACTATAGTTCCAGATCCCTGACGGTTACATATGTGGTCTCCATCATCTTATTCAACTTACGAGTTGCTGTTCCTAATTTAGATAGTAGCACACATTGCAAGGAATATTAGGATCTGTTGTTTTTCATTAGTGGTATGGAGATTTTGTAGCTGTGGCTCTGTTGCTACTTCTTTGTCACAACAATTCTATCTTTCCAAAATATTAGTCATGTTTCATGAGGTTTCCCGGATCTGTGATGCTTGAGAAACAGCATATTTATTATTATTATTTACAGCATTTTTCTCCAGCCCTTATCTACCCCCATAGGGGGACTCAGGGTGGCTAACAAGGCAGCAATTTGGTGCCACCATCAATAGCATAATACGACGGTACATAGTCTTGTATTTCCTGCATGTCAGGAACTATAACTGGTAGTTATAGTTAAACCAGCCAACCTAATCTTATCATATGTAAAAAAATCTGTAGGACAGTTAGATGCCTCATATATATTTCTGTAGAGAGTTAGGAATTGTAATCTTCAACATGGGAACTGTTTGCCACTTTTAACTGATCTTTATGAAGAGTATATGAGCCCTGAGAAATCCACACCTCAGGTAGGTCTTACTTAAACAGATTACACCTTTATTAAAGAAATAAAATGTAATAGAAAAATCAATTTAAATGTAGCATGGACTTTATTTATTTGCCTGTGTACTATAAGTATAATATTAATAGCTTTATCTTGTATTTCATATGTGTGTGTGTGTGTGTGTCCATAGCAGTGGTTCTCAACCTGTGGGTCCCTAGATGTTTTGGCCTTCAACTCCTAGTAATCCCAACAGCTGGTAAACTGGCTGGGATTTCTGGGAGTTGTAGACCAAAACACCTGGGGACCCACAGGTTGAGAACCACTGGCCTATAGTGAGCTAAATCCAATATTAGCCTCATTGAACTAAAAGAAAATTATTTTGATTTCAGCGGATCTATGCCCAAAATTTCTTTGAGCATTCCTTGACTTTAAAAAGTCAATTTAAATAGATGTATGACTTGAAGGAACATACATAACAATGGATTCAACACGTGATAGATGTGCATATATAAATGTGAGATAGGTCAGATCTTTTCCCCTTGGAAATGATAGGATTCAGTTTTGTAGTTATATCCTGGTTGCACAATTCTGAACCATATAGCAGAATATGTGTGACCAATGTCCTATAAAATGAGGCACTCCCTCATTCACTTCACCTCATTCACCTCTTTCTCAAAAAAAAAAATTTGAGAAATTATTGAAAATACTACTTCAAGTAAATATGTAGCTGATTTGATGAGAATATTAGGAAACAATAAAATCAATGTAAAATATCAATATTTATTCAAATTGATGATTCTTGCAGGAAAGGCCGCAATAGCTTGGGGTTGGAAAAATGAAGAAAAAAAAGGAATATGGTCAATTACTTGTTTAATCATGTCCAATCAGAAATTGTAGCAAGTGTAATCTGTGAGGATAAGAAGGAAAATAAAATGAGAAAAATTAAAGAGAAATGGTAGATATGTACTCAATGGATAAAAGACGCAAAGCCAATGTAAATATTGTACAGAGATGGGGAAAGCTGAGCTCATGGAGGAAGAGTTCTAATGGCAATTGTGGTTAAGGAAATTTAAATAGGTAACTTTAAATAAAAGTTGCTCAATTTGAACCCAATATTTTGTGTCTCGTCTCTTTTGTTCAGGGGGTTGGAGGGCAAATGGCCGATATATATTCAATGGATAAAAGTGGCAAGGCCAATGTAAATATTGTATAGAGATGGGGAAGTTCAGTATATCCTGAACTTATAGTACCAGGGAGTTGGTAAGTGGTTTCCATTGAAAAGGTATCTCATCAATACTGTTTTCATGGAAAAGGATTTAGCTTTTAAAATCTGATGTACCCAGCTAAACTCACATAGGCATTGATAAAACCTATTGTGTGTATTAAAATGTATATGCAGGAGCATTTCTATGAAAATGTCTTTTGCAAATTGTTCTGTTTCTAAGCTTGATGTGCTCAGGTAAGCTGTGTAAGAATTTAAATAACCTAGTGTTATTTAGAATGTATTTTGCAGAATATAATTTATTGGAATGTATTTTACAAATTGCTTTTGTGTAAAACCTGCTGTAACCAGAAGGTATTGGTAAGTTTAATATTATATAATAGTCCTAGTTAGGTTTGTCGTTTCTCAACTAATTTTGTTTGTAATTCGTTTAAAATTCACATTAGAAGCGGTTTTGAAGCGCTTTAAGCAACTCGGAACTGACGTTATAGATTTGAAGCAGAGAGTGCCATATTCGTATGGGTTGCGTTAATGTATATGCATGATTTCCGCCCTTCTCTTGTTGTCTTCCCCTCATTGGCTGCAGGAGATCAGGGGGTTCCATGCAATCACCTGCTTTCCTGTATCAAATGAGGAGAAAAGACATCTAGAAGGGTAGGGTTAGGCCGCCATTAGGCTTTAAAAAGCTGCAGCGCGCGCAGCATGGCTCATTCCGTTTTGGTTTGCTGGGTGGAAAGGAAGAGAGAAGCTGGAAGGGGAAAGGGCTGGGAAGGAAAGGGAAGGCTAGGCTTCTTTTTGATGGGGATAGGGGTTGGTGCTGTGAGTGAGCTCCTGAAATTGGACGGTGGGGCACAGCGCGACGTGCCAATACAAAGCAAATATCTTTGTTAAACTTTTGGAGAAGCCTGTTATTGCCTTCTGCCTGTGTTTGTTTAGCTTTACTCCATGTGTTATACCTGTGTTATAAAGGGTTTTTTAGGGTCTCCTCGTGAGTTTGGGAAATCGCAAAACCCATAACTCAAGCCAACTTTTGTGGGTATCCCTTTGCCTGTGTTTTTTTTTTGTCCTTTCTCCACGTGAAATACCTGTTTTTGCCCTATAAAGTGCATTTTTGGGTCTCCTGCAGAGTTTGGGAAATCACAAAGCCCATCACTCCCGCAAACCTTTGGGTGAGTAAAGCACTCTGCCTGCCTCTGTCCTTGCAGCACTCCTGCATTGATTCACTAGACTGCCTGTTGTACCTTTTTCAGCCCACAAAAGGCTCTTTCTGTGCTCCCACAAGAGTGTTGGGTATCGCCAAGCCCATCGCTCACACAAACCTCTGGGGAAAGCACTCTGCCTGCCTCTGATTGTCCTTGCAACACTCCTGCATTTACTAGACCGCCTAGTGTACCTTTTTAAGCCCACAAAAGGCTCTTACTGTGCTCCCACAAGAGTGTTGGGTATCGCCAAGCCCATCGCTCCAGTCAACCGCTGGGTAAAGCACTCTGCCTGCCTCTGCTTCTCCTTGCAGCACTCTCTCTGGGCTCCCAGAGTTTTGCGGACTGCTACACCCATAACACCAGCCAATATTTTGGAAAAAGCCCTGTGCCCTGTGTTTGTTTGCCTGCTCTCCACTCCTGCATAGCCTGGGGCATGTAATCAACAAAACTATTGATAAAAAATTCCTTTCCTCCCTTTGGGGATCCCAGTTCTTCTTTGCCTTCTGAAATGAAACGTTCTGCTGGTAGTGCCTTGGGCCATAAGGCCCCTATCCCTTTGCTGCGTTGATCCAGAACAAACAGGAGAGGGAGGGGTAGGAACATCTCTCTGCAGGTGCGTGCCACTGCTAGGCCTTTATGGGCCGCAGCTTCTGCAAGCTCTCCGAGAGCTCCAGCTTCTGCCCGTTACTCAACTCAAGATGAAATTATCCTGGTGATGGCAGACCTAGACACTGAAAGTGTTCTGGAAACAACATCTTTTTCATTGGATCACCGCGATCTGGAGGAGGGCTGCTCGTGGGATGTTTTGCCCTCGTTCCTCCAACACCCACCCCCACCCCTCCAACATCAACCGAGGAGATAACCCCTCCACCCCAACACTTCTGCATATGGGAAGGCCCAGGTCCCTGCTCTGGGATTACTTTACAGTCCATCCTCAAAAGGCCACCGTGGCGGTTTGTAGGCATTGCGGTGTCTGCGTCAGCAGGGGGAAAGACTTGCAGCATCTTGCCACAAGCAGTCTAAACATGCACATGAAGAGGTATCACCCTACTATTAATGTTTACGGAATCGAAACCGGAAGCACCAGCAGCAGTGCCCTGACTAGTAGTCCTACCTCGCCTACAGGCATCATGCAGCCTACGATCGACACCTGGGCCTTTCATGTGGGCAGGGTGAGAAGTGGGGTAAAGCAGCCATCTGAGAAGGAGATCACACAGTGCCTGGGAGAGGTGATGGTTCTCGACCACCACCCTTCCGAATGGTAGAACGGGAGGGCTTCCGACGAGTAATAAACCTCCTTGCACCATGTACAAGATCCCAACTTCCCATACCTTTTCAATAACCGTAATTCCTGCCTTGTTTGATGGATGCAAGGAACACCTGAAAACCGCCCACGTCCACTTCACCTCCGACATTTGGTCCACAGTGGGAGGAGACCATTCCTGTCTGCCCCCCACCTCTCACTAGTGGGAGAAGGAGGGAAGCTTCGCGGCGGGTCAGCGCTGGGCCCTGCTGGCCCTGGAGGTGGTAGACAAGGATCATAAGGCCAACACCATCTGCCTATACTTGCAAGACATGATGAGGGAGTGGATGCAGCATAATCTGCAATTGGGGTTCATGGTCACCGATGCCGGAAATAACATGATAAGGGAGGTGGAAAGTGCCGGCTTTACCGACGTCTCCTGCCTGGTGCACATACTGCATAACATGGTGAAAGATGGCTTAAAGGGCCCTGAAGAACTCAGCCCCAGCAACATCATGCACCTAAGTGAGCGCTGCCGCAAAATCGCCGGCTTCTTCCACCGCCTGGCTCCTGCGTGACAGGCAGGCCCTGGAGGACCTTCCACAACACAGATTGCTCCATGATGTTTCCACCCGCTGGAACTCCGCCTACAAGATGCTGGAGCACATGGTGAAGCAGCAGAGGGCCGTCCACAGTGTTTCGCTGTCGATCACCACCCCGATGAACACGCTGGTCCCAAACAAACAGGAGTGGCTGACCATCTCTCAGCTGGTCCACATACTAAAGCCCTTCAGAGATGCCACCGAAGCTCTCTCTGCCCACACAGCCCTACTCAGCGAGGTGCTCCCTGACATAAAACAGCTGAAGAAGCACTTGGAAATGCTTGAGGGCCACAGTGTGTTGCAGTCCATGGGCAGGACTCCACAGTCCCAGGAGGTGGTCAGGAAGTTGGTCCGCAAATGTCTTGAACCACTGAAGGAGAGTAAGACTCATATGCTGGCAGCTCTCTGCGATCCTCGTATCAAGGACACCATCTGCCCCCAAGACTTACCGAGATGGAAGAATGAACATGTCGCGCTCATGGGAGAGGCAAACCAATGGAGGGGGGGGGGGACGACGCGACTGCCCGGCTCAAGCCGCAACATCCATTCCCCCGAAGAACCCAATTGGCAACCCCGGCTCCATCTGCCCCGTCCTGCAACCCTAAGGCACCGAGGGAGGATACTCAGCGCCACAACGCTTTCATGAAGGAGGCCATGGCCTTGATGGCAGAGGAGGGAACTTCTTTGGCAGTCCAAGTGGCCATGATAGACTCAGCCGAGTCTTCCGTAAAGCGTTACTTTGAAGAGCCTCTTGGGCCTTTCTCAATCGATCCCTTGGCCTACTGGGCTTTCCGTACTACCATGGGGCGGCCGGATCTTGCTCACGTTGCCTGCAAGTTCCTCAGCTGTCCGCCTACCAGCGTCCAGAGCGAGAGGGTGTTCGGCCTGGCAGGAGATGTTGTGATCCTTCCACAGAGCTTGCTGGACCCCCTGCGCTGGAGAAACTGGTCTTCCTGAAGGCCAACCTGGCCATTTTGGGCTTCCCGGATATTGGTTTCAACACCACCACCGTTCCATAAATCACTCTTCTTTGTAATCAATAAATGTATTCAATTCAAACAGCACCATTGCTTTGTGATTCCTTTGGTCCCTTTAGGCTGGCCTGCATGGCGAGAAAGGAACGCCAATTTTCTTTCTGGTGTATCTTTAATTAATTCAAGCCTTGGTACCTAGTAAAACAAGTCAGAATCACAATCCTTGTATTGTGGTTTGTTTGGGGGGGGGGGTGCAGCCCTTCAGCTGTAGCACTACTAACACTTTCTTTGGTTCTGTACTCTTGTAGTCATTGCTTTGATAGCAAGGAATGGTACTGAAAGCAATGCTTAGAAATTTTTGCAACCAAACCTAAATCTACCTCATTCCCTATCCCCTTTCCCCATTTAATCCAAAGCAATGTTAGATAGCGGTCTCAGTGGCTCCAAATACACTTGGTCCTCACCCTCCCTTCCTTTGAGTGTTTGTCAGTCCTCCTCCTCAAATGCTCCTGCGAGTGATCATTTAAAATGGAAACCACTGAGCCATGGGAGATGCCTATGGCTTCCACAATCTCTCGCACTTTCAATTTCTGATCGGCCAACACCATATCGTGAATTTTTTCAATTGTTTCGGGTGTAGAGGCCTTAACTGGGCATCCAGAACGTTCGGCATCTTCCGTGCTTGTATGGCCACAACGAAATTCAGTACACCACTTTTTTACCATTGAAATTGTAAAAAGTCCCCATTGTATTATCAAGCTTAGCCTTGGTTTGAGTGATGGTTTTTCCCGCAAAAAATAATGCTTAATGAGCACACAAAATTCACTTTTTCCCATTTTCTTCTCAAATCACGTGGTAGTCTGCTATCAATGGCTGACAAACACAAACTAAATGACACAGCTTATTCAAATTTTGACAGGAGTCAACTGGCAGATGCCTGTTGACAGGAGTAGTGTTGCCCTTTCAGTTAAGAGGCGGGAGATTCAAAAAGTCATGGACTTATTTTCATGACCTTTTCTATGTGGCTGAGTGAGAAACCCAGGTCTGTCATCTTACGGCATGACACTTTCATGTCGACGGGACAGGACAAGATGTTGAGGAATGCCATAAAGCGGTGGAACTCTTTGAGGTTGCACAGAGATATCTTCTGGTTCTTTATTACATGAATTCCTTTTCTACTATCCGTACTTTCATGATCTCTTCTTCTTCTGCATTGCTGAGTGAGAATCAGAGGTCTGGTCTGCGTCATATTTAATCTGTGCCGCTTCGACAATGTAGCCGCATCCACCTCCCCCCAATAGCTCACTGATCTAATTTGCAACAAGGTTGCAGGGATCCTAGAAACCAAAACATGTTCAAAAGAGCAACACTGAAGTGCTAAAACAGCTTCAATAACTACAGGAAGAATACGCTTTCTGAATGTTTTAATGTAATTTTCTTCTTTTACGTGGTTGAGTGAGAAACAGTGGTCTGTGATCTGAAAGCATGACACTTGGAGAGTTGTTGGTGGCCCCCAAGACCAGGGGGGAGATGTCTGGGGGGATTAGTCCCCCGGAGCAGTAGGTGGAGGAGGTGGTGGGGAAGACCAGGCCAGTGTTTCTCACTCTGTCACGGAGGAAAAGGAATGAAATACTGACCTGGTGGGGGCTGCAGTGGCTCCCAAGACCAGGAGGAGATGTCTGGGGGGATTACTCCCCCGGAGCAGTAGGGGGAGGAGGTGGTGGGGAAGACCCAGGCCAGTGTTTCTCGCTCTGACATGGAGGAAAAGAAAACACTGGCCTGGTATTGACACGAAACAGGTGGGGATCCCATTTACATTCCCCCATCAACCTGGTCTTTTTGATAAATCATTTGGCGTACCTATTAACTGGATGAGACGAGATCTTCGTGAACATTAATTCACTTTGGATGCTCTTTATACTATTGTTGAGTTTTGTGTTCCTCTAATTGAACCACTTCAGAACCGTGACATTGCATGTCCTTTAAAAACTATAAGGAACAACTATCCTGGGTTTTATGCTTGGAAAATACGGACTTTATGAATATATGGACTATTTAACTCCAACTTTCTAAGATCCTTCGGACTAAGTATACTAATCGTTATAAGGAACTTTGGGTATATATTTTAGTACAATGATTGAATGATTGATGCACTTTACATATGAAAGTATCACTTGATGGGTTTTTGCACCTCATTGTCATGTACTATTTCCCCTTTTGTTGAGGTTCTTGCTTAGTACAGCTGATTTCCCTTGTATTAGAGGGAAAGGGATTTCCCCAGGTTTCCCCTGTCCCGTTGTCAGGTTTATGTATGTTTTCGCGCATTGCGCATGCATGGGCGCCATTAACGAAATCTTTACAAATTTCGTTACTTTTAACAAAATTAAAACGAATTAAAGATCAAAATTTTCAGAAGTACATCAGATTCGAATCACAAGGCCCCCCAACATACACAACGAGTTTTGAACCATTTTTTTAATCAACCAGGCCTACTATTATATAAATGCAGATACATTTGTGTACCATTTATTTCTTTATTTTAATCTGAAGTGTTTTAAAATGTGTCTGTTGACAAGGGAATTCATTTCAGTGGGATCACTGAAGCTCTTTCTTTCATATTTAGGGATTTTCTTAGTGTGAACTTGTTGCATAATTTTGTAAAATATTGAGGAGAACATTTTTGCAAATTGTGCATATGTTAATAAGGCATATTAAACATAAGAATATTTGCAAATATTATTTACATGACAATTTCACTGTTATAAAATCATAGAATTAAAAGGCATAGACGTATTAGTTTTGTACTGGCTTTGAACATTTGCCATTTTGGGTTGCTGTGAGTTTTCCGGGATGTATGGTTATGTTCCAGAAGCATTCTCTCCTGACATTTCACCCACGTCTATGGCAGGAAATCTCATAGGTTGTGAGGTCTGTTGGAAACTTGGAAAGTGGGGTTTATATATCTGTGGAATGTCTTTTTTGTTTGAGGCATGTTTGAATGTTGCAATTGACCATCTTTATTAGCATTGAATAGCTTTGCAACTTCAAAGCATGGCTACTCCCTGCTTGGGGGAATCTTTTGTTGGGAGGTTTGCAATTTCACTTTGGAAGCTGCCCTGAGTTCCCTTGGCAAGAGAAGGCAGGTTAAAAATAAAGGATTATAATAATAATAATTATTAATCTTTCCACTGAAGAAAACCTAACCCATTTCCTCTCTGATACTTGGATGAAAATACTGCTCACCATTGACTATCCAGTAGAAAAACATTTTACCTACAAAGGAGAGGTATAAGATGCTTTGTTTCTGCTTTTGAGTGGCTTTCTGCTCTTAATAAATAGGCTATGTTTTAATATATGAACTGTTGTGATTTACCCGGCGCCCAAAGTCCAAATGCAATACACTCACAGATAAGAGGAAAAATGAACAGGAAAATCTTTACTCTTTACTCAGCAGAGATGAAACATAAACTTGCAATGTTGCATACAAAAATCAAACAGTGCAATAAACTTACATAGTCCTTGTAAGAAACATAGAATAAGGCATCTTCATTTTCATTCACATGAAAGAGCAAAACATAAACCTTGAGTAAATAGCTATTCCACCATAGCCTCCTTCGGAGTAGCTTCTCCAAACTGCTCCCCAGAGCAAAGCCTTTGAGCATAGATCTTCTCAGAGAAAAAGCTTTCTAGAAGCTCTCCTGAACTGTATTCAAAAACGCATACAGTTATACACCATCGGGTGTGGCCCAAGCTTGCTGGTTGACCTACATTACTAGCTGCATAATTAACATTATAAGGTTTTTCTTCAACACACCCACTCTTGGGTCCTGCTACGACTTACAGCAACATAAACTATATACCCAGCGTATATACCCAGCATTGCCTGCTTTCTCCCTTCTCCAGCTCTGAGAAAGCCTATCTCACGTCTCCATGGCAACATTGGGCAGGCTCTCTTTGTGGCTTTCTCCTTTCTTCCTCCTTTTGATTCATGCCATCTTTCTTTCCCAAAGACATCATAGAGGGCCACTTCACCTAGCAACAACCAATCCTTCCCTGAGCAACAGACAATCCAGTGACATCACAGAGGGCCACTTGATGTAGCAAAAGCCTTTCTGGTACAAACAGGCAGACATACATACCGTACAGTCCGAAATACAAGGCAACTGGGGATATAAAACGACCCCTAACTTTTAAAGATAAAATATAGAATTAGGGATATACTCGGTGTTTAAGACTATCCCCCCTCTTCCAAGACTATGCCCCCGTGGCCCAAGCTCTCCGTTCAAGTATCTCTGGATGACTCCTCCTCCAAAGGCCACTGGGCTTGTCTAGGCCCAAGTGCATCTTGGATGACTCCCCAGAGGCATGCTGGGATGCAGTGCTGGGAGTAGTCCTGACTCCTTCTGCTTCCAGCATGCCTCTGGGAGCACATCCAAGCACACCACTGCCCAGGGCTGCTAGGAGTCGGCGTCTGAGGCCCAAGGACATGTCTCCAGATGACTCATAGCAGCGCTGGGCGAGGCGTGCCTTGGATGTGCTCCCAGAGGCATGCTGGGAGCAGTAAGAGTCAAGGAACTACTGCTCCCAGCATGCCTCTAGGAGCACAATCAAGGCACTTCCAGAGTTAGTTCCTTGGGAGTCGGCATCTGGAGGCACTTCCATGGCCTAGGCAAGCCTTCGGAGGAGGAAAGTGGCGAGGGCGGAGGAGGTCCTTGAATGGAGAGCAGTGGGGGCCACAGGGAAAGCCCAGCAGGCCATCACCCCCAGCCAGTCTCCGTGGCAATGTGAGCTGCTACTCCTCCTCCCCATGCCCTCCCTCCCTCCACCCTCCTCCTCTTCCCTCCCTCCTCAAGCCGTACCACTAAGGGCGATTTTATTTTTTTCTTTAACTTATTATTTTAATTTATACCCAACCTACTAGATGACCCCCAACTTTTCATAAGATTTTCCAGGCATAAAAAGTCATCTAGTACGCCGGAATATACGGTACATATATACATACTTTGACTTTTCCATATATAGAAGATTTATCCATCGATCAATCAATCGAGTAATAGATAGGCAGGATGTAGAAATGTCATGGCTTCTAAATCGGACGACACACTCGCAATGCTACATACATCACACAAAAAAGGGCAGAACAAACGCCAGAACAGAAAGACACTGCACTACACTAGCTTTTGCCATCACCATAAACAAGGCTCAAGGACAAACACTACAAATCTGTGGCACAGACCTTGACACAGGATGCTTCTCCCACGGACAACTCTACGTAGCGTGCCCCAGAGTTGGGAAACCACAGAACCTCTACATCAACACAGCAGACGGAAAGACAAAAAACATTGTATATCCACAAGCTCTGCAGAACGCCAGGAACACCACACACCGACAACTCCATAGGACTTCAACATCCCACCCACCAGAACAACCCACAACGACACAGCCATGACCCCACAAAGAACATAAGTAACATCAATTCCAACCCTTACATACTCAGACTTTCTCGCATCTTTAAATAGCTGTTTGTTTGCGTGCCGGGTACAGCTAGTATCTTATATAACTATTGGCAGCACAGTTACTGCTAATCTTGATGAAACATAATAAAAATAATGCCTGGGTACAAAACCAGAGATGACATTATTTTATTATTTATTTATTTATTATTCGAACTTATATTCCGCTCCTCCCTGCAGGCTCGGGGCGGGTTACAACGTACAATAAAAACATGCTGCACACAACAAGCAGCCAGCCATACAATGCGATAAAACATAAAAGCAGAAACATTAGCAGTATGGTAGAATTTCCTTTAAAATAGCAGGTATCGATTTCCTAATCTAGATTAAGAACATGGTGAGGGGAAGCAGCACTTTCCATACCTCCCCTTCAGAGCATTCATGTTGCCTTAGAAAACATTTACCCAAAAATAAAACTGGATTATTTGAAATGCTTTTTTTTAAAATTTCAGAATAACAGTAAAGAATTATGGAAACACAAGATGAAATTGCTATTGTGGGAATTGGATGCAATTTTCCTGGAGGTATGTATTGTTTACAATGCTAAGTGAAATATTGCTTGCTTGTAACCTTTTAATTGCTGAGAAACACAACTTGGACTTTAAAACTTTGAAAATAGGTACCGTATATTCCGGGGTAATAGACGGCTTTTTATCCCCAAAAAATTCCTATTAAAAGTTGGGGGCCGTCTAGTTTGCTGGATATAAAATGAAAAAACCTAAAAATAATTAAAATAAAATAATAAAATTAAAGTACCATGCCTTGGGAGGAGGAGGAGGGCGGAGGAAGGGCACAGGGAGGAGGAGCGGCAAGCCTATTGCCATAGGGACAGCCTGCTTGGAATGGCGACAGGAAGAGGATCTTCCTTGCATGGGAGGGGCTTGCTGCGCACACAGGAAGCAGGAAGAGATGACAACTTCCTGCTTGGCGAACACTGCGGTGAGGAGAGGGAGCGTTCGTCGCCATCCCATCCTGCTTCTGCAAGCCCCTCCCATGCATATTAAAAGTATTACTAATTGAAAACATGTTTATGATATATATAGAATAATTCCGCATGGAACATATTTCAAGGCATAATATCTAGTATTCTAAAGGCTAAAAGATCTAAATTGTCCAAATCCGAACATGATCTTGGCAGTTAATTTGGTCATAGGCCCCATCTATACCTCCATATAATGCAGTTTCTGAATCCAGATTACCTGCTTTGAACAGGATTATATGGCAGTGTAGATACAACCATATTTAGTTCAACCATGCATGAAATACGGCCAATAATAAAAACTGTACCAAATATGTACCGTATATACCAGGGTAGCCTTGAGAATACTAGATATTATGCCTTGGAATATGTTTCATGCGGAATTATTCTATATATGTCATAAACATGTTTTCAATTAGTAATACTTTTAATATGGAATTAAGACCACAATAAATGAGAAGGAACGGCCTGATGAGCTATGCATTGCCAACCATAATTAACAACCAAAGTTCCAGATTAAAAACTCACCAGTAAAGCTAAGAAAAAGGGCAAAGGTGTTTTATCGCATCTCAGCCAATATGTGATGCTTGGAAGCTCCTGCTCCAAATTTATAAACATAAGAGAGCCTGTACGCTGCACAACAGTTGTCATACAACAAGGTCCATTGTTCCAGTTGGAACCATCCCTTTTTTGTTTCTGGTTGGCTGACTTCTGATGATTTGCTGGAAATCCCCTCCCAGCCAAGTGGGGAAAACTCTTTGGCAGAGGAGTCTCCAGGAAGTGAGAAATAGATGCATTATATATAAAATGATAAAGATTACATAGAAAGGGATAAACTTTGGGTGTCTAAGCATGTTTATGTCTTTTTCTAGTCCAGCCAGATAAAGGATGTTGCAAAGTCCCAAAGTCTCCTACATCTTAGTCTACATCTTCAGCCATTTATTTATTTTTTTAAAAATGTACCCCAACCTTCTCACCTCTATAGAGGGACTCAGACCGGCTTACAACAAAGTTCAATGGTATATAAATTTAAAACCTGGTATAACAACATATTAAAAACAAAACATCAAATTACATACATACAAGTCACGTTGCCATTTAAAACAGATTCAACTCGGTCTGTAAACGTGGTCACTCATCTATATATATAATTTTGACACGGTCGTGCATTGACGATCATAGACAACGCAACCATAAAACGCAGAAGCACTAAAATCGACAGCCTACACAACCATACAATAAGGTACCTAAAGGGCCCAAAAAACAGACCCTAGGTACCTCCCAACACCCCCAAAAACCAGCCCCCAAAAACCGCCAAGGGAATTCCCATCCCGGCCTCTTCGCTGCCAGCGAACGCTTAGAACGTCCACGCATGGCAGCCAACACTCACCCTCGCCTCCTCCTCCTCAGGAACAGCGGTGGGGGCGCCGTAGATGGAGGGAGGGGCCGGGCTAAGGAGAAACCGAGCCGGCTCCTCCTTAGCCCCGCCTCCTCCCTCCCTCCATCCACGGCACGGCCGCCGCTGTTCCGGAACAGCGGCGGCTGCGCCGTGGATGCAGCAAGGGAGGGGGCCGGGCTAAGGAGAAACTGAGCCAGCTCCTCCTTAGCCCCGCCTCCTCCCTCCCCTCCATCCCACGCCGCAGCCGCCGCTGTTCCCGGATCAGCGGCGGCTGCGCCATGGATGCAGCAAGGGAGGGGCTGGGCTAAGGAGAAACCGAGCCGGCTCCTCCTTGGCCTCGCCTCCTCCCTCCATCCACGGCACGGCCGCCCCTCCGGAACAGCGGCGGCCGCGCGGGTGTAGCAGGGGAGGGGCCTGGCTAAGGAGGATAAACCGAGCCGGCTCCTCCTAATCCCCTCCTCCTCCCTCCGTAGCACATCCTCCTCCCTCCGCGCGGCTCACTGGGAAACAGCGTGGAGACAGGGCAGGAAGGGAAGTGGCCGCACGGGGCCTTTTGGGAACTGAGCGAGGTGGATGAGGTAAGGAGCCGACCAGAGCCTTTGGTGGGTACAGGAAGGACCCACCTGTCTTCCCATCCTCCCACCTCGTTCCCCTGCCTGCCCCCCACACCACAAGACAGACAGAGACACAGACAGAGGTAGAGAGAGTGAAACAGAGAGACTGAGAGAGAGAGAGACTGATAGAGACAGTCCTGGAGAGACACAGAGAGATAGACAGACAGAAAGAGAGATAGGGAGATTGATACACAGACAGTGAGAGAGAGAGAGAGAGAGAGAGAGAGAGACAGCCAAAGAGAGAGTGATAGAGAGAGAGACATAGAAAGACACAGACAGAGGCACACAGAGAAAGAAATAGAGAGAAAAACAGACAGACAGAGAGCTACAGACAGACAGACAGAGGGAAAGAAACAGAGACAGAGTGAGAGAGAGACAGAAAGAGACAAATAGAGAAAAGCAGAGATACATACAGATAGAGAGACAGATCGATAGACAGACAGACAGACAGACAGATACAGAGAAAGGTAGAGATACACAGAGAGCGAGACATAGAAAGAGAGATAGACAAACACAGACAGACAGAGATAGAAAGACAAAGAAAAACAGAAAGAGATAGATAGATATAGATAGATAGACAGAGAATGGCATATGGCACAGCAATGCGTGCCGGGCTCAGCTAGTTTCAAACTATAATCAACCTCAGCTTATTCAGGGAACACTTCCAAGTCTTCACCCGCCTCCTGAAAGACAACAGGGAGGGGGCAGATCTAACCTCACTTGGGAGAGAGTTCCACAGCCGAGGGGCCACCACAGAAAAGGCCCTGTCCCTCGTCCCCACCAGACGTGCTTGTGAAGATGGTGGGACCGAGAGCAGGGCCTCTCTGAAGGATCTTAAAGTCCTTGATGGTTCATAGATTTGACAGATCCCATCTCATGTGTTTTGCCCCATTTTTTTCCAGTTTCACAGTGATTTCTAAACTCAGAAGTAATCTCTGCCCCCCCCCCCCCCTCCTGTTTCTAGACACGTCAGAAACACTTTCTTCCAGCCATCTTTCTCTGTCATTTTTTATTTGTTGAGTATTTGGTTGACATGAAATTCTCAGGACGGTTCCACACAGCCCTTTAATCCGGGAGGCGTTTGGACACTCTCAATTTTGAACCAGGAACTCCTGGGATAAAGGTACTGTCTGGATGGGCACCCAGTGAAGCCAAGATGTCATTGATATAAGAAAATGTTATAAGGAAGAGAAAAAGGGGGTTGATTATTTATTTAGTGTAATTGATTTGAGACACAGAAAGACTATTTCATTATCAAATGATACTCTGACATTTACTTTGCATATGTGTATTGTTTCATTTCTTCTGTAAACATTTCAGTCAGGTTAACTTTATACTAATAGGTTATATTTATACTTGGCAAATTTAATCTTGGGAATTTAATATTTGGGAATCATTAATGCTCCTAAAATATTATGTTACAACAGGGGAAGGACTCGATAATTTCTGGCAAGTTCTAGTAGAAGGCAAAAACTGTGTTCAAGAAATACCTCCAGAAAGATTTGACCCAACAGAGTGGTATGATACAGACAGCAACAAACAAGGAAAAACAACCACAAAACATGCAGCCTTTCTTGATGAGTAAGTTTTAAATATTATATCATATTTTCAAGACGGACCATAAATGATCTCCAAACATATACTAGTTTATTTCATTTGCTGCAGCAGATGTTGGTATCTGAATGTGGCAGCAAGAAACAAGATAATTTAGTATGTACATTGCACATTTCTTTCTATTGTGTAGCAGGAGATTATGCTTGGCAGAACCCCAGAACCAAATATCTAAATATGTTTTAATGACATCCAGTCCTAAGTATACCTCAAAATCATTTAGTGGGAGAAAAAGTTAGGCATAAGCAAACATCTTGTCAAAAATATTATATTAATTCTTTCTAAAAAGAAAGCATTTTATTAATCCTTCAAATATGTAGGTGTTCCAAGTTATTGGAAGAAAAGGAGTAAAATCAGACCACAGATTTTCTAGCTTTCTTCCTTTCAGGCCTTCATGCTCCTAATGAAGGCCAAATCTGGAACCAGTTATTACTCATGCATATTACAAAGTGGAATAGATGAGCCATGTTTCTCAAACATTTTATTGTTCTAAAATCAAATATTTCATTTAAAAAAGTCTTTGGAAAACACACAAGGAAAATGTCTGCTAGTTCTCCTCTTTTTTGCTTTAGTTAACTATTTTTTTTTGCTTTAGTTATATATTTATTCATGCCCTGCTTTTTCTTTCTTTAAAGAGACTCAGAGCTGCAGATCTTCTCATACAGTTTTTACTCTCACTCATAGTACTTTGAATTTAAGCTTCTATGTGTGTGCATTGTTAACTGAATGCTTGGTCACCACTGCTTTGGACCTCATCCCACAAGGGGAGTGGGGAAAGTGGGAAATTAATCTTCTTTGCATGGTGTTCCATGGTGTGCCGTCTTTAAAGAAGATGGAAAATTTACTCATCCCCATCACATAGGATTGCCTCCTCTCATTTCTAGCTCAACCATTACATAGGCGGGTGTTGCCTCCTCCCATTTCAAGGAGACCCACACACCTTTGAAACACTTCTCTCCATAGGATCTGTCCCCTCTACTTTCAGCCCTTCTCCCAAGGAGACCTATACACTTTTAAAATGCTTCTTTCAATGGGACTCACACTGTCTTTAAACCATGTAGAGAGAAGGAGCCTCAAGGGGCAATGGTAGACTGCCCACATGAACAATCACACTGAAAAATGACAGAATGGAGTGTCAATGGAAAAATCTACCAATATCCAATATGCAGGGAGAAGAATGGAGTATATTTCTACCCATCTTCCAATTTATTTATTTATTTATTTCATTTATATACCTATTCTCAACCCCTGGGGGGATGGACTCAAAGTGGTTCACAACAAAGTAAATGGCAAAATTCAATGCCTCATAAAATATAAATTACAACACATAAATAAATAGCATATAACAATAAATTAAAATCAGTAAACTATAAAAATCAAACATAACATAAAACATAGAACATAGGACATTGCACTAATTCCGAAGTTATCTTGGCTGCTTCATCTTACTCTCCAAATGCTTGCTTTTAAAGCCACATTTTAAAGTAGTTTCTTGGACATCAAGGGGGAGGGGGCTGATCTGATCTCGCTGGGGAGGAAGTTCTACAGCAGAGGTGCCACCACCAAGAAGATCCTGTCTCTTTTCCCCACCAGTCACGCCTGTGAGGGTGGTGGGACCGAGAGTAGGACTCAGCTGATCTTAATGCCCCGATTGACTCATAAAGGGAGAGACATTTGGATAGGTAAGCTGAACTGGAACAGTTTAGGGATTTATAGGCTAAAGCCATTACCTTGAATTGTACTCGGTAGCAAACCGGCAGCCAGTGGAGTAGACTGCCCACATGAACAATCACACTGAAAAGTGACAGAATGGAGTGTCAATGGAAAAATCCACCACTTCCCATTCTAAGGAAAGATACCGATATTCTATGTACAGGGAGAAGAATGGAGTATATTTCTACCCATCTTCCAATTTATTTGTTTATTTATTTACTTACTTACTTATTTATTTCATTTATATACCTATTCTCAACCCCTGGGGGGGATGGACTCAAAGTGGTTCACAACAAAGTAAATGGCAAAATCCAATGCCTCATAAAATATAAATTACAACACATAAATAAATAGCATATAACAATAAATTAAAATCAGTAAACTATAAAAAATCAAACATAACATAAAACATAGAACATAGGACATTGCACTAATTCCGAAGTTATCTTGGCTGCTTCATCTTACTCTCCAAATGCTTGCTTTTAAAGCCACATTTTAAAGTAGTTTCTTGAACATCAGGAGGGAGGGGGCTGATCTGATCTCGCTGGGGAGGAAGTTCTACAGCAGAGGTGCCACCACCAAGAAGATCCTGTCTCTTTTCCCCACCAGTCATGCCTGTGAGAGTGGTGGGACCGAGAGTAGGACTCAGCTGATCTTAATGCCCCGATTGGCTCATAAAGGGAGAGACATTTGGATAGGTAAGCTGAACTGGAAAAGTTTAGGGATTTATAGGCTAAAGCCATTACTTTGAATTGTGCTCGGTAGCAAACCGGCAGCCAGTGGAGCTGGCTCAACAGGGGGGTTGTATGCTCCTTGTGATTCATTCCAGTTAGCAACTTGGCTGCTGCCCATTGGAATACTTGAAGCTTCCAAACAGCCTTCAAAGGTAACCCCACGTAGAACGCATTGCAATAGTCTATTTAAGATGTAACGAGAGTGTGGACCACTGTGGCTAAGACTGGCTTCCCATCCATTTTTACACACTGCAGAGATTGAATCCCATAGGCAACCACCGGAAGTAGTCCTCATCCTTTGCTAGGCTATGTGGGATTTTGCCTTTGAAGTGTGCAGAAATAGAGGACAACTTTCATCTGATGGGGTCCAATTTTACCATTTCCAATATAAGATCTATTTTTTCACCTTCTTTCACTGTTCTTTAAACAACTACTGGAAATATTTTTAATGTGAAAATATTTAGTTGCCTTGTAAATGAAAGTGTTGATAATATGATATAATCATTTATGTTATAATTTGGACTTCTGGTTTTTGTTGTTTTGTTTTTGTTTTTAGATTTAACACAATTGACAACAGGCTTTTTGGAATTAATGATGTGGAAGTGGAGTTTATGGATCCACAGCAGAAGTTACTCCTGGAATGCACTTATAGAGCATTGGAAGATGCAGGAGTCACTAGAGAAAACATTAATGGTTCCGCAACTGGAGTTTTTGTTGGTAAGATTCTTAAAACATGTATATGTTTATGCTATTATATGATTATATGCCAATACACAATTTGACTCCACTTTACAGAATTGAGAAGAGGTAATAGTTCAATTAGCACAAGTCAGTTTAATGGTATGTTAATTATACCAATGGAAACATCTTGCTTCTTCTTCGTGTAGTCTGTGAAATGCACACAAGTGGGTTTACTCCGCGCATGCGCAAGAATCTCGGACATACTAGCTCTGAATAAAGAAATTTACATGATCCCCTCCCAGTCCCCCCCCCCTCACCCCTGATTGAGCTACCTTGTCAGTTCCTTTTCCGCCTTGCCAGCGAAAGCATCTCCGACTGCTAGCTCTCCTGATTTGGAAAAAGACCACGGATTGCCCTGACTAACCTTCTCAGATAAGATGTCTTCCCTCTCCTTTAAAAATGCTCTGCTTGTGGGGCTACTTTGCCCCAAGAGGACAGACATTTAAAGTGTCTCCTCTGCCTTGGAGAATCCCATAACCCCCAGGCCTGCAATATATGCAGGTCCCTTTCTAAAATATCTCTAAAGAGCAGGGATTCCAGGCTAAAAGCCTCGCTGTACAGGCAGTCTTTAGCCCCTGCAGAGGCTGGGCTCTCTCAGCCATCCATGAGCCAGCCTCCCCTCCCTTCTATTTCAGAGCATTCCCCCCTTTTAAGTGCCTCGACGGAAAGTGCCTCGATGGAAAGTGCCATTCGTGATCTGGCCTCTGACTCAGTCATTGAGCCACCGCGAAAGAAACAAAAAACTTCTAAGCACTCTCTTCGGTCCAAATCAAAACCGAAAGAGAGTCAGGCACAAAAGCAGCCAAAGCTCCTGGCCGGCCCCAGGTCTCCAAGTCCTTGCATACCGCTGCTAGCAGCTGAATCGCTGCAATTATTTCAGGCTGAAGATGACCTGACGGGGGTGGAAGATCCCCCCCAACTCCTTCCCTCCCACCTTCTCTCCTCGGTGACCGAGGGAGATCCTCTCTGCAGCTTCCCTCCTTCTCCTCCTCTCGCCCAGGCCCCCCCCGCCGCTCTCTCCTTCCCCGGAGGCCGAAGCAATGCTAGAAGAGACGCGCACCGCTTCTCCGAATCCCCCCCCCCCGCGCCCTCTCTCTCCTCGGAGACCAAAGCGCTACAAAGGCAGATTCCCTCTGGCTCCCTCCGTTCCTGCCTTTTGACCAAGCCCCTCCTGCACGCTCCCCCTCTCCGGAGACCGAAGCGATGCAGGAGGACGACTTTCCTCTGGCCCTCCTCTGTTTCCACGGGCCCCTCCTGCACGCTCTCTCCCATGGAGACCGAGGCGCTGCAGGCAGCGGAGACGTGCGCCCCGCGCCTCATGGATCACCCAGGCGCCGGTGGCCTCCTCTCTCCCCGCTGCCTCGGGGGTGCTCCCGGCCCCACAGCCCCCTCAGGGATGCGCCCCGTCACTGGGAATGCTCTCGAGGGGCTCGATCATCCCCGGATTCCCTGGGTCTGTGCCGGCCTCCATGGCCTCTTCACTCAACTCCCGGCATCCGTGGCAGCCCCTCCCCCAGCTCCCTCCCCGGCTCCTCTCCTCAGGCCCGGCCCCACCTCTTGTTATTTCCCTTGCAATCCATTTCCTCGCTCCAGCCGCCACCGTCAATGTGGCGCAGCTGCTTGGTCAGCTGCATAAGATCCCTCTGACCAGTAGGTCATGAGTCTGAGGCCTGCCCTGGTCGAGGTGGGTGCCCGACCTTAGCCTGCTGTCAACCTTTATAGCCCGAAAGACAGTTTCCATCTGTCAAGTAGGAGATAAATCACCACATCAAGTGGAGAGGCAGACTCTATCCAAGAGGATAATATTGACCTTACATCCTCCATTACTACATGCCTACCCAGCGCTGATCCTCAGCAGACAGAAGTTTTCAACTATTTCTGCCTTATTGATTTAAGTGGCAGATCCCTTGATACAACTCCCTCAATCTGAGGATGGGGTTCTACTGCCCAAGCACTTCTAGGGCTGAAACCTCTATTGCGTTGACCTGTTTGCCACCCATGGCTACCTAACTTCCAAACTAAATTTATTGTGACTGTCACTCAGCCTAAGCCAATTCAGACAATCAGGCTGCCCTTTTGGATAAAAGAAAAAAAACTTGATGCTATGGCAAGAAAATTTTATGCCTCCGCGTGCCTTACGGGCCGCATGGCTCATCATGAAATATACATGAACATCTATCAGTCTTACCTGTGAGACAAATACGCCTATATTTGGGCCTGCCTCCTCAACTGACCAACCCATGGCTAGGGCCTTCCGCCAGGAGGCACTCTCTCCAGCCATCCTACAAAGGGTTTGGATAACACAATGCAGATTCAACAAACAAGTTTATTGTTAAACGGGTTGCCCTCAGACAGCCTGCCCGGCTATGATTCACAACCTTATTCCCCTACTAGCGTTCCCTCATGGAGACCTTACCTATAGATGAGCCAGGCCTGCTCAAACCTGAGACAGACTCCCAATTACAATACTCACATAATAACAACGCTTAATTATTATGGCCAACACTCTTACCAAGCCTACCAACCATACAGTTTAAGGTGGCGCCCTTACTACCAATATCCTCAGTTCTCCCGAGGATACTACAACTCTCTTTCCGGAGGAGGTCAGTGACCACAGTCTCCCTCCCCCATGACTCAAGCGCCAGATCCCTCCCCCTCAAAGCTCAATATCAGGGATCCTACCCCAGACATACAAGGTATCGCTTCTAGCTCACACCTTGATAGGCCTCAGCCTTTCTCCCAGCCTACGGTCCATTACCACAGATAGGTGGGTTCTGGACAGTGTTCATCAGTGTTATGCCATAAAATTTCAATTTCTCCCACCCCGGAAAAGCTGCTGTCTACCCAGGCATGTTTTGCCTTGCTGGAAAGACCCACCCCTCCTTTCAAGGAGCCATGTTCCCCACTCTACCACCAAACTCAATTTTGCCCCTTTTCTAGATATTGCCTTGCGAATAAGGGAGATGGTTTACTTTGACCATCGCTAGACCTTGGATAATCAACTGCTTCATTAGGCCGCACAAATTCAGGATGGTCACACTCCCTCCCATCCTCCCCTTTATCCCTAAGGGAACATGGATGGCTACCATTAACCCTAAGATGCCTACTCCACATCTCCATTAGGCACTCCCACCGGAAGTACCTCACCTCTTGGTCAAGGTCTCCCCATTCTCTGTCAATGTCCTTTCATTCGGCCTTTCCGCAGCCTTCATGACTGATTTTTTCCTTTTTATCATGTGGCCATTTGTTCACTATCATCAACTATATTTGCCTCTTTACAGGATCTAAGCCTAATAGTCAACCTGACTTTACATCTCCTACCTTCTCAAAATGCTTAATTCATAGGCACACTTTGGCCTCCACGTCCTGAGAGGCCTACCTCCCAGAAGACTGCTTTCAAACTCCAAAGCCCTATCCACGATGCCCAGGCCCAACGCCATGGTTCCGCATGGTCATTCTATCAATGGCAAACACACCCATTGTGTGCCCAGGACTTCCCTTCACCTCTCTTTACTGTCGCTGTCATTGACGACAGACACCTCTTACATAGGCTGGGGTGCTCACCTTCGGTGGTCTCATCACTAGAGACAACCACACTTCTATGCTTAGAGCTCATAGTGATAGACAAAGCCCTCAGATCCTTCATTACCTTAGTTTCAACCACAACATTCAGGTTTTCACAGAAAACACCTCAGTCAATTATTACATCAACTAACAAGGGACACCGCTCCCTCACTCTACTCTCAATATCTTTCAGATTTTGGAGTGGTGCGTCAACACAACATCTCCCTCATAATATCCCTTCCCAGGTCAACAAAACACTTTATCAGGCTCCCTGAACAGGGCCTCATCAGATAGACATCTTACATCACACTAACACTCATACAAGACATATCGCGTGAGTCTCCACCTCTCGCATTCCCAGATTGCTTAAGAGACGCCTTCCTCTACCAGTGGCTCCCGAGACTTCCCTACGCCTTCCCCCCTCTCCACTGCTCACTAGGTAATCACCAAATTGGTTGTCGACATCTTAGACTGTTTCCAATAGCCCCATGATGGCCTCGTCGACCGGGGCTCACTTCTTTTCTTAAACACCCCAGAGAGACTTCCATCGTCTCCTTCTTGCTCCCGACCTACTCCTTCTATAACAAGGCCTCATCTTACACAAGACCTTCCTCCCTCCACCTCACAGCGTGGAGGACTGAGCCATCTCCCATCTGCCTGACCCCGTCCATCTCATAATACAGGCGGCCCTAAACCTCCGCTAAAGGCTTATATATAGAATAAACTGGATTCCAATTTCTACAGCCGCTTGGACATCTGCCACAGCCGGCACTACTTTGCTGTCCTAGTTTCCTGGTGGATCCTTTTACAAGGGCTTACCTATCTTCCATAAATCTACCTTAAACTCCCTGTCCTGCTACATGAAAGAATCTGGGGTTTCTCCCCTCTTTCCAAGACCCACTGATGGACATGTTCTAGAGATATTAAGTGTTCATTCCCCTATCTCCCTCCCTTCCATCTGAAACATCGGGTTGGTTTTACCCCAACTCGCCGAGCCACCCTTCCTACCCATGTTTACATCCCATATATCCCATTTCTCATAAGATGGCTTCCTTGAGGCCATCACCTCAGCCATTAGGGCTAGTAAGATCGCAGCGCTCCGCTCTGGCTCTCCCTTCATCTGTTCCATGGAAACAAGGTTGTCCTCTACATGGATGTCACATTTCTTCCTAAACTTATTTCCCAATTCCATATGTCCCAGGACGTTACCACCCCCTGTTTTTTCCCAACAGGGGCCACCATGACTCAAAGAGAACGTGTCGACCTCATAAGCAGAAGCACAATGAGTTCAATCCCTGCCAAGGGAAAATGGCAAACTAAAAATTATAAAACTCCTCCCCATTGGAGATTCCCCTGCACTCTCTTGGCGTCAAGAGAGCCCTGTTCTTTTACTTACATAGTACAGCCCCCTATACTAAGTTTACTGACTCTTCCATATTATAGGAAGACTCCTTGGGACTGTTATTTACCTCTCAACGTTTGGCCTCATGGATAGTCCTGGCAGCCCGGTTGGCCTACCAGCTAGCCCTAAACTACTACCTGTTGGTCTTTAAGCCCGTTCTACTACGACAGTTCTACACCCCAGGCGTTTTGCGGGGTGTTCCTGTTGATCAAATTTGCTAGGCTGCTACTTGGGTGACCCCCTCGACGTTGCAGCCCATTACAAGCTCGACGTTCTCGCTAAGAAGGATACATCCTTTGGCAGAGCTGTCCTGTTCTCCTGTGTGGCATGACCCACCTCCAGGTACGTAAGCTTGTTAAATCACCCGCTTATGTGCATTTCACAGACTACACGAAGAAGAAGGTTAGGTTGCTTACCTGTAACCGTGTTTCTTCGAGTGTAAGTCTGTGAAATTCACACAAACCCACCCGTCCTCCCCTCTGATGTCATGCCTTATGTTTCTGCTGCTGTCGGCGGCAAGGAACTGACTAGGTAGCTCAATCAGGGGGTGAGGGGGGGGGACTGGGAGGGGCTTATGTAAATTTCTTTATTCAGAGCTAGTATGTCTGAGATTCTTGCGCATGCGCAGAGTAAACCCACTTGTGTGAATTTCACAGACTTACACTCGAAGAAACACGGTTACAGGTAAGCAACCTAAGCATTTCTTACTTCCTCATAGGCTATCTATTGTTTTCACAGGAATGATGAACCAAGATTTTAGGATAATAAGGAGTAGGACCAGCTCTACAATTGGCCATTATGATGACACTGGGACAGCAATGAGCATGGCTGCAAACCGGATTTCATATAGCTTTAATCTGACAGGACCTTCAATTGCCATTGACACAGCTTGTTCCTCATTTCATTATGCTTTACATCTTGCTTTGCATGCAATTAAACAAGGTAAAGTAACGAGAATGACTAATATTTCTTTAGTGAAATTACTTGTATTTGCCTTTTCTCCATGAAACTCAAGTTGGTTTGCCTGACCTTGATTATCATTAGAACTCTTCAATGTTACATAGAGCAATATGAAACTGGATAAATATCCCTTATGCAAAATGCTTGGAAACAGAAATGTTTTGGATTTTTGAATCCTGTATTTGTATGTACATATTGATGTATTTTAGAGATTAGATACAAGACTAAACATGAATTTCATGCATGTTTCATATCCAATTTAGGCCACATCTGCACTGCCATTAAATGCAGTGTAGGAATCACATTAGCTTGGTGCATCCCCACAATACACACAGGCTAATGCAATTGAACCTGGAGTCAACTACAGTAAGGAATCTGGTTTAATCCCAGGTTAGAAAAACACCAGGAAAGGTCTGTGTTTTGGCAGTGTGGACTGCTATCTCAGATAACCATGTGAGGTCATGCTCCCTCCATCATACTGCATTTTGCAGCCAGGAGGAGTGGGGTGGCACTTCCTCCCCCGGCAGCCAAATATGGGTCTAACAGTGTATCCCACAAACGTTTTTTTCATCCCACAGGAGATTGTGAGGCTGCTCTTTGTGCAGGTGTTAACTGTATCATAGAGCCCCGTGTTTTCATATCGCTTAGTAAAGCAAAGATGCTTTCTCCAGAAGGAATTAGTTAAACAGAAAGATATATTTATTAATGCGTAGTGTGGTTCTCAACCTCCATTGGCGCCCTTGCAGTGGGGGAGAGGCTTTATGAATCTAGTGAAGTTGTGAGCTATGTTATGGTATAATAGTAGCCATGTAGGCTCCCATACCAGACAGGTCACAACCGAAGGGTCTGACAAAGAGTGCCAAAGGGGCAGGATGGCTCTCTTAGCCTTTTGGCAACCATCCAAAGAGAAGGAAAACTTGATTTCAAACCCGGGCAGATGGTGCTCAGCCTAACCCTGTAAGGTCAACCATCTAAGAGAAGGAAACTCGAACCAAACCTACGACCTGAGGACTGCCAAGCCACCGTCTGCTTGGCCCTCCTGGCAGATGAACTGGTTTAAAGAGGCCAGTTTAAAGGGCACTCGCTGCGCTCCACCAGAAAAATCCATTGCACAGGCTCGAAGGACACATCCAACTTCCGAAAAGCCTCCAGCGATAGGCGAGGGACGAAACGGTAGGTGTAAAGATGCACTGAAGCCGCAGACCCAACCCTGCATGCAGGCGGTTCAGGATCTTTGGTCGCTGAGACTGACCCGGGAGATGACAGTCTTGTTCGGCAGCATCCTGAAACGAATCAAGCAGCCTTTTTTAAGGAGAGCACTGTTGCCCGAGATGGAGAGGGGCCTAGAAAAGGTGGCCTAACGAAAGCTCATCCCCAGCCTACCTGCTGGCTAGCCGCAACGGGCATCTTCCGATGCGGCCGAACAAAGACAAAGAAACAAAGGCCAACACCTGCCTGCAAAGGTAAATAGACTGGACATTCTGCATGCTGGAACATCAGAACCATGCAAGATTCTGTGGTGATAGTGGACGCCCTGAGCGTCGCTCTGCTCTAATAGCCCATGAACTATCAATGCTTAACATTGACATCGCTGCTCTTAGTGAAGTTCGTCTCCATGAGGAAGGCAGCCTTAAAGAACACGGTGCCGGCTACACACTCTACTGGTCTGGCAAACCCAAAACTGAGAAACATCTTTCATGAGTAGGCTTTATGATTAAAAACTCCATCGCTCTAAACTCGAGACGTTGCCGACAGGTCACTCTGACGCATTATCTCCTTACGCTCCCACATGCTGTTCCTCTTCAGTATATGCCCCAACTATGCAAGCTGACCCTGTGGAGAGAAAAGACAATTCTACTCCAGACCTACGCCACCATACAAAAGGTCCCTGCAGAAGATAAAAATCATTATCCTGGTGATTTCAATGCCAGAGTAGGAAACCTTGAAGCCTGAAAGTGCAGTAATAGGCAAGCACGCTGGAAACTGTAATGATAGGCGCCTCTGCTAGAGTTTTGTGCAGAACAGCAGCTGACTATTATAAACACCATCTTTCAGCAGAAAGATAACTTGAAGACCACCTGGATGCATCCCCGATCCAAGCAGTGTTAACCTCATTGACTATGTTTTAGTGCGCCAGAGAACATTCGATGTCCGTCATACTCGAAAGTGATGCCCAGTGCAGAATGTCAAACAGACAATCGCCTTGTAAGATGTAAACTAAATCTACACCTTAAGCTCAAACCTAAGAGGGGTGGCATCTTAAAGAGGAGACTCCAAGTCAACAATCTTCAACAGGCTGCTGTGAGAGACAACTTCCACGTAAATCTGCAAGCAAAACTTGAAGTCCACTCCTACAGATTCTTCTCCTACAGCGCCTGGGCAACACATCAAAAACAGTATCCTGAAGTCTGCTGAAGAACCCTAGGATTCTCCCTTAAGAAACCAAGACTGGTTTGATGAAAACAACCAAGAGATCCAGGAGCTGCTGGCAAAGAAGAGAACCACTCACCAGGCATTCCGCCCAGCCATCTTGCCATGTAATAGTGCAGCAGCTCAGCCTCGCACATGTAGTAAACTCCAACAAAACTCAGAGACATCCAGAACAAGTGGTGGATTGATTTATCAGAAAAGACACAACGCTGTGAAGATCTCGGTGATCACAGAGGTTTTTATGAAGTTTCAAAGCAGTGTTTGGACCTACTTATCAGGTCCAAAGCCCCTATACAGTACAGATGGTCAAACACTAATTACTGATAAAACCTCCATCCTGAACCGAAGGCTGAACATTTTCAGTCTCTTTAATGCCAGCCGAGTAGCAGTCCAAGGTTCAGCTATCCAACACATGATACAACAACCAATGAAAATGAACTGGACACAGCTCCCACTCCTGAAGAGACCATTGGAGGCCATACAGCAGCTGAAAAATGGCAAGGCAGCCGGGATCGATGGAATCCCACCTGAAGCTTGGAAACAGGGAGGTCATGTACTGCATGCTAAATTCCACGAGCTCCTTGTGAGTTGCTGGGAAAAAGGTGAACTGCCATCAGATCTCCGAGATGCAGTTATCATCACCCTGTATAAGAAAAGGGGACCAAACTGATTGCTCAAACTATCGAGGTATAACACTGCTCTCCATTGCTGGAAAAAATCCTGCAAGGATACTCCTGAACAGATTAGTTCCTGCTATTGCAGAAGAACTTCCCTGAAAGCCAATGCGGCTTCAGAGCAAATAGGAGCCCCACAGATATGGTTTTTGCCCCTAGACAACTGCAAGAGAACTGTAGAGAGCAGAACAAAGGACTCTATGTAACATTTGTCGACCTCACCACAGTCTTCGACACTGTGAGCAGGAAAGGTCTGTGGCAGATCCTGGAACGCCTAGGATGTCCCCTCAAGTTCTCAAAATGATTGTCCTGTTACATGAGGGCCAGCACGGTCAAGTCAGATATGGCGATGCTCTCTCGGAGCCCTTTCTCATAACTAATGGAGGAAACAAGGTTGTGTTCTTGCACCAACCCTATGAACAATCTTCTTCAGCCGGATGCTCCAAAGGGCTATGGCAGACCTACAAGAAGAAGACGGTATATATATACGCTATCGTACTGATGGTAGCTTGTTCAACTTAAGCCGTCTGAGGGCTCGCACTAAGACTCGAAACTATCTAGTCCGTGAGCTACTTTTGCTGACGATGCTGCCCTTGTCGCCCATTCAGAAGCAGCCCTGCAGCGCCTCACATCCTGCTTTGCAACAGCTGCAGAGCTGTTTGGGCTGGAAGTCAGCCTGAAGAAAACAGAAGTCCTCTACCAGCCCGCACCACAGGAAGAACACCACCATCCTCACGTCAGCATAGGCACATCTGTGCTTAAGTCCGTTCAGCAGTTCACCTACCTGGGAAGCATCATCTCTTCAGACGCCAAGATTGACAAAGAGATAGATCACAGATTATCAAAGGCATATAGTGCATTCGGAAGGCTTCACAAAAGAGTCTGGAGCAACAAGCACCTGAGACAAAGCACCAAAATAAGTGTACAGAGCTATCATACTGTCCATTCTCCTCTATGGGTCTGAAACATGGGTCACCTATCGCCAACACCTACGACTCCTCGAGCGCTTTCATCAGCGCTGTCTCGCACAATCCTAAATATACACTGGACCGACTATGTGACGAATGTTGCTGTCCTTGAGCAAGCAGGGATCACCAGCATTGAGGCCATGCTATTGAGAAACACAGCTGCGCTGGGCAGGCACGTCTCTAGGATGGAGGACCACCGCCTCCCAAAGATACTACTCTACGGTGAACTCGCCACGGGTCAGCGCAAGAGAGGCGCCCCAAAAGAGATATAAGGACTCCTGAAACAACATCTCAGGCTTGGCCAGATTGATCACCAACAATGGTCCACCCTGGCCTCACATCGGGAGGCATGGAGATGCACTCTCCACAATGCTACGGCCTCTTTTCGAGAAGACACGCCGAATGGGTCTCGAAGAGAAGCGACAACGCAGAAAGAACCGCAACTTGGAAAAAAATCACCCAAGGAGACTTTCTGCTGCGCTTTCTGCAACCGAACTTGCCTATCTCAGATTGGCCTTTAGTCATCAACGCGCTTGTAAAAGCGTGGGATGAGTCCTTCCTGACCATGCTGCCGGAGAGGGCTCTGAGGCCACTGGCAGCCGCAGCCTGAGGGGACGAAGAAGCGAGGCTCGCTCACCGCGAAGCCTCAGGCTCTCCTGCTCCACAGGAAGGCGCTTTCTTCTGTGGTATAAGAGGTCTGGGCCTGAGGACGCGGCGTCTTTGCACTGCAGCCTTCGCACTGCACTGCATGTGGGGGTCAAAGGAGGGGGCGGGGCCAAAGAAGAGGGTTAAGGCACCTCCTAAATGGCCAACACCATTCACCGCCCTTAAAAGGGTTCACTGCCCCCAAATTCCCCTGAGCCTCCTATCGCCCCCCTTGATCGCCCCTCACCGCCACCAGGGGCAGTACCACCACTTTGAGAATCAATGATGTACATCATGGGATGGGAGTCGGCGGGCTACGTGGCAAAAACCAAAGAAGAACTGGTGTACACTTTCAAATTTTAGCCCATCTGATGAGGTTGTTAAAGAAGCTGTCACAACTTGATAGGATATGCAAGTGTAAAATGTATTATTAAAGATTAGAGGCAAAGTATGGGCAGTGTAGAAAGCTAATAGGAAAAGTATCCATTTATTTGAAATGTGGTGCTGAAGGGATTTGGGGTTTTTGGGGGAATAAAAAACAGGAAGGGGCCCAAAGCAAATCAGCATTAATTCTAAAAAGATGGAAAAAAAAATAAAAAAAAAAGGCCCCCCATAGTTTGGGCATATCATGACATGACTAATTGGAAAAAAAAAAAGTAAAACCCAAAACGAGATTGTTTTAGGAGGTCCCCCCAGGTTTCATTTTTTACATTTCTTGAAATGTGACCAAGCAAGATAACTGTGGTCAAAAGTTTCTTTCGGGGAAAAAGACACAATGCAACATTTTCCCTTTTCCTGAGTCTGGGGGGGAAAAACAAAATTTCCCCCCTCCCCCCCCCCCTTTTGAGTTAACTGACACAAACTATTTTTTCACATTGAACCCCCGTTTGAAACAATTAAAATAACTCAAAAAAAGACGGAAGGTGAGAAGAAGAAAAATGCTAGGGGGGGTTTAAAAAAAAAAACAGAAAAAGGGAAAAAAAGAACTTTTGGGGGCTATAGGTGCAAAATGGGGGGGAGGAGGGCTTTGCAATATAGAAATCGGAAAAAACCTCAGGGTTCCCCCACAAGGGGGAAAATAAAACGACCTGATGGAAGCAAAAAAATGGGACAAAGGGGAAAACGATATTTAACAAATTTTTTTAAAAAATGGGGGGAAAAAAAATCCTCTAAAAACTAGTTTTTTTTTTCATGTATGTGTGTTTCTGCCTCCCCAAAAAACCTGTGGACTACAATTTTTTAGCAATTTCATTTTTGGGGGGTTTTTTTTCAAGGACTACTCAGGAATGATTTTTCTAGTTCCTTCCTCTAAAACAGTGTTTTTCAACCTTTTTTTAGCGGGGGATTTTTTTTACAAAATCCGGGGGACACCCCCAACCCAAAAAGAAAAAAAGACACTCCCCCCGCAGTAATACAAACAGTTAATATGTTTTAAATGTATTTTCACTAAGTGTGAAACCGGGCCTTTTGTTTAAAACAACATAGATATCCTGGCAGGAATGGCAGAAAGACACACAAGGGCTTGTTTTAACAGCTGGGAAAATTATAGTTCCCCAATCAAAGAGCATTCTGAACTCCAACAATGATGGAATGGGGAAAAAAAAATTTTCCCCCCAGAACTACCATAACCAAAAGAAAATACTATAAGGTTTGGAGGCAAGGTTTTGGGTTTTGTTCACCTATATCCAAAAGCACTGTGGAGGGGGGGGGGAAATGGGGGTTGCGAGCCCCGCACAGGTCACCCCTTTTCCCCCCCCTCCCGCAGAAGCGCGCTTGAGCAACATGAGGCAAACAAGCAAAAGGGGAGGCTGGGAAGAAAAGGGGGGCCCGGGGGGGAGAAGAAAAAGTGTTCGGCGCAGGGGGGAAAAAGGGGGCCCCCTTTTCCCTGGCCCCCTGATGATCGCTCACGGCACACTAG
>JARBWK010000008.1:28948591-28968945 GCA_030556195.1 Anolis apletophallus | reverse complement strand
CCGGGGTCTTACGGGACTGGAGGGTCGATTGGTCTAAATAGGTGTTCCAGATGTTGGTGTAGGAAACCCCTTGCGGTGGGTTTCCCACAAAAGAGAAATCCTGGAATGAAGCAGGTTTGGTACTTTTCCGAGCATAAAAAGTACAGTCAGAGAGTGATGCTACTTGCGCGTCAACTCTGAAAAAGAGGGTTTTGGTGTCTAGAATCAAACAGGCACATGCTATGGAAGACTAACACCCTGATTAAATGCATTTTAATCCACTCTGTGCCCAATTAGAACCATTTAGGCTAGATGAGTGGGAAACAGTGCAGTTTGAGCTATGAAAGTTAATGGGATTCTTAATGCAAATAGAAAACACCAGTGCGCATGGCAAAGAGTTCGACCTTCTCTGCTGGCAGGAAGCCCGGAACTAATGTTGCAAGTTAAAAGAACAGAGAGGCTCAATATTGATAGCTAGCACTGTGAGAAGGAATACTTTATAGATGGCTATTGTTCTCATTTTTAGTGATGACAGAGAAATGATGTAAATGATTTGTGTAATGTTTATTGGATTAATGAAATGCCATGTAACAACAGTAATCACCAGCCAATTATGATTGTTTTAACCATGAAGAAGGGGTGGGTTTAACTGGATGGACTCCATTACGAGTATAAATGTCTTTGTATGAGATGTATCGGGGTTCTTTGCCCCTACCTGCAGCTGTGTTCTGCTGGCAAAATACCCACCAGCTGGTGCCAGAAAATAAACCTTTTTGTTTTTCATCCTACTTCACAGTTGTCACGTGTTCTCCCTCATCCTAGCATCCGCACGTTCGGGCAGCGTTGGTAAGGTTAACTTGGTACTTGGAGTTCTAGAGCTCCCGGTTCTGCTTCAATTCTCCTCAGGGCGACGCTAGCTTTGGCCGACTAACTCTAACAGGCTTCAGCCTACTCATTCTCCTCAGGGCGACGCTAGCTTTGGCCGACTAACTCTAACAGGCTTTTGCCTACTCATTCTCCTCAGGGCGACGCTAGCTTTGGCCGACTAACTCCAACAGGCTTCGGCCTACTCATTCTCCTCAGGGTGACGCTAGCTTTGGCCGACTAACTCTAACAGGCTTCGGCCTACTCATTCTCCTCAGGGTGACGCTAGCTTTGGCCGACTAACTCTAAACAGCTTTTGGCCGACTAACTCTAACAGGCTTCAGCCTACTCATTCTCCTCAGGACAACGCTAGCTTTGGCCGACTAACTCTAACAGGCTTTTGCCTACTCATTCTCCTCAGGGCGCGCTAGCTTTGGCCGACTAACTCTAACAGGCTTCGGCCTACTCATTCTCCTCAGGGTGACGCTAGCTTTGGCCGACTAACTCTAACAGGCTTCGGCCTACTCATTCTCCTCAGGGCGACGCTAGCTTTGGCCGACTAACTCTTAACAGGCTTTGGCCTACTCAGTCTCCTCAGGGCGACGCTAGCTTTGGCCGACTAACTCTAACAGGCTTCAGCCTTCTCATTCTCCTCAGGACAACGCTAGCTTTGGCCGACTAACTCTAACAGGCTTTTGCCTACTCATTCTCCTCAGGGCGACGCTAGCTTTGGCCAACTAACTCCAACAGGCTTCGGCCTACTCATTCTCCTCAGGGCGACGCTAGCTTTGGCCGACTAACTCGAACAGGCTTCGGCCTACTCATTCTCCTCAGGGTGACGCTAGCTTTGGCCGACTAACTCTAACAGGCTTATGCCTACTCATTCTCCTCAGGGCGACGCTAGCTTTGGCCGACTAACTCCAACAGGCTTCGGCCTACTCATTCTCCTCAGGGTGACGCTAGCTTTGGCCGACTAACTCTAACAGGCTTCGGCCTACTCATTCTCCTCAGGGTGACGCTAGCTTTGGCCGACTAACTCTAAACAGCTTTTGGCCGACTAACTCTAACAGGCTTCAGCCTACTCATTCTCCTCAGGACAACGCTAGCTTTGGCTGACTAACTCTAACAGGCTTTTGCCTACTCATTCTCCTCAGGGCGACGCTAGCTTTGGCCGACTAACTCTAACAGGCTTCGGCCTACTCATTCTCCTCAGGGTGACGCTAGCTTTGGCCGACTAACTCTAACAGGCTTCGGCCTACTCATTCTCCTCAGGGCGACGCTAGCTTTGGCCGACTAACTCTTAACAGTCTTTGGCCTACTCATTCTCCTCCTCAGGGCGACGCTAGCTTTGGCCGACTAACTCTAACAGGCTTCAGCCTACTCATTCTCCTCAGGACAACGCTAGCTTTGGCCGACTAACTCTAACAGGCTTTTGCCTACTCATTCTCCTCAGGGCGACGCTAGCTTTGGCCGACTAACTCCAACAGGCTTCGGCCTACTCATTCTCCTCAGGGTGACGCTAGCTTTGGCCGACTAACTCTAACAGGCTTCGGCCTACTCATTCTCCTCAGGGTGACGCTAGCTTTGGCCGACTAACTCTAAACAGCTTTTGGCCGACTAACTCTAACAGGCTTCGGCCTACTCATTCTCCTCAGGACAACGCTAGCTTTGGCCGACTAACTCTAACAGGCTTTTTCCTACTCATTCTCCTCAGGGCGACGCTAGCTTTGGCCGATTAACTCCAACAGGCTTCGGCCTACTCATTCTCCTCAGGGTGACGCTAGCTTTGGCCGACTAACTCTAACAGGCTTCGGCCTACTCATTCTCCTCAGGGAGACGCTAGCTTTGGCCGACTAACTCTTAACAGGCTTTGGCCTACTCATTCTCCTCAGGGCGACGCTAGCTTTGGCCGACTAACTCTAACAGGCTTCAGCCTACTCATTCTCCTCAGGACAACGCTAGCTTTGGCCGACTAACTCTAACAGGCTTTTGCCTACTCATTCTCCTCAGGGCGACGCTAGCTTTGGCCGACTAACTCCAACAGGCTTCGGCCTACTCATTCTCCTCAGGGTGACGCTAGCTTTGGCCGACTAACTCTAACAGGCTTCGGCCTACTCATTCTCCTCAGGGTGACGCTAGCTTTGGCCGACTAACTCTAAACAGCTTTCGGCCTACTCTTTCTCCTCAGGGAGACGCTAGCTTTGGCCGACTAACTCTAACAGGCTTTGGCCTACTCATTCTCCTCAGGGAGACACTAGCTTTGGCTGACTCACACTTTTGCAATCAAAAATACCTAGTTAATATTTAATATTTCTGACAAGAATATCTTCCAGAACTGGCTGAAAACCAGCTTCCAATAGCCCTTTCTTGTTGTGGTTTAATTTCAGTGTGTTAAACAACATGTATAGGTTTGTGTTCCATGAGACTGATATAAAATTTAAATACCTTTTTGATCAGTATTTCTCAAACTGGGGGTCGGGACCCCTGGGGGGTCGCAAGGGGGTGTCAGAGGGGTCATCAAAGATCATCAGCAAACACAATATTGCCTGTTGGTCATGTGGGGTTGTGTGGGAAGTTTGGACCAATTCTATCATTGGTGGGGTTCAGAATGTTCTTTGATTGTGAGTGAACGATAAACCCCAGCAACTACAACTCCCAAATGTCAAGTTCTATTTTCCCCAAACTCCACCACTGTTCACCATGCATTGTGACACTGAGTCCTTTGATGGAGTACTTCCTCATTAAAGTTTGGTCCAGATCCATCATTGTTTGAGTCCACAGTGGTTTCCGGATGTCAATCTGGAGTCCCAAAACTCCCTAGGTGTTACCTTTTTACTCACAGGTTGCGTGGACGCGCGAGCACAGGAACGAGAGAAAACGTAACAACCGTACTGTAATGCAATGAAGCCAAAGTTTATTTGCACACGTCAGCTGACGGGACCTGCCCACAGAACTTGCTGTCTCAGGGCAAGAGCCCCGATCAATCTCTAACTTTCCCTTATATACACGCTATGGCGGCAGGTCCCGTCTTCATCATTTTCATTGGTTCACATCATTAACACATTTCTATTATCCAATTATACATCACTTTATTTGGCATCATACTCTATTAGCATTCTCATTTGTTAAACAGCACTACGCAGTTATTAATTCTTCATTCTCACAGTATGTTATCTGCTGTATGAGCATCCCGTACTGAATTTGCAACATTTCTAAAACGTCCCTCTGTGCCAGCAGGGAGGAACGGTTTCATTCGCCCATGCGCTGTTCCTACCAATCAGCTACAATGTAAACAAACGCACGTTGGGGCTAGCTAGACCAATCACGGCCAGTGTTATCAGGAAAGGCACATGATGTACTTTAACAAATCACAGCTTGTGCCTGACCTACCAATCAAAGTGCATTATTCTCGTAATGGCATTTAGCATGATTTTGGCAAGCTACTCCGCTATACTAAGTACTGTGCTTGTGCATCACTCTCTCCTGACTGTACTCCTGCTAAAAGCACCAATTCTGCTTTAGGGTTGTGTGGGAAGTTTGGACCAATTCTATCATTGGTGGGGTTCAGAATGTTCTTTGATTGTGAGTGAATGATAAACCCCAGCAACTACAACTCCCAAATGTCAAGTTCTATTTTCCCCAAACTCCACCACTGTTCACCATGCATTGTGACACTGAGTCCTTTGATGGAGTACTTCCTCATTAAAGTTTGGTCCAGATCCATCATTGTTTGAGTCCACAGTGGTTTCTGGATGTCGGTGAACTACAACTCCAAAACTCAAGGTCAATGCCCACCAAACCCTTCCAGTATTTTCTGTTGGTCATGGGAGTTCTGTGTGCCAAGTTTGGTTCAATTCCATCTCTGGTGGAGTTCAGAATGCTCTTCGATTGTAGGTGAACTATAAATTCCAGCAACTGCAACTCCCAAATGACAAAATCAATCCCCCTCAACCCCACCAGTATTCAGATTTGAGCGTATTTGTGCCAAATGTGGTCCAGTGAATGAAAATACATCCTGCATATCAGATATTTACATTACAATTCATAGCAAAATTACAGTTATGAAGTAGCAACAAAATAATTTTATAGCTCGGGGGGTCACCACAACATGAGGAACTGTATTAAGGGGTCAAGGCATTAGGAAGGTTGAGAACCACTGTTTTAGATTAATCCAAGGCTGGAGTTAAAATTTCTGGAAGAAACATTAACAACTTTAGATATGCAGATGATACCACTTTGATGGCCGCAAGTGAGAAGGAGCTGAGGAGCATTAGAACTAAGGTGAAAGAAGAAAGTGAAAACGATGGGTTGCAGTTAAACATAAAAAAGCCAATATTATGGCAACAAGACAGGAAAGCTTAGAGAAGACAATGATGCTGGGAAAAATGGAAGGAAAAAGGAAGAGGGGCCGACCAAGGGCAAGATGGATGGATAGCATCCTTGAAGTGACTGGCTTGACCACAGCCAACAGGGAGCTCTGGCGTGGGCTGGTCCATGAGGTCACGAAGAGTTGGAAGCGACTGAATGAATAAACAGCAACAACAACAACAACATGGCAACAAGACTGATTAATAATTGCCAAATAGAAGAAAAAAACCTGGAGGCAGTGACAGACTTTGGATTTCTAGGCATGAAGATTACAGCAGACGTACTGCTACACATACAAATACAATAGAAGGAAAAATAACGCAGATTTTTTTAAAAAACCAGGTAAAGTGGCAATTACTGATTTCAGTAATCCTGGAGAGATTTCCTCTTAGATGTCCAAAACAGAAATGGCAGCCACTTCTGTCATGAAAAAGTCCTGGGTCATGAGATTCCACTCCAGGACATTCCCCCAAATGTCAAGTCATATTGTAGCTGATGGGATGTATACAGATTTTCCAATCACACACAAAAACAATGCTTCAGCAATGTAAGAATCCATAGTATTGTGAAACAAATCAGAATCTCATCAGCAAATAATCAGTTTCTGCAATGTTTTTGCAAACAAGCTATTCCAGATTACGGATGGGGTGGGGCAAACGTCACGTGATGGACCCTGTTCGAAATAGTTCTCAAACAGTCTCAGAAATGAGGTATTTCTAAATGTGATAAGGTCCTATATATTCTCATATATATTGACCTCATGTATAAATCGACCTCATGCATAAGTCAAGGGGTCAAAATTATGGATTTTCATATGATCTGTGGAAAAGTCAAGGGTCATTTTGCAGAGAATAGAAACCTGTTGTCTCAGTGGTTACTAACTAACTAACTAACTAACTTTATTTCTTATGAGTCGTTCCCCCCCAAACCAAAGGTGCTCTGGGTGACTTACACAATTAAAATAAACAGGTTACACAGTCACCACTTGTTACTAACAATCATAGGCTTTTCTGAAAAGCCATGTCTTAAGTGCCCCTAAAAATGTATGTAGATCAGGAGTGGCTCTTTGGTCTGGCGGTAGGGAGTTCCACAAGATTGGGGCTACAATGGAGAAGGATCTCTGTCTTGTGGACTCCAAACGAACCTCTCTAGGGCCAGGGACATAGAGAAGATTCTCATGAGCTGACTGTGGCAGTCTCTGGTGGTGGAGTGGCATTAAACGGTCTCTTAGATATGAAGGACCCTGACCTCGAAAAGGCCTTGAATGCTAGGACCAGGGTCTTATAGAGGACTCTGTGTTCAACCGGCAGCCAATGCAAGCGCTGCAGAGACGGCGTTATATGGCACCTCATTGATGTGTCTAGCAGCTGCATTTTGCACAATTTGGATCTTGCGAATTGCTGCTCAAGGTTACCGCTGCCATTTCCCTGCCCTCCTAGGATGGACTAAGCTTTTGCTTTTCACAGGCATGTAGCCGGGGGGCTAAGGGGGCTTCAGCCCCCCCTGAAATTCTCAGGGTGATCCGCGAGAAGGCCTTAATGGTACATTATTTAAACTGTTATGTGCACTTATATCATGATCTGATCACCATGCTCATTATATCCCACATTAATGGGGTTATTGGGATAACAATACAAAAGGTTTGCTAGGGTAGACCCTCTTCCACCCAGTCTCAGCCCCCGACCAAACTCAGCCCCCCCGAATCAAAATCCTGGCTACGGCCCTGGCTTTTCACCATTTTACTTAGAAAAGGGGACAATACTTCCATTGACCTGTGCATAAGTTGACCCAGATTTTGGGGCTGGTTTTTTTGCCCCAAATTTCTAAACTTATACATAAGTACTGTATATAGCAGTGGTTCTCAACCTTTTTCTCTAACCAGGGACCACTTTGACCAGGGACCACTCTCCAACACTAGTACCAAAAATGTTACGAATCAGTTTTTGGTCAACTTTAGATTCGGTTTGGTTATTTGAAGTGCTGATTCAGAAAATTGCATTGGATAGACCACATCAGCTCTAGGTTCAGATACAGAACATATGCCATCCAGTAGTCGCCATCTACTCATCCACAGAAAACCATATTTAATAATCTAGAGCCGATGTGGTAGTAGTAATCTTTTGTGGGTAGTCTTCCTCTCCCCTTCTGACATTCCCATTGCCTTAGCACCATAAGAGAGTTTCGCGAAACTAGTCGCTCTTGTTGCCACATAGTTTCGAGGCAACAGTGTAGTAATGGTAAGGTCACAGACCATATTTTCATTCTTGTAGCCCACTGGTGGTCCATGGACCACAGGATGGGAACCATTGTTGTATAGCAGGGCTGTCCAACTTCTACGGGCCCAAGGGCCGGAATTCCGGTCACTAATCACCTGGGGGGCCGAAGGGTCTGCCTCTGCCCCTGGCTCCGCCCCCTCCCCTGGCTCTGCCCCCTCCCCGGCTCCGCCCCAGCTCCGCCCCCTCCCTGGCTCCAATTTACTTACAATTGACCTTGAGTTGTGGAGTTCTAGTTCACCTCCATCCAGAGAGCACTGTGGACTCAAATAATGATGGATCTGGACCAAACTTGGCATGAATACTCAATATACCCAAATGGGAACACTGGTGGATTTGGGGGAATGTTTCTTAATACCTTTGAGTTATTTGAGTCCACACTCAAATTGGGACACACCAAAAAAAACCCAAACATCTCAATGCCGTCGCAGGGCTTGATGGGGCCTCCTTTCCCAGAGGCGGGTGGAGGAGGCCCAAAGAGCTCCCTCCCTCCCTGAAGGGAAAACAAGCCGCGGGGGGCAGGCGCAAAGGAAGCCACGTTGCGCCCTGCACGCGGGGGAAGGCAGCACAACAAGAGGGAGCGGAGGAGGGAAGAAAGCGTCGCCAAGGAAACTGCCGTTGAGGGACCCCTTCCCCCCCTCACCCAACATCCCACTGTTTTTAGATTGATTGATTCGAGCCAGGCCCTTTCTTACCCATACTGTGGGAGCCCCGCCATAGGGCCAAAGCGCCAACGCCAACGCCGTCCCCAAAGAGCCCCGCTGGAGCCGAGGCCAAGCTCAGGCCGGGCGCGGCAGCTCTCCCATCTGCGGGGCGGGAAGCGAGGGCCCTCCACAGGAAGAGGACGGAGCCAGGAGGGGCTTTCCCTGCCTCACTCCCCTCCTCCCTCTCTCTGAGGGAATTAGGGCTGGCCTGGAAGCAGCCGCGAGGGAGGAGGAGGCGCGCGCCCAGGCCGGCCGCAAATCCCGCGGGACCCGAGATTTCGGCAGCTATTGCGAGACTACACAGCCACAGACGGGATTTCAACCTCTCTCGAAATCCTGTCTGTGGCTGGCGTAGTCTCGCGATGCTTGCCTAAACCCGGAAGTAGGTTTAAAAAAAATGTTTTCATTTTATTTTTTATTTTTTATTTGTATTTTATTAAAACAAATTAGGGGGCCGTAGGGAAGGGGCTCGGGGGCCGTGTACGGCCCCAGGACCGCCTGTTGGACAGCCCTGTTGTATAGAATACTAAGGGCACTATCCAAATTTTGGAACTATAGTATCAGATCCCTGGCATTCACATATGTGATCTTCAGCAACACACTCACTCACAGATCACTGCTCATAACTCCGATAATGGCACACGTTACAAGAAAAATTAGGATCTGTTGCTCTTCTTCAGGGATCTCAATATTTTATTAGTGACTTTGCGATTTTGTGATTGTGGCTCTGCTGCTACTTTTTTGGACCTCATCACACTAGAGCAGGCAAGGGCAAACTTTCTAACTTGGGGGCCGCATGCTAGCACTCCCTGCTAGGAGGACTAGCTGCCCGGTGATGGAAGGAAGGGAAGGAGAGAGAGAGAGGGAGGGAGGGAGGGAGGGAGGGAGGAAAGCAGGTAGAAAGGAAAGACCAAAGGGAAGGAAGGATGAAACAGGTGGAAGGAAAGGAAGGGAGGAAGGAAGGGAGGGAGGGAGGAAGAAAAAAGAGGAGGAAAAAAGGGATGAAGAGAAGGCTGGAAGGAAGGAAGGAAAGGAAAGAGCGAAGGAAAGAAAGACAAAAGGGAAGGAAAGAAAGGAGGAAAGGGTGGAAGGAAAAGGGAGGGAAGGAGGAAGGAAAGACAAAAAGGAGGGAAGGAGGAAGGAATGAGAGAGAAGGAAGGAAGGAGAAAGAGGGAGAGAGGGAGGGAAGAGGGAAGAAAGGAAAGACCAAATGGAAGGATGAAACGGGTGGATGGATGGAAGGAAAAGAAGGAAGGAAGGGAGAAAGGAAGAAAAACAGAGAAGGGAGGAAGAAAGGGATGAAGAGAAGGCTGGAAGGAAGGAAGGGAAGGAAAGAGCGAAGGAAAGAAAGACAAAAGGGAAAGAAAGGAAGAAAGGGTGGAAGGGAAGGGTGGAAGGAGAAAGAGGGAGGGAAGGAGGAAGGAAAGACAAAAAGGAGGGAAGGAGGAAAGGGTGGAAGGGAAGAAGGAAGGGAAGGAAGGAAGGATAGAATGGTGAGAGAGAGGAGGGTCTGAGAAAAGAGCCTAAGGGGCCACATCCTGTCCTTGGGCCTGAGTTTGCCCATATCTGCACTAGAGAATGAATCAACTTTAAATCTGGTTGCTGCCTCCTGCAGAATTCTGGGGTTTGTTTAGGGCGGAGCCTTTAACAACCTTACTAAATTACAAACCCCAGAATTCTGCAGGAGGCAGAAACTGGATTTAAAGTGGACTCATTCTTTAGTGTGATGAAGTACTTATCACAATAAATCGGTCTTTATAAATCTTAGTCACATCTTAAAACACCATTGAACACTACAGTACATAGTCATGTACTGCCTACGTGTTGGGAACTACAACTGGTATAACCAGCCGAACCTAGTCTGAGCCGATGTCAAAAATATGTAGGACAACTGGGAAGCTCATTAGTATGGATTGCTGCACAGAGGTAGGAACGGTGATTCTTTGACATCGTTCATTTGTAACTTTTCTTGAAATTGATCTTTATGAGCCCTGAGAAATCCATGCATCAGGTAGGTCTTACTTAAACAGTAATTACATATTTGTTAAGGAAATAAAATTTAATAGAGAAATCTACTTAAAAATAGTATGGACTTTGTCTGTGTACTATAATTATAATAATTCTATTATATAGCTGTGTATCATATATCATGTTTTTGTATTAGTGTTTATAGTGGGCTATTCCAATATTAGCCTCATTGAACTAAAATAAAATTCCTTTGATGGCAGTGTCTCTACTGGTATCTCTGAGCATTCCTTGTCTAGGAAAATCCATTTAAATTCATGGATGGTTTCACATTAGTTGATAGGTGACATGAAGGCACGCACTCCCTATAAGGAGGATTAAGAATGGATTTAACACATCCTTGAATCCCCTTGGGGAGAGAGGGTGGAATATAAATAAAGTATTTATTGTTATTATTATTCTGTTCAATTTCTTGTTATTTTACTTTGTATCCTGTGTTTATCTTGTATTTTTCTATTGTTATATTTTATTATATATTATTTGATGTATTATTGTATGTTTGTATTTTTGCTTTGTTGTAATTGTTGGGCTTGGCCTCGTGTTAGCCGCCCCGAGTCCCTTTGGGAAGATGATGATGTGGTATAAATAAAGATTATTATTATTATTATTATTATTGGTAGGATTCTGTTTTGTAGCTCTATTCTGGCAGCATAGTTCTGATTCACATAACACAGTGGTTTTCAACCTTCTTAATGCCACGACCGCTTAATACAGTTCTTCATGTTGTGGTGACCCCCAACCATAAAATTATTTTTGTTGCTAATTCATAACTGTAATGTTGCTAGTGCTACTGTTATGAACCACAATGTAAATGTCCGATATGTTTGATGTATTTTCATTCACTGAACCAAATTTGGCACAAGTACCAAATACGCCCAAATTTGAAGATTGGTGGGATTGGGGCAGATTGATTTTGTCAGTTGGGAGTTGTAGTTGCTGGGATTTATAGTTTGCCTACAATCAGAGCTTTCAGAACTCCACCAATGATGGAATTGAACCAAACTTGGCACACAGAACTCCCATGACCAAGAGAAAATACTGGAAAGGTTTGGTGGGCACTGACCTTGAGTTTTGGAGTTATAGTTCACATCCAGAGAGCACTGTGAACTCAAACAATGATGGATCAAACTTGGCACGGATACTCAATATGCCCAAATTGAACACTGGTGGAGTTTGGGGAATAAGACCTTGACATTTGGGAGTTGCTGGGATTTATAGTTCACCTACAACCAAAGAGCATTCTGAACCCTACCAATGTTAGAAGTGGGCCAAACTTCTCACACAGAACCCCTATAACCAACAGAAAATACTGTGTTTTCCGATGGTCTTTGAGAGCCCCTCTGACACCTCCCTCCAGGGGTCTTCACCCCCAGGTTGAGAAATTCTGACATAATAGAACTTGTGTACACGATGTCCTGTAAAGTAAGGCACTTGACACACTAGCAATGTCTCATAGAGGCAAATGGGTGGCCAAATATGTTTTAAGTGTTTTTCACTATATTGAATCATGTTTTTCAATAATGTTATTCAATTCTTTTTCTAACTTTTGCTAACAAATGTTTTGGCTCAATCTTTCAAAAATTATTGTAAACTGCTTTGAACCCCACCTTAGGAGAAGAGCAAGATACTAATTTGATAAATAAATAAAGAGATACTTCCAGTTCAGTGGAAAATATATATAAAAAATGCTCTCATTCCCCCGAAAGAACATTGGGGGTATTTGAAGGCATTTAATTAAAACACATTTTTATCAAGGGTGAAGAAGGGAGAAGGGCTTCTAATGTCATGATCTAGATCAGGCATGGGCAAACTTGTGGCCTCCAGGTGTTTTGGACTCCAGCTCACACAATTCCCAACAGCCTCAGGCTCCTTCCTTTTCCCCTTTCCTCTCCGTTTCCACTTAAGCAGCTGAGAAGGAAAAGGAAGGGGCCTGAGGCTGTTGGGAATTGTGGGAGTTGGTCCAAAACATCTGGAGGGCCCAAGTGTGCCCATGCCTGATCTAGATCATGTATTTTACGAGAACTGCAATGTTCAAAAATTTATACAACTCAAGGTGAATCTGACCCAGAATACCAATGTTGCTAATAGAAATTATATATAAAAATTGGTGTTTGGCATTCATTGTGATGAAACGATCACATTAGCTCTATTTCAGGTTTTATTGTGGTATAAACTAATTAAAGTGTTGACATAGATATCTAGGTGAAAAGCTTTTGCCTTCATGCTTTGCTCCTAAATCTCCAAGAAGCTTTCAGCTGTCTCCTGTTGGAAAGAGAATGGTGGTGTTGAAGCACTTTTGATTGCACTCAGATTATTAGTCATTAATATGGGGAAAAAACCTTGTATGAGAGCATCTAAGGGGCAGGTAGCGCAGTGGGTTAAACCTTTGTACTGCTGACCTGAAGGCTGGCAGTTCGAATCTGCAGGGTGAGGTGAGCTCCCTCTGTTTGCCCTAGCTCCTGCCAACCAAGCTGTTTGAAAACATGCAAATGTGAGTAGATCAATAGATATTGCCATGGCGGGGAAAGGCAAAAAGATGCTCCATACAGTCATGGCTCCTCAGCTTGGAAATGGAGATGAGCACCTCCCCTAGAGCTGGAGATGAGCACCGCACCGCCTCCAGAGCCGGAAATGAAAAGAGAAGCCTTTGCCTGTTTTATTTGTGTCTCATTGTAACAAGGCATTGGATGTTTGCCTGTATCTGTTTATATGCTGGTGAATAGGAAACTACGGAATGAGACTTTAACAACTTGAATAACAGACTATGAATTTTGGGAAATGATTTGGACATGAGACTATGACTTGGCATTTTATATGGTTTTAATCTGTTTAATTGATTGATATGTGCTTTGATTGCTTCTATGTTTAGATTGTTTATATTTTGATGAGATGTCTTTATTGTTTACCTGTGAGGCATTGAATTTTGCCATATTTGTAAGCCGCCTTAAGTCTCCTCTGGGGTAAAGAAAGGAGGGAATAAATAAAGTATTATTATTATTATTATTGACAGAAAACCACAGTATGTCACAGGATTTGCTGGATTTCGTATTAAAAAATTATAAGTCGAACACTTCCCAAGCGTCTAGGACTGTATTTTCTAATGATGCGTGCAGATCCAAGTAAGGAGGCCTTTTGCAGTTGACAGATCATGATTTTGTCAATGTTTATTGTTTCTAAATGCTGGCTGAGATCTTTTGGCATGGCACCCAGTGTGCCAATGACAACTGGGACCACCTGTACTGGTTTATGCCAGAGCCTTTGCAGTTCGATTTTGAGGTCTTGATAATGGCTGAGCTTTTCCTGTTGTTTTTCCTCAATGAGGCTGTCAGCCGGTATGGCAACATCAGTAATCTAGACTTTTTTCTTTTCCACAATCGTGATGTCTGGTGTATTGTGTTCACACAACAAGATGAGTCCACAGCAGACAAGATCACTCTGCTGACTGTTGTATTGGATCACACGTCAGACACTTCCCAAGTGTCTAGGACTGTGTGATGTATCGGCGAATAATGCGTGCAGATCCCAGTAAGGTGGCCTTCTGCAGCTGGCAGATGGTAGTTTTGTCAGTGCCGATTGTGTTTAAGTGCAGGCCAAGGTCTTTAGGCACTGCACCCAGTGTGCCGATCACCACTGGGACCACCTTTACTGGCTTGTGCCAGAGTCTTTGCATCATCATCATCATCATCATCATCATCATCATCTGTACTGCAGAATTAATGCAGTTTGACACAACTTTAATTGCCATGGTACAATGTTATGAAATCATAAGAGATGTGTGTTTACAGACTTTAGCCTTCTCTGTTAAAGAGTGCTGGTGCCTCATCAAACCAGAAATTCCAGAATTTCATAGCATTGAGCGTTGGCAACTAAAGCGGTGTCAAACTGCATTAATTCTACAGTGTAGGTGCACTCTGAATTACATTTCATAGGTTTTCCCTCCTATAGCTGCTATAGCTGTTCTACTGCATTCTTAAACAGATGTTTGCTGTTTCTGCTTGTTGGTTCTAGTCATTCCCCGTATATACAAATATTCAGTTATAATTTACAATAAAAATAAAACTGTCCACAAACAACAGCACAGAAGTGGCAGTTCTGAAGTAAAATATGTAACTCAAATCAAATGCATTAAATTAAATACAATGGAATAGATAACAATAATAGCTGAACATAAACAGATTGCTGTAAACTTTGGACATGTGAAATATTTCAAGGAGGAATGTTGTCTTCTGCTATGATAAGATCAGGAGAATGCAGCAGAGATTGGATCATGATTAATTATGAGGGTGTAATTCAAATAACTCACCATGACTCATTCTTGAAAAGGAATTGGTCTTCAGCCTTTTAGAACATGTGATGTGGAATAGCATTCCATTTTATTTATTGTGTCTTGCATAAGGATGATAGCTTTGTGTATATAGGAACTCCTTATATAAAAATATGGCAGCCCAGGCACTACTTGTGGCTAAAATTTAAATGAACTGGTAAAAAAAACCCAGAAAGCATTTGAACAACATTTTTAATATAATTGTAATAGGTTCTTAATATAATCATAACATAGTCAAGCCAATGTGTTGTTGCACTTTCTATTGGCCAGAGAGATACATGTATTTCAAATAATCAGAACTTCCTAATTCTTACACGGAATAGCACCATAGCAATTAAAATGATTCCAAGGAGTATTCTACAGTGTAGATGCATCCCATATTAAAAATACAATTCCACTTAGCTATTCTCACTGAGTGATTAGATCCCTGATTAACGAGATGTAACATTGCCATACTCTCCTTTACCAGAGGTCTATATTCTCTCAGCTTTAGTAGAAGGCAAAGGCCAACTCCCTCCGAACAAGTCTTGTCAAGAAAATCCCATCCAAGGTTTGCCTTCTTCTGTAGCCTGAAGCTTGCCATCCATTGTGTGTTGTATATGTGGGACACATCTACACTGACCACTTGAATCCGCTCTCTGTGGCGGCGAAATGCAGCATTGTGTTGCGCTGTGCTGACTTTGATTAACATGGATTAATGCAGCCTTGCCACGTTTTACCCAAAGTCCAATTCTGGCCCAGAATTCAGGCTACCCCTCCCCGCCCCCAGGGTTGGGCCTGTCTGAACAGTTGAATTGGTTCTGGAGCAAAATTGTTCTCAATGCCATATAGTGCTTCCTGGGCTCAGGTGGTGTGGGGATATGGGGTGGCAGTTACTGTTTCCTCCTCTCCAATTAAACAAGTACTGATTTCGGTTGCTGTGAGTTTTTCGGGCTGAATGGCCATGTTCCAGTAGCATTCTCTTGCTGTCTGGAGTTTCCCTGTTTAATTGCCATGTAACACCTCCTAAACAGAGGATGCCTTCAGGCAACAACAGCCAGGCTACCTCTATGCAGATACTTTCCCTAATTGACTTTGCAGCTTCATGGCTATTCAATGCTATTCAAGCTTGCTGATAGCAACATTCATGCTTGCTTTACACAGACAAGGGTTCCTTCTCCCACCCTGGACATTCCACAGAGATATGTACACTCCATTTGCCGCACCTCCAACAGACCTCTGAAAATGTCGGCCACAGATGCAGGTGAAACGTCAGGAGAGAATGCTGCTAGAACATGGCCATACAATTCGAAAAACTCATAGCAACCCAGTGATTTCAGCTATGAAAGCCTTTGACAACACAAAGGACCAATTTGGCATGGCATACAGTGATGGGTCAGACAGGCACTTTCCCAGTCACTGCAGACACAGGGACATAAGGATCAGGACTCCCTCACACCTATTCAGCCTATGGTGGAGTGCTTGTCTTACCCATTCTTGGACCAATCTGTTGTATGCCACACCAGATCAGCTCCAGTTTAGTTGGTCAGTGTAGAACTGCCCCAATTTTTTTATTTTTTATTTTATTTATATCCTTTATATTCCGCCCTTCTCACCCCGCAGGGGACTCAGGGTGGATCACAATGCACATATACAGGCAAACATTCAATGCCATAGACATACAACATATATAGACAGACAACGAGCTACATAATTGGTCGAGAGCTCACCCCGACCCAGGCAGGCCTCGAACTCATGACCTTCTGGTCAGTAGAGATCTTATGCAGCTGACTCCCAGCCAGCTGCGCCACATTCCTGATACATGCATTTTGATGTGTGCCAAATATAAGACCTGTGGTGTATCTACACTATAGAATTAACATAGTTTGATACCACTTTAATTGCCATGGTTCAGTGCTATGGAATCACGGAAGTTATGGTTTTACAAGATCTTCCAAATTATAGGCACCCTTCGCACATTATCACAACATGCTGTTATATTGTGATAATGATGCATTAGTCCCATTTTAGCCTCAACCTTATTTCTGCCTGAGTATTATTGTGTAGCAAGGAAATGGAAAATGTGTTGTTTTACAACACTGGAAACAATCAATTAATGACCTCCAATTTGGTAACAATTTGGTAACTAGTTACAGTGTATGTGTCTTTTTCCTTATTCTTCTGTGAATTATCTACTAGTTGCAGTATGAGTGTAGACTAGTCAGTTATCTCTCTCTCAAGGATTTCCAAGAAATATCTGGGAAAGAAGCTTCAGGCAACTTCTGGTGCTCCAATGAGGAAGATGATTTCTCTTATAATTAAATCCCTCTTAACCCTCTCTTCTGTTTTTTGTTTGTTTGTGGTTATATTGTATGACGTTGTAATGTCAAGAGAGAAAGTCAAGAGAGACGGAAGGAGGAAGATGAGTCTGTTTAAAAAGGGAATGATGCCCATAGAAGTCAATAACTCTGGCTTCCTGTAAGTGGGATATTATGAAGCATTACCCAAAAAGGGACTTGTGCACGTGGACTTTAATAGTTCTGCTCCCTGGAAGTAAACGAGTGTGCTTTGTGATCCTTCACTTCTGTGGAGCAGAGCTACTAAAACTCTTAAGCATTCTATCACACATTTGCTATTTAACAATAATGGCCCTGCATCCCTTGAATAGTGATAGCTTTCAGAATATTGTAGATGTTGAATGCTTCGAACAGTGGTTCTCAACCTTCCTAATGTCGTGACCCTTTAATAAAGTTCCTCATGTTGTGGTGACCCCCGACCATAAAATTTTAATTGCTACTTCATAACTTCATAATTTTGCTACTATTATGAATCATAATGTAAATATCTGATATGTAGGCTGCATTTTCATTCATTGGACCAAATTTGGCACAAATATCTGATATGCCCAAATTTGAATACTGGTGTGGTTGCGGTGGGGGAGGTTTGTTTTTCTCTCATTTTGGAGTTGTAGTTGCTGGGATGCATAGTTCACTTACAATCAAAGAGCATTCTGAACTTCACCAATGATGGCATTGAACCAGTCTTGGCACACCGAACTCCCATGACCAACGGAATATACTGGAAGGGTTAGGTGGGCATTGACCTTGAATTTTGCAGTTGTGGTTCATCTACATCCAGAGAGCACTATGGACTCAAACAATGATGGATCTGGACCAAACTTGGCACAAATACTCAATATGCCCAATATGCGAATACTGGTGGAATTTGGGAAAGTAGACCTTGACATTTAGGAGTTGAAGTTGCTGGGATGTATAGTTCACCTACAATCTAAGAGCACTCTGAACCCAGCCCTCAGTGGATCTGCACAAAACTTGGCACACTACCTACATGGCCATCATTGAATACTGATGAGGTTATAGCAGGGTGGGAGAATGGGGTTTGAATTCTGGGAATTGTAGTTCACCATCACCAAAAAAGAAGAGAAGGACAGGCAGAGAGATCTTCAGCCTTCTCTGCCAAAGGGGCACCTAAGACCATCAGCCTTCTCTGCCAAAGGGGCACCTAAGACCATTCTGATGGTCTTTGGTGACCCCTCTGAAACTCCCCTCATGACCCCCCTCCCGGGGTCCCGACCCTCAGGTTGAAAAACACTGGGTTAGAATATGTAGAGATCCTTACTAAGAACAAAGAAAATAATATTTTGTTGTAGAAATTAATATTGGCTTTACATTTGTATTGGCAGCACTTTACAAATATTCAATATATGTAGAATCACCGGAGCTTTATTCTTACACTTTTGAAGCTACAAACATAATTCATCAGGATCTACAATTTAGTATACTCTGTTAACAAGTATTCATTGCCAAAAGGTCCTTATGTTCCAAAGCCAATTTGAACTGCGCCAAGTTAAGCAGTTCCCCTCTTGTTTTTTATCATTCTCTTTTATTTTCTAGGGACTGATTTCCTTGTCTAGCAGCCAGCACAAATTAAAACATAAAAGATGACATCTAAGATTCAAGTCGCTATTATGGGAATTGGATGTCATTTTCCAGGAGGTAATCCTATGATAAATAAAAGCAAATTTACCTGCACATTTCCCCCTTTTCCTCATTCTGGCTCCAGAAAGAGGTATTGTATACTTACCGTCTTCATAAGAACTTCGGTAATTCAAACTAAGGACTTATGATCTGAAGTTAAACATAAAAGCAAATATAGAAAGGTTATTCAACTGTGGCTATGATGCTTGAAATATTATTGTGGCATGCTGGAAACACCACCAATTGATCCACTACAAACTGGGGATTTGGCATCTTTTCAAGCACACTTTGAATATTTGATTAAACTCTAAATCATTCTATTTCACAAACATTTGCCATTTAACAATAATGGCCCTATACCCCTTGCATAGTGATATCTTTCAGAATATTGTAGATGTTGAATGTTTAGATTATGTCAGTGGTTCCCAACCTGGGATCTGTGGACCACCAGTGGTCCTCAAGAATGAAATTATGGTCTGTGGTCTTACTATTACTACACTGTTGTCTCGAAACCACATAGCAACGAGACTTACTTTTACTTAGGTGATCCCTCATCATAGCCCAAAGATGATGGCCCTCCAAGTGTAATATCTTGGCAGTGGGTCCGTAAATGGCTGTGGAGCCCTATTCTTGATCTGCATGTTCTCCTGCAGTGAGGACATTGGTTTCCAGGTAGAAGGCAGACCCTGTCAAGATTGGCTTGATGCGCCTTCCTCTTGGCACATTTCTCCCTTTCACCCCTATTTGTGCATCTTCAAATTCTGCTGCACTGCTGGTCACAGCTGACCTCCAGTTAGAGTGTTCAAAGGCCAGGGCTTCCCAGTTCTCAGTGTCTATGCCACCATTTTTAAAGTTGGCTTTAAGCCCATATTTAAATCTATTTTCCTATCCACCAACATTGTGTTTCCCATTCTTGAATTGGGAGTATAGTAACTGCTTTGAGAGATGGTGATTGGGCATGGCGTAGAAGCATCAATTCAATGCTGGTGGTCTTTGCTTCTTCCAGCACGCTGACATATGTCCACCTGTCTTCCCAAGAGATTTGGAGGATTTTTTGGAGGCAGGCATGTAGCCGGGGGGGCTTGGGGGGCTTCAGGCTCCCCCCCTGTCACGATGCCAGGACTCGGCCGGCCCCTTAATCACACACACAGAGACGGTAATCAGCTAACTATTTATTGTAGAATAAAGAACATATAAAAAAGGCAATTGTCCATGAGATATAGAAAAGTTCAGTTCAAAAGCAAAGAGTCCGTAGTTAAATCCAAAGGCAAAGGTGTGACAACCCCTTGTTGACCGGCCTCAGACTGGACAATCTTTCGCAATCCAAACTGCTAACCCTAAATGCAAGGGGGCCTCGAAGTTACCTCAGCAACTTCTGTCTTATGGCAGGGTAGACTATCTCCCCCACTAACCATTGAATTGCAGAGACTTTAAATTTCTCAGTAACCACTTGACCACACTGCCACCATTTGTCTGTCTGACCACTGACCTTGAGGGCCACCACCAATAAAAGAACTAACAGAGGTATTTTTCTTTTAAGATGTAAATAATTTATTATGACACAAATGGGTACAAATCTTGATTGGTTTTATACTTCCTCAGAGGCACAAACTTATTCTGTTACACAAAACACAATGGGGTTATACTATAGGGTTCTACTAACCCCTCTATAAACCCCTGGACTCTTCCGTCTTTAACTAGGTCTCTACACCCATAAAACTGGACTGCTCTCTTGCAGACCTTAAGACCAACTAACGACTGAACTGTTCTCTTACAGTCCTTAAGACCAACTAAAAACAAAACAAACTCCTCCTCTCATGGCAGTTGGCTTCCAACCGCT